>JADRCG010009839.1:811997-837949 GCA_019844195.1 Rhabdomys dilectus | reverse complement strand
GTGTGTGTGTGTGTGTGTGTGTGTGTGTGTGTGTGTGTGTGTGTCTGTCTGTCTGTCTGTTTTTTTTTTGTTTTTTTTTTTTTTTAAATTTTTGAACCAAGTATGGAAGGAGGCATGTGAGTTTAGTTTCAGCATGCAGAAGGCAGAGACAGGTTGATTTTTGATTTCAAGGCCAGCCTGATCTACATACATAGTGTGTTCCAGGACAGCCAGAGCTACATATAAACCCTGACTCAAAAATCCTGTGTTGTGTGTGTTCTCAGTCAGCTAATAACTTTTTAGCTTTTGAAAGCTACACTACAGGGGACCCGGAGAGACAGCTCATTGGTTAGGAGTACCTGCTACTCTTGCACAGGACCTTGGTTTATTTCCCAACACCCACATGGTGGCTCAAAACCACATGTAACTGCAGTTCCAGGGAATTGAACCCCTTTTCTGACTGAGCATGTACATGACACACATGCACACATCTAGGCCGTGTGTGTGTGTGTGTGTGTGTGTGTGTGTGTGTGTGTGTGTGTGCGCGCGCGCATGCAGGTGGTGGTGGTGATATGGAGCTGAACCTAGAGCTTCAAGCATGTTAGGCCTTGGCTAGTAGCTGCCTGTTTACAATGAGGAAGTGGCTAAGTAAAACCGCAGCTCTTGCACCTTGTGTTGCTACTTGTACCCAACTCACACTTTCCGCATTAGCTACAGAAGAAAAAAAAAGATGGCATCTCTAGCCAGCACCAAACCTCTCATTCAGGCAAGGGTGATCTACTTGCTTCCACTTCCTAAAGGCCGAGATTACCAAACTGTTCTATGTACTACTGGGTGGGGTCCAAACTTGGAGCTTCATGCACAGTAGGTAAGCAAGCACCTTACAAACTGAGCACATCAGCCCTTACAGCCGAGGGGCGGGGAGACTGACTTCCCTGTCATTTCCACCCTCCACTCACCTACATCCCTGACCTTTACTTCATTTTCTAAATACAAAGCAGAAGCCAGGGGTGGTGGTGCACACCTTTAATCCCAGCACTCAGTAGGCAGAGGCAGGTGGATCTCTGTGAGTTTGAATCTAGCCTGGTCTACAAAGCAAGTCTAGGACAGGTAGAGATAGTTACATTGAGAAACCATCTTGAAGAGCCAAACAAAACAAAACAAACAAAACAAAACAAAAACCAAAAAGGCAGACTTTATGCTTTCATCTGAACTAGTCACCTGGCTCGAATGTGCATGTTTTATCACTGTTCTTTATGTCTTCTCAGAATTCACAACTCTACTATTGTTTAATGAATATATTTCCAAACGCTGCAGCCTTTGCAGCCACTGCAGTGTGGTCGTCACTTGGCCTTCTTCCTCAGAGTTTACCACATCCACCTCCCATTCTAAAGCACTGCTTCTGGGAAGCTCTCTGGCAACAGTGCTAAGTGACATTCACTACGTTGCAATGCTGTGGTCGTGTCGGGGAAGTGGCTCAGTTTGGGCAGAACTGTCTGGCATGCACACGGCTCTGGGCTTGATCCTAGTACCAAAAAAAAGATGGACATGGTTTCCAGACCTGTCATCGCAACACTTGAGAGTTAGTGACAGAAGATGAGAAGAAGTTAAGTGTCATCCACACCCAGCTACAAAAGAACCCAACCTACCCGCAAAAGCCAACAAACCAACAAGTGTCAGTGGGTCATTACAAATGGACATCATGGGGCAACTGGATTTTTAAGATAAGTGTATGCATTATTTTAAAATTTGCACATAACACAAATCTTGTTCTGATTTAAATTTATCAACAAATGAAATACATAAAATTCTAAATCTAGCTGAGAGCTGAGTGCTGGGAGGCAGAGGCTGGTCTGGTCTACACAGCGAGTCCCCAGGACAGCCAGGGCTACACACAGAAATCTTATTTTGAAAATAAAGCTCTAAATCTGAGCAATGTGATTACATTGTAAAGGCAAGCTTCCACAGGAGTCAGCAATTGAATCTCATCCCTGAAACAGAAGGTGACATTTTAAAATGCAAAAGCAAGGAGCCAAGGGGACTCCAAAAGATGATGAGAACTAAGATTTAAACATCAGTTAGCGATGAGGACTAAGGGAGTTGACACAAACTGAACGGGAAGAGAACAGCTGGCTGCTGGAACTCAGGGAGTAACTAGAGTAAGTCTGGAACCTGTGCAGCTTCTGCACCAACATGGCCCCTGTACATTAATTCCAGCTGCTCCGAGCTCAGAAATCCGGCCTACTCACTGGCCACTGTCTATACTTCTTCATCCACCCTGATTACATTCACTGGGTCCAGTCTACCAACCCCATCTTAGATCCTGATCCTGTCATGGGTCATAAATATACTTTCTAGCTTCACTTCATTTTTTAGTTTTAAAATGCTTCTTGCTTTTGCCATAACAGTAGTATATCTTTAAATATGCAATATTTTCCACTATGCATAAAAAAACACCCAGAAACAGATCACTGTTAACAAGCAAGTTTGAGAATTTCCTTAATGTGTGAAGTGAACCATTTTATGGCAATGTTATGTCTCTACATTAATTTTAGAGCCTTCCTTTGACTTCATTTTTATTTTTGCTGTGTGCCTCCCCACACCCCTCAGTCTAGTAAGCCCTCTTCCATGGAGTTATATCCCCAGCTACACTTAGATTCACGGACATCGTAGTTTCTAACTTTTGAGGCAGAGTCTTAGCATGTAACCAAGGCTGGTCCTAAAACATTCTGATGCAGCCCAGGTTGGCATGGAATTCACAATCCTCCTGCTTCAGTCTCCTAAATACTGGAATTATAGGTGTCTACTACCACATCCTGCCCTCATCTCTTAGCTCTGCAGTGTAAGATAAAGGTAAGTTCCCCTATGTGTAAAATTTTACTTACATTCATGACAATCTTCTTGACTTACTTGTTCTTTGACAGTTTCATGCGTTACATACCAGACACTCACTGCTCACTCCCACCACTGTCAGGACTTCTTTTCCCACATTCATAGCTTCTTGTTTTGTTCAGTGACTACAGGCTTGAAACTATCCACTGGAGCTTGGTGGGCCCATGACTACTTTATTAAAATGGACTATAAACATTTATAACAATTTATAACATTTATAAAAATTTCTGGCTCCATAACTTCTAAGGCTTTATATGATACTTCTAAGGCTTTATATGATACTGGATTCTGCTCCAGAAAAATCAATCCCAGTTTACATTCCTATTATCAGTATAAGACAGTGACACACTGAAGAGTATCATCACATTAGATGTTGGGGGAAAGGGCATAGTCACACTTGTGTTGAAAATTCTACAAGACCAAATGTCAAAACTTTGTTTGTGACTCTAGAAATTAAAATGCTGCACACCAGAGCCAAATTGCCTTGGGTTATTTCTTGTCCTTTCAAAAGGTATTCATTGCCCTCCCCAATGTCTGTCTGACCCAACATCCCTGTGACTATCAAAGCCTTTAAAATGCATCCTTTGGGCCGGGCAGTGGTGGCACACGCCTTTAATCCCAGCACTTGGGAGGTGGAAGCAGGCGGATTTCTGAGTTCAAGGCCAGCCTGGTCTACAGAGTTCTGTAAGGAACCTGTGGTCCTCAGCAACAAATTTGGTAAATGTCTTTTTGTGTTCTAGAACTAATTAAAACCTCATGCAACCACCTCTACAATGATACTTGTAGCCTGAATCCATGTTCCTAGACCAACCACTGTCACTCATATTTGGCTCCAGAACAAATTACATCTTACTCTTTTTGAGGTAAGAGGTATGTTTTTTGCCTGGATAAAGTATCAGTTTATAATCCTTTCATTTTATTTGTTATGTTTTTTGAGGCAGGGTGTGGTGTAGCCTGGACTGGCCTCAGTTCCTATGTTGTAGAAAGAGGCTGGTCTTGAATTCCTGATCCTACTACCTCTGCCTCTGAAGTGATGACAGAGATGACAGGCTTGTGCCACCTCGCCAGCTAGCAATCTTCTCACCAACATGTGATTAAATTGTTTTTAATAATATAACTTTAATTTTTGAATTGCGAGTTATCAGTAAAAGACAGAGACCAATGGAATCCAACAGATAGCCTAGAAATAAAATCCTTATATACGTGGTGTAATAATTTTCAAAAACTGTAACAAGACCATTAAGTAAGAAAAAGACAAATTTTTCATCAACTAATCCTAGGAAGCATGATATCTACATGCAAAAAGATGAAACTGAGAGCAGCTGAGATAGCGCATAGGCCACCAGTTGTTGATAAACCCGGGAGACCTGAGTTCAAGCCCTAGATACACACGGTAGGAGAGAACGGGTTCCCACAAGTCCTTCACATCCATATGCAATGCTGTGGCACTCATATTCCCCCACACCCCACATTAAAAAAAAATGGGTGAGGGAAAAGAAAAGTCAGGCTAGATGGCACATGCCTTTAATCCCAGTACTTGGGAGGCAGGAATAGATCTCTGTGATTTCAGGCCAGCCTGGTTTACATAGTGAATTATAGAATAGTTAAGAAAAAAAAGGTACATATTAGAGCAGTCAAATTCATAGAAAGAGGAAAGGAAAGAATAAAACGGGGAATTGAGTGTTTAATGAGCAGTTTTATTTGGGGAAGATGGAAAAGTTCTGTTGTTCAAAAATGTAATTGAATGTACCGCTGTAATTAACTGGATGCAGGTGTGGAGATACACCATGTAGAGGAAGTTAAAACAGAAAAAGAGCGTGAGCTCAAGAATGGAAGGCCAGATGTGGCAATACAGCAAGTCTTACCCCACGTTAAATAACTTACGTCATATACATTTTACATAATTAATTTAAAAGGAGTCAACTGGGGCTGGAAAAAGGGCTTAATGGTTAAGGGTATTTGCTGCTATCACTGAGGACTTGGGTTTGATTTCCATCATCCACTTGACTCAACCATCTACTCTAGTTCAGGGGATCTGACCAACAACAACCTTCAGGGGTATCAGGCGTACATACATGGCATACATACATACATGCAGACAAACCTTCAAACATATAAAATAAAAAAAAACATCTTTTTAAGTTTAAATAAGGGGCTGGAGAGATGGCTCAGTGGTTAAGAGCACTTGGGGTTCTTGTAGAAGACCTGGGTTCAGTTCCCAAAACCTACATGGTATGTCACAAACATCCAGTTCTAATGCTTTTTTCTGACCCCTGCAGCCACCAAGCATACACATAGTACACATACATACATTCAGCAGACAAAACACTCACACACATAAAAAATAAAATAAATTAACCTAAAAGAAAAGGTTAAATAATTGAAAATCAACTATGAGCCAAGATTTTAGAGGAACCTGAATGTGCAAGCGGAAGGTTCTTCCTGTTTCTATGTGCAATATCACTGTCATAATATATTGTTTGAGAAGAGCAAAATGAAAGTGTATTACTGGCAAAGCAGACAAACAGATGAGATAGAACCCAGAAATGCAGTTCTCAACACATGACTACTGACTCTCACATGGCACAAACCAGTCAATGGAGAAAGAGTAATGTTAACAAATAGTGCTTAATTAGAAACTAAATTTTTACAAAAGTAATGTAAACTTATGCCTCACACTGAATATAAAAATTTATTCAAATGGACCATATACCTGAATTTTAAAACCTTGAACTATAAAATTTCTGGAGGGGATCACAGGTTATCTTAATGTTCTTAAGGAGAAAGAACTTTTTTAGGCAGATTAAAATAGAACCCAAAGGAACTGTGGAAAAATTGAATTTAAACAAAATTAAGAATCTATGTTTTCTGAATTACGTGTTAAGGTGCAAAAGGAGAAGAAAATCTTTGCAAGCACATTCAACAAAGAGCTTTTATTTGGAAACACACCTACTTAACTTTTCTCAAATCTCAATAGTATGAAAAAACCCTGATCTAAAATGCCAAACACCTGAACACTGGACCAGATAGATTGCAAAAATAAGTCCCTCCCTCCCCCAAGAATACCAAACAAAACTCAAAAGGGAAATACAAAGGTAGAGCTTCAGTGAGCTACCACGAATTTTAGAGTAGTGATAGCTTAAAAGGTAGCCATGCCTGTGTCTATTGGGAAGTAAAAGACAGACTTCACGCACTGCTGATGGGAGTGTAAATGATACAACCTGCCAAGGAACCAAGCTATTACACAAGCTATATTACAAGCTATTCTGTCCACACCAACAACACAGAATGCTCACAGCAGCTCAATATATAGTATCCACAAACTAGAAACACCCATTATTTATCAACAGCTAAGTATAAAAATTATAGTACATCCATACCAAGAAAGCCAACTATTTATCTGTATGACAAATTTCAAAATGACTATGCTGAGTGAAAGACGTCACAGATTCCGATTGTGCTTACATAAAATCCTAAAAAAATGCAACCCAAGGGCTGGAAAGATGGCTTGGTGGTTAAGAGCACTGGCTGGTCTTCCAGGACTCAGATTCAATTCCCAGTACCCACATGGTGGCTTACAAACTCCAGTCCCTCTTCTGGCCTCTCTGGGGACTACATACACGTATGAACAGACATGTAATAAAAAAACAAAACAAAACAAAACTATACACATATAAGATAAATAAAATTTAACTTGGAAAGAGAGAGAAATCTTGTAGCTGGGAGTAGTATATTCTGGTAATCCCAGGAATTTGAAGGTATCGGCAGGATCACTGCAACAGTTAGCCTGGTCTACATAACAATCCAGGCCAAGAAAGAAGAGTAACATGAAAAAGTCATGGTACAAAGCACAAAACCAGAATGCTTGCTTGTTTGTGTGATAGATTCAGTAAGCGTAGCATGCTTTGGCAAGTGTTTTATGGCTGAGCTACATTCACAGGCCTAAAGAGAATTACTTTACAGATGCTCTTGTCCCCTAAGGACAAGCTGGTTGGAAAGTAGAAAAATAACAACACTTGGCCACCAAACACTATTGCTCTACTACAAACGCAATGTGAACATTTGTTTAATGTTCATCTTCTCTACTAGACAAGCAACTTAACAGAGGCTGGCATAGCTCATGTTCTGTGCCAGTTAAGATGCATACTGACACCATGTCTAAAATAAAATAAAATAAAATTAAAAAAAAAAAAAGAACCTATAGTGAATTCAAGGTTAGTCTGAAGCACATGAAACCAACCTGGGCTCAAATAAAAATGAAATAAAGCAAAGCACGCATGCTCTTAATGGCAGCAAGACGGCTCAGTAGGTAAAAATGCTTGTCACTAAGTTGGATAACCTGAGTTTGATCCCTGAGACCAACATTATAGAAGAATACTGACTCATGAAAGTTGTCCTCCGACTTCCACATGAGTACTGTGGTATACATGTACAAACACACAACACACACACAACACACACACACACACACACACACACACACACACACACACACACACACTCCTAACAGGTGATTAAAATTTTAAGATAAATTTTAGCAGACAAGTAGATGTGCCAAATGACTTCTAAAAGTTCTTTCTTACTTCAAACAAACTTCTACAATGATGGAAACACAGCTTTATTTTTCCCAGGGACATGACTTTTGTAGGTTATGAATTCAAATAATTTTATATATGTATACTTCAGTATAATAAAACACATAGTTGGGCATTGTAATGCACGCCTGTAGTCCTAGCACTTGGGAAAGCAGGAGGATCAAGAATCAGCTTGAACTAAGTAAGAATTTGCCTCAAAAAACAAAACAAAACAAAAGAAGAAAAAAAAAACCACACAATTTAAATATAAAACAAGCAGATAGCTAAGCTTTTTTTTTTTTTAAAGCTTTATTTAGACTAGTCTATGAGGCTAGTGAGATGGCTCAGTGGTTATTAAAAGTGCACACTGTTCTTTTCGAGACAGGGTTTCTCTGTGTAGCTCTGGCTGTCCTGGAACTCACTCTGTAGACCAGGCTAGCCTCGAACTCAGAAATCCGCCTGCCTCTGCCTCCCAAGTGCTGGGATTAAAGGCGTGTGCCACCACCGCCCAGCTGTGCACACTGTTCTTGTAGAGGACCTGAGTTACATTATCCTAACACCCACTCTTCTGGCTTCTTTGGGAGTATACAAAATAAAACTTGCTTTTTGTTTCTTTGGAGACAAGGCTTCTCTGTGTTGCCTTGGCTGTCCCAGAACTCAAAGCTATTGGCCTGCCTGCCTCCTGACTAAAGGCATGTACCATCATCAACCAGCCTAAAATAAAGCCTTCTGAAAAGAGACTTATCTATTGGTTGGAAAAGGTAGGCTCTATCATATCCACTACAAGAATACACATACACATTTATGGGGAGTTAGGGACACACTGCAGTTTGTGGAGAGCTTGCCTAACATGTAAAAAGCCCTAGATTAGCTAGCTCCCCAGTACTCTATAAACCAGTTGTGCTGGTACAGCCTCTGTAAATCCCAGCAGTGGGAGAGTGGAGACAGGAATATAAGGAGTTCAAAGTTGCCGGGCAGTGGTGGCTCACGCCTTTAATCCCAGCACTTGGGAGGCAGAGGCAAGCGGATTTCTGAGTTCGAGGCCAGCCTGATCTACAGAGTGAGTTCCAGGACAGCCAAGGATACACAGAGAAACCCTGTCTCAAAAAACAAACAAACAAACAAAAAAAGTTCAAAGTTTAAGACCAACATAAGACCCTGTCTCAAAAACAAAACAAAATGAAACAAACAAACAAACAAACAAACAAACACCCTTTTGAGCCAAGCATAATAGTATATATGCTTAGCATAACCTTAAAATGTGGAGGCAGGCAGAAGACAGTAGCAAATTCTAGGACAGCCAGAGCTACACAGCAGAATCCTGCCTAAAAATCTTTTTTTTCTTTGAAAGAAATTTAACATGCTGGGTACTTATCTTTTATCCAATACAATGGTAAGGGCAATGACCTTTGGTCCCAATTGCTCCTCCCCACCGCCTATACCAGCAGCTATCTCTAGATAGCAATACAGATCTGCAGAACCACTGAAAGTCAACAGGAACTAGAATGGAAGAGCTTAGTGCAAACTCCTAATCAGAGGTACGTATGCTCGCTCTCTAGTTCACGATGGCTGATGGCTTAGGTCTTTCCAAGCATGACATTTTCTCTCCACTGCTAGATGGTCAATGGGAAAATGGGCTCTACATTCATATTTGCATTTACAAGTCCTTTAAAGTAGAAATCAAGATTTCACTACAAAGAAAAGCAAAATTAAAAGAGTAAGCACAACTCATGTAAACAAGCAATCTTAGTTAAATTAGTAGTGAGGCTTCCATGGGGACAGGTGTTTACTCTAGAGGGGTAAATGATAACTCATCTGGGGCACAAATATAATATTAACACTTACTGTTAAATAACACCTTTAAAAATCTCATCCCTGGGGGCTAGGGATGCAAGTGAATTGGCAGAGAGGGCTTGTCTAGCCTGTACAAGGCTCTGGCTTTGATCTTTGGTACCACACAAAACAGGCATGGTAGCTGATTGCTAAAATGCTAGCTATCTAGATTTAAGTAAGAAATCTGAGTCTGAGGCCAGCCTGGTCTACAAAAGGAGTTCCAGGTTAGCCTCCACTAGAGTGAGAGGGATAGGAGTTGTCATCTTTTTTATACATTTCTGGTTTGGCATTATAATTTATATAATTAATATGGTATAAATAAGATTTATAGTTGGGCCCAGTGGGGCAGCCTTTAATCTTAAGATAGTTTGGAAGACTGCAAAGTTCTAAGGACAACAGGTTACTGAGTAAGGTCAAGGCCAATCTGGGCAATGGAGTGAGATCCAGTTTCCAAATAATGTGTAAAGGCTAGGGATACACAGTTAAGAGCTAGTCGACGAGTGTTTGCCTAGTATGTGGGAAAGCCTGAGTTTAATCCCTAGTAATGCACACACACACAGAGAGGATGGGAGGGGGAGGGGAGGGGGAGGGGGGAGAGGGATATTCAATTACTTTGATGATACAATAGATGTTTGGAAATGCACACGTCTTTCAAGTTAGTTATACGTCCAAGGCTTAGTGTTCCCAGAGTCTAGTAGCACTGATATATAAAAGACAAATCTCTCCTGGGTGGATGAGATGACACACCTTTAATCCGAGCACTCAGAAGGCAGGGTCGACAGTGGCAGAATGAGACTGCCTCTCCTCCACTAATATATTTGAATGTTTGGTCCCCACTTGGAACTATTAGAGAAGGATTAGGAGGTGTGGCCTTGTTGGAGGTATGCAACTGGAAGTTGGCTCTGAGGTTTCAAAAGCCCACACCAGGCCCAGTTTCCCTCACTTTCTGCCTGCTGCTTGTGGTTCAGATTTAAGTTCTCAGCTACTGCTCCAGTGACTTGCTTGCTTGCCCGCCCGCCGTCATGCTTCCTACCATGTTGCTAACTAGACTCTGGGAACACTAAGCTAGGACTAATAACTAACTAGAAAGGCTCCTGCTTCATATCATGGGCTCATCTTCCGAAACTGTAAGTACCGCTGGGTAGTGGTAGCGCTTGCCTTTAATCCCAGCACTTGGGAGGCAGAGGCAGGCGGATTTCTGAGTTCGAGGCCAGCCTGGTCTACAGAGTGAGTTCCAGGACAGCCAGGGATACACAGAAACCCTGTCTTGAAAAAACCAAAACCAAACCAAAACAAACAAAAAAAACAAAACCCCCAAAAACCAAAAAAAAAAAAAAAAACCCAAAACAACAACAAAACCAAAACCAACCTGTAAGTACCTGTTAAATGCTTTGTTCTATTAGTTGCCTTGGTCATGGTGTCTCTTCACAGCAATAGAGCAGTGACTAAAATACCAAACAAACATTTCTAATCTTAAAACAAAACACTATCTCACAGTCACAGTCCACCAAATTCTATCACACTTTCCGATCACTCCAGCAGACTCTTTAGCTGCCTTAAAGTTAGCTCGGTGCCTGAGCTCTTCAGGATATATTATTATATATTATTCTTTGCCTTTGCCGTTATGTGTTTGCTTTGTTTTGGAGACACAGTCTCATGTACCTGGGCCAAACTCCCTATCTAGCTAAGGTTGGCTTAGAACTCCTGATTCTTTTGCTTCTACTTTAAAGTAGTAAGCCAGCATACACTGCTATGTCTGCTTCAGAACACAAACAGTACATGAGTTTAAGATTAGAGCAGTGTGATAAGGCTCACCTATAATCTCAACACTAAGAAATCAGTTAGAAATCTGAGCTATAAAGTTAGACCCTTTCTCAACAAACACCCTCAAGATTCTAGGGCAAATATAATGATAAGGTATAATCTATTTTAATAACTTAAATAATATTTTAACAAGACACGTGAAATAAAAGTCTCAATCAGGTATGTCTTCTAGTCTCCAAATGCATGCGTGCAGATTCTCCCAACCCCCAATATGAAACCTGCCCCTCAAAACCCAAAGTCAGCCAAGGAAGGTCTATAAGGAGACAGGCATTCGGATCCAATGAAAACAATGTACTTAAGTTTTTGGCAACCTTCATGATCTTTTATAAACTAGCTGTGTTTTCTGTTTATTTTTTATTAACAGTATTCAAAAGAGAGAGATGCACAAGATGAAACATACATTTACAAAGAAACTTCAAGTCAGATATGGTGGCTCACACCTTTAATCCCAGCACTTGGGAGGCAAAGGTATGAAGATTTCTGTGTGTTTGAGGCTAGCCTGGTCTACATAGAGAAGTGTAGGCTAGCCAGCACTACACATTGAGAGACTCTGCTATACTGATCTTGGGCAGATACCCAAAGGACTTTATCCTAGTGTACATACTTGTTTACCATGTTCACTGAGGCTCCAGTCACAATAACCAGGACACGGAAATACAGAGACAGCCATCATGACATGCGATACATTTCCACAATGGAATATTATTCAACTGTTAAGAAAAATGAAATTATAAAATTCATGGTAAATAAAGGCAGCTGGAAGCTGGGAGGTAACCCAGACTCAAAAAGACAAATACTGCACGTTTTCTCTCTTATGTGGATGCCAGCTTGGAATATTTATATATGTTTTATTTGGTACACCTAGAGGTCAGAAAACTAGTAAGAGGCCATAGGGGTAAGGGAAACAACTTTTATGGGAGGGGAGAGAGAACACAGTCAAATAAAGGAGCTAAAGGAAATAATGGAAAAAGAAAGGTTAGGTGGACTAGGTGTAGGAAGTCAGGGTCAAGGAGGGAACATGGAAATCCTAACACTAAAGTAAAGGCCTCTGGAAAAGTTAGTATGTATATATTCATATACACAGAGTTCAAATGGAGCCAACTTAATACCTCTACTAGGTACCACAGGCTAGCAAATAAACAATATCAGGGATTAATTACCTCCTTTGGAGTTGTTGACAAGTGAGGCCCTAGAGAATCTCAAACACTACAGGCTACTGCCATTGCTCTTGGTTACCCTGCAGAATTTGACAGTAAGACCCTACTCAGAGAAATCAAGCTGGTACTCAACTGGATGCTTCACCCTGCTGGATAGCTTTCATCGTGCTGGAAGGTGCTAGATGCACACTGCCAGTGGAGAACAGTTATCGTCAGTCTCACCCAGCTGTGAACTCAAGAGCAACACTAATGACTGAGCCGGTTACAACATGTTTACTGGTGAAACAGTAACTAAACACTCTCTGATTGGATTTAAGAACAATTCATAAGATGAAACACACACCTTGCACTGTTATTGGGGTCAAGAACTCGTGGCTAGATTTGTCATAGGCCCTAGGAGAGACCTATTACTATTATACTGATAAACGGACATAGTTAAACTAATAACTCATTGCTATACCATCTCCCAACGCTCATAGAAGCTTCTTGAAGTAAATAGTGATTAACACAGGAATTTGTAAGTGGTCATCATGCAGAGAGTAAGAGATGTGGACATGCTCAGTGATCACCGAGGAAAGGGGATTGGAAAGATTGAGGGGAGGAGCAAGAGTTAGAGGTGGTGGATGATACAAATGAAAAAACAGGGCTGACAAGACAGGATAGCTGCACACAGGAACTCACAGTGGCTGTGAAAACATACATAAGACCTACACAAGCTCAAATCAGACAAAATCCCAGCATGGAGGAGGGAAGTAGGCACTAAGTACTGTCCCTAATTGATGGGCTAGTGACAACTGATAGCTACTGAAAGAGAGTAATTTTTTTCATAAGATTGACCATGGAAGTAGGGTGTAACCCTTGGTAGACAGATCATGCCCACCCAAACATATCTAGGCAGCACAAATTGGACTGTATGGGGTGAAAAAAACAGACACAAAGCTGGGTGGGTGAGAAGGTGGGAGTCGAGGAATTTGGGAGTGATGAATGTGATCAAAATATCTTACATGAATAAAATATTTTAAAAGAATATTTAAAAATTAATTTACATAGAAATACTCAAGTTACTTCAGTGCAAATTTACAAGATGAGAACACGCTTTTAGCATGTAAACTACTAAGTTTAGTAGCATCAAACTGGCAAGGATACATAGGGAATAAGGATTCACAAGCAAGGCTGGTGGACATGTATGTTCAACTTATTGGTAGAATAATATCTACCTACATTTTTAAAAAAGAATTTATTCATTGTTATATATGTGTGTGTGTGTTTGTGTGTGTGTGTCCATGAAGATCAGAAGAGGGCATCGGATCCCTTAAAGCTACAGATGGTGTGATCCACCATGTGCTGGGAAGTGAACTCAGATTCTCTGAAAGAGCAGCAGTCAGTGCTCTTTAATCACTGAGCCATCTCTCCAGCTCCCATTAACATTCCTTTTAATCTAGGAATTCATGTTGCAGATATAAATAACCATATTTAAAGGGGTTCTCTAAAATATCTGTAATAACCACTGAAAAACAACATAGACATAAATTATGGTGCTATCAGAGGTGGTAGCCCATACCTATAAGCCTAGCACTGAGGAGGTAGGAGGTAGAAACAGGAGGATCATAATTCTAAGGTCAGCACCAGCTACTTGAAGAGTTTCAGGCCAATGTGGCTTACAATGAGACCCGTCTCAAACAAAAACAAACAAGATGGTGGCTTGTGAAATGATTCTGTGGGTGGGGAAACCTATCATCAAGTCTGATAACCTGAATTCAACTGGATTGACCCAGAGTAGAAGAGAGAGCCACTCCACAAAGTTGTCCCCTGACCTCCACATGCATCGTGTGCACACATACACACAACTAAGTAAATCTTAAGAAAAAAAGAAAATTAAACCAGCAACTATCACATTTACTATATGCCCATAAAGTGCTAGGAACGACACTTCCATTCTAGCTGAAGAGGCAGATCAGACAGACAGTGACCCGAAGATAGCTAGAAGTGCTATTTTAGAAAAGATAGCAAGGGCTGAAGGCGTTGGCTCACATTTGTACATCTAGCACTAGGACAGCTTAGGATTTAAGTTGGAGGTTAGCCTGAGCTATATAGTGAGACCTGCCCCTCATAACCAAAGATAAGGAAGTTATCTTTAGTAAAGGAAGATGTCTGGAAGAGGTAACAGACATCTGGTCTGAATAAAACAAAGCATCTAAGTTTTGGCAGTCTTCACGGTCTCACAGTGATGCTTCCTATTTATGTGTAATTAACAATGACCAAATAGTGGGATGTATGCAATGAGACAGAACAGCATGGTCTCAGAGGACAGCAGAAGAAACAGTAGTTCCACAGCAGACACTACAACCCATGTTTGACTGCTCCAACGGTCACTTCCTACAGTGTCTGGATTACACAGGTTACAAAGCTTGCTTCTGCTTAGAGAACAACTTGCCATGTAATTTCTACCCAGAGATCTCCCAAGAGAAAGCAGCAGCAATAGAAAAGCTAATGTGTTTGAAATTACTTGTCTGCAGGCCAAGGAGATGCTTCAGAAGCAAAAGCACCTGCCACAGCCTGACAACCTGAGTTCAATTCCCAGAGTTCACTGTGACAGCAGAGCTGACTCTCTGGAAAGCTGTCCTTACCTCCACACAAGGGTGATGACATGAGCACACTTATACTCAGATATGCACACATCACACAAAATGGAAACACGCACAATAATCACGTTTCCAAGTATGTCTGTGTGCTGAAGATAAAATCCAGGTCCCTGTGGCATGCTAGACAACTTTTGTTCTAGTTACACCCTCAGCCTGATTTTTAAACTTTTTAATATATTGAAAATGCTAAGCTCAGGGATGGAGAGATGGCTAAGTGGTTAAGAGCACTGGTTGCTCTTCCAGAGGACCCAGGTTCAACTCCCAGCACCCAAATGGAAGGTCACAACTCCAGTTGCAGGGGACCCAACACACTGACACAGACACACATGAAGGTGAAACACAAATTTGTGTACAACACAAAAATAAATCTTAAAAACTGTAAATTTTTTTTTTAAAAAAAGAAAACATTAAGCTTAAGAATCTCCATGGTGCCGGGCGGTGGTGGCACACGCCTTTAATTCTAGCACTTGGGAGGCAGAGGCAGGCGGATTTCTGAGTTCGAGGCCAGCCTGGTCTACAGAGTGAGTTCAGGACAGCCCAGGGATACACAGAAAAACCCTGTCTCGAAAAAACCAAAAAAAAAAAAAAAAAAAAATCTCCATGGTTACCATGCTCTCCCCCACGTCAGCATCTCTGTACTGCTGTCCTATTCATTTGCTAACTCAACTCTCCTACTGTCTTTTCTAAAACAAAATCTCGATCATTCCATTTTACCAGTAAAGACTAGAGAGCCAGACACTGGAGTGAAAGCCTGCTAGCTCACAGCTAGCTCACAGAAAGCGCCCAGCTGACCCTCCTCTTCAGACAACATCTCACCAGAAAACCCCTCTCCCACACAGTGTCGAAAGTCCTCCTTAAAACTCAATGTCCCTCCCCTCTGCTTCCTGTGCATCTCTCTATCTGTCCTCCTGACTTCCTCTTACTCTCTATGGTATTTTTCTTAATAATCCTATGTTTACTTCCTGTCAACTGGTTGCTTGCTCTGCCTCTTGACCTTATCTTGACTTTATTTAATCCTGTTTACAATATTCAAGCAGAAAGCTCTTGGATTAAAGGTGTGTGGTAAGGCTGAGCCACACCACAACTAAAACAGTTTTTTCCCAGTAAATATCAATCTTGGAGTTCACAGTGTGATCAAATATCCTGCAACATTCCACAATACTAAAATGCTTTTCATATTATCTGCCTATCCTTACTAACACCACAATGTGTACAGTGAAATACGTGCATTAAATAAATACAGGCTTAAAGCTGATAATGTCCTTCAGAAAGTGGTAAAAGACTCCTACCTCCCGTTCTTTTAAAGTTCTTGTCTCTTCCAAATACCATACAGTTCCTACACTATAGTTCATCCAACTAATTACTTGAGGTGGGTGGTGGGGACAGGAGAAGACAGCTCAGTAGTTAAGAGAGCTTGCTGCTCTTTCAAAGAACCAGGACATGGTTCCCAACAGCTATAACTGGTACCTGCAACTCCAGCATCAGACGCCTTCAACAACCCACTTGAGGTAGGAGGTGGTGCAAGCCTGTAATCCCAGCACTCAGAAGGCAGAGGCAGGTGGATGTTGCTCCTGAATAGTGGGACTGGTATGACTTGCTGGATGCAAGCTACAAACCAAGCTGGAGCTCAACTTGTACCCTGTTTTCCTTCAAAGATAAATCTGGGCAACTCACACAACCCAAAGTTTTGGTTCTTTTAAAGTCTGTCTTAGTCCTCACAATGTATTTACTTAGAAAATAATAAATAGCCGTGGCGCACGCCTTTATCCCAGCACTTGGGAGGCAGAGGCAGGCGGATTTCTGAGTTTGAGGCCAGCCTGGTCTACCAAGTGAGTTCCAGGACAGTCAGGGCTACATAGAGAAACCCTGTCTCGAAAAACCAAAAAAAAAAAAAAAAAAAAAAAAAAAAAAAAAAAAAAAAAAAAAAAAGAAAAGAAAAGAAAAGAAAATAATAAATATACAGTACCATTGCAAATAAGCAAACTTAGTAAAGGAAAAAACAAGTCCAAGTTCATAGAATTAATTTAAATGAAGTCAGAATGGTGGCCCTCTCCACTTTTTTGGTTAGTCAAAAATATCAAGTGGAAAAGTCCCCAAATAATACCGTATTAACTTTTAAATGACACACTGATTTAAGTAGTATGATGAAACCTTGGGCCACCCATCTCTGTCCCACTAGGGACATAAATATCCCTCTAAGATACCCAAATAGTTAGGGTATGTTACAGTGTTAGTTATTGAGATGCCAGCTCTGAGATTGTGCTTAAATAATTCTTACACAATAGCTTAAAGCTAGTAAGCAAGCCATAAGAAGCCATCTTCCAATTTGGTCGATCTCTTAGGCACTTTGTCATCTCTTATCATCACAGGAAGGATACACACTAAGATATTTTGACAAAGTACAACCTTCAGTACTGCATACTGTTGTGATTGTTCAGTTCTGTGATGTCACTGTGATTAAAAAAAAAGCCAGTCCGTCCATCCATCCATCCATCCATCCATCCATCCATCCATCCATCCATCCATCCATCCATCCATCTGTATTCATGGGAGCTGAGATGGGAGGCACATGTGAAGGTGAATCTGCTAGAGGTCAAAGAATTGCTTTGGGGAATTGTTCTAGGGACTGAGCTTAGGTTATCAGGCTGCAGCAATTGATTTTACTCACTGAGTCATCTTGCCTGCCCCATGGGTAAATGTGAGGGTGGAAGACATGGAACAACAGTTTGTAAAGAGATTCATTTTGGACACCTGTCTGGGACAGTCTTAGAATGTATATCCTGCCCATAGAGAGCTAATTATATGGCCTATTTGACTCAGAACCCTTTTATTCAATAACTAACTCAAAAAGATATGTGCAGTACTTATTTTAACTATTAAAAATCTATGAAGTTGAGCTGGACATGGTGATACAAGCCTTTATTTCTAGTACCTGTGAAGCAGAAGCAGGCATATGAGTTCCAGGACAGCCTGGTCTAGTATTGAACTTGAGGCCAGCCAAGGCTACACAGCCAGACCTTACCTCAAAAACAAAACAAACAAAATAAAGCAAACAAAACCTATCTGCAACGTTACTATAAGTATAGAATTTAAAAGTGTGTAACATATTTGCTCATTAAAGACTTTCAAAATGTTTTTTAAAAATTCCTCCATTCCTTCATTCATCCATTGATGGGCAAACTAGCATGTGCACATGGAGGTCAGAGTGTCCCAGGGGTCAATCTCAGGTCATCAGGCTCAGCATCGAGCATTTGTACTGAATCACCTTGCCCACCCAGACTGAGAATTTTGGTTTCCTAAATATAGCAAAAAATTTTAAGACATCGATTTTTCAACATTAACAAAAAGTGTAGCATTCATCTTTTTTTTTTTTTAAGTTACTTTTAAAAACAGTGGTATCATGGAGGTCAAAGGACAGCTCTTAGGAACTGGTTCTTTGTCCAAATGGAATTTGAAGGCTGGCATATCTTTCTTGTTTGCTCTTTACCTTATACCAAGGCAGGGTCTCTGATGAGCATTCCTGAATCCAGAATTACTGGGCTGGAAAGGCAGCTCAGCAGTTAAGAGTACTGGCTGCTCTTCTAGAAGACCTGAACTGGGTTCAATTCCCAGCAACCACATGACAGCTCACAAATGTCTATGACTCCAGTTCCAGGGGATCTGGCATATTTGCACAGACATACATGCAGGAAAAACACCAAGGGCACATAAAAATAAATAAATCCTAAACAAAACAAAACAAAGAGTTCCTATTTCCACATAGTCTGGCCAGCCAGTTTCTTGTCATTGCTTCCCTGGAATTGGAATTACAGATGAGACACCACATTTACTAGGCTTTTAAGACACTTTTAAGAAGTATTATTTTCTTCCTTCCTTCCTTCCTTCCTTCCTTCCTTCCTTCCTTCCTTCCTTCCTTCCTCTTTTCCTTCCTTCTTTCTTTCTTTTTAAGAGAGGGTCTCACTATGTATTTCTAGCTGTCCTGAACTCACACTCATCAGACCAGGATGTTCTGGAACTCAGAGAGATTCCTCTGTCTGCCTCCTGGGGATTAAAGGCTGGCTTGAGCTAGACATATTTCTTACATGGTTAACAGCATGTTACAATTGTAGGTACAATGTAGGTTTTTAGAACAACATTTCTTCTTTTTTTCTTTGAGATAGGGTCTTACTGTATACTGAATGGCTTGGAATTCACCACATAGACCAAGCTGGCCTTAAACTCACAGAGGCCCACTTGCCCCTACCTCTGCCTCAAGAATGCTGAGATTACCACCACACCCAGGCTAGGATGACATTTCTAAATACCTGTTGAGAACAATTTGTAACAGTAAACACTGGAGGAGCACAGTCAGTCCTTTAATGTACTACCAATCACTAATCTTTATGTACTATGTGCTCCCAGCTTCTCATCTTCAGCATTCAGCCATACAACGAAGCATGTTGTATTCTCTCTTTCTAATGTGGCACCAATGTCAGGCACTGGTGGCACATGCCTCATCTCAGCTCTCTAGAAGCAGAGGCAGGTGGAGGTTTAAGGTGAGCCTGGTCTACAGAGCTAGTTGTAGGGCAACCAAGGATAAACAGAGGGGCAAAAGAGGGGAACCAAGAAAACTATTCAACTAACCTAATTAATGGTCCAATTTTTCCAGAATACTTATGTGTAGTATATTCTGACAAAATTCAATCTGACTGGCTACATTTACCCTTTAATGTAAGCTTCAAAGCTCTGCTCAAAACCCACAGTTATTTTCCTACCACCACTCTCCCTGCAATTACTTCCCTCCTCTTCCACAGCATTCTGTGTTCCTCCTCATCTCCACCTCTGTCACCTTTGCTCCAGGCCCTCCTAGGATCATTTACATTCTTTAAGTCAGAGGCTCTACCCTATGCAAAGTGGCTTCTCCCACTTCTCAACACCCATTACATTATTATTATTTTGTCATTCTCACTAGATTGTCCCATGAAGTCTCCTTACACTCTGTGTGACATTTTTTTCTCATCACTACCAAAATTGCACTAATTAATTCTGTCATTTCTTTTTGGGGGTTGGTGTGAAATGTCTATTTGAGAGAGGAACATCACACTGTAACCCAGCCTGGGAGCCCATTATACTGCCCAGGATGTCCTTGAACTTCCATCAATCTTCCTGGCACCATTCTAAGAGTTGGCAAAAATTTGTGCAAAAAATGCCTGCCCTAAATAAGAATGGTCACTACTAGTACAGTAAACAACAATGGGAATGCTGAGGATTGTGCACACAAGCACTGACACGATCTAATGTATAGAAAAGATTAGCAGAGACAAAATTCCAAACAGACGAAGTTCTGGGTCAAAGAGTAGGACACAAACAAACGCAACAGAGATAACTTTAATTCTGTCCAGGACCAACAAAGCGGATGGCTCACTACCCCAACTACAACTTTCTAACTCCACAATTTTTTCAGCACCCACTCAATTGCTCATTAAGAGTCCACGTACAAACATACCTCGATTATTTTGTATTCTCTAAGGTACTCCAAATGAGGAGCAAAGGGATGACAGAAACCTGATCGTACAAGTACCTGAAGCAGGAACAATAACGGCAAGCATTTACACTTGGAGGACACTTGAAAACATGGAAAAAACTGCAGTGTGGTCACGGAGACCAAACTTAAAACACATCTGTCAGCATGTAGCCCCACAGATTGGGACCCGCACCGAAACGATCAATCACTCGACTGCCAAAAGAGGCCATTCTATACATCTCTCTCCAGACCTCTTCCACTCGGACTAATCTCCACTACAGAGCTCACCAGTCCCATTCCTAGTAGTACAATCAGCAGATGAATACAAAACAGGTCAAAGAATGGCATAAACATATCTTTTCACACCCGCCCACAGTGGCAAAAACAAAAAATAAAAACCAACCAACCAACCAACCGGCTCAGTAATTCCCTAATCAGAAAGCTCTAGACGCCATCCAAGACCAACCGTCGTATCTTAGGGAAGCCAAAAGATGTAACTTCAAAGATAAGTCTCTGGCCACAGCCCACCTTTCCTGATTATTCAGAAAAACAAGGTTTTTCAGTTTGGAGATCATTACACCACTCAAAAAAGCATCTCCCTGCAGGAACTGGCAATCGATCCCTCAGGGGGGCAGTGGCGCTCCAACCACCGGGCCAGGACCCAGGCAACGGAGACAGGCACAGCCCTAGCAGGGAGCGATCTGGGCTCTCAGTACCGCCCAGCGCAATCCGCCCCGGCAGTGACTGAAGTCGGGGTTATGGCAGAGCTGGGCCTGCCCGGCCCGGGGGCGCGGCGAGACACAGGGGTGGCGTTTTCTCCCCGTAGCCCCCGGCTGTTGAGGTGGATTCTGGGCCTCTTCTCCGGGCCTCCCCGCCCCTCCACCCTCGGCCAACTAGTCCACTCCTCACCTGGCAGAAGCTCCGGCAGTAGTTCAAAGATGAGACCTCGGACACCTCCTGCTCCCTCAGCTCGGTCTCCAGCTGCCAGAGACAGGGTCGTAGGCCCGGGGCTCCCGACGCCGGAGATGCAGGGCGATGACCCCGAGCCATGGACTCAGTCTCGGTTCCGGCTCCCGCAACCGCCGGAGCCTCAGCCACGGCCACGGCCCCGGCGGCGGCGGTGGCGTCTCCCTTTCCGTCCGCCATCTTCCCACGGCCCAGCAGCGCGTAGGCAACCAAACCACGTGACTCCGCCTGGTACCGCCCCCAATCGCCCGTGTTAGTGACGCACCCCCTGGCGACGCTGGCGCCAACTTTATTCCGTCACTAGGACGCGGAAGGTTGGTCCTCTCAGAAGTCTCCACCGCAACCGCCCTAGCAACAGTCTAGCAACGGCGAGATTCTAACGGCCCTGGGTTCTACAGGCCCTTCAGAGTCGAGGAGCGCAAAGGGCCTAGAGACAATGGAGATATGAGAGAGATGTCTGCCGAGCGGCGAACTGAAGAGCAAGGGAAAGGTAGTCCAGAAACAGTCTCGGAGAAAAGCATCTCCGGTTGGAGGAAAATAAAGATTGTTAGGCCGAACTGAAAACAAACTCAAGGGAACTTGGTTTATAATGGGAATGGCATTACTAATCGCTGGAAAAAAAGGATGGCCCAAAATATATGGCGTTGAGGCGATTCTACTAAAAGAGGAGGGGGGAACCTTTAAAAAAAAGTTTTTTTCAAGATAGGGATTCTCTGTGCAGGACTAGCTGTCCTGGAACCCACATTGTAGACCAGGCTGGCCTCAAACTTAAAGATTTACATGCCTCTGCTTCCCGAGTGCTGGGATTGGAGGCATGCAGGGGCAGGCTGGATCTTCGTGAGTTCAAAGCCAGCCTAGTATACAGAGCAAGTTCCCAGGACAGCCAAGGCAAAGCCATTGTAATCCAGCACTTGAAAGACTGAGACAGGAGGAGGATCATGAGTTCCAGGTCTTAGTGGGAGAACACAAGAAAGAAATGCAAAGAAGAACAGCGAAGAAAAGAGAGAATGGCAAACTGGTGTGGCTGGAGCCCAGTGGGTGAAATAGTGAAAACAAGAAAATATATGTGTGTGTGTGTGTGTACATATATATATATATATACACATATATGTGTATATACATATATATTCTATAGCATCCAGAACATAAGATGTTTGGTCTAGTATGCAAATAAGGGATACACTCATTTCACCTGGAAGAAGTCTATAAACGACGAATCTAGATGAAGGTAAATGTAAAATTTGATAATAGGAGATTTGACAGTCATGGCCAAAATTTGCTTTCCTCTCCATGAAATATGAGTCATTATGCTGATTGGTTAGTTGTTTGTGACCTTAATACAAGAACAAATCACCTGGGAGGAGAGAACCTCAATTGAGAAGTGCCTCCATCACACTGACCCCTGTAGCACGGCTATGACATTTTTTTGCTTATTGTCTGAAGTAGGAGGGCCCAGCCCATTCTGTGGTACTGGGAGGTATAAACAAGGTAACTGCTTAAAAGCATGGAGGCAAACCAGTGAGAGGCTTTCCTTCGCAGTTCCTGCCTCTGCTCCTGCTTGAGTTACTGCCGTGACATCCCTCAGTGATCAGCTGGGACTGGGACATGTAAGCCACAGAAACCCTTTCTTCTTCAAGTTGTTTTTGGACATTGTGTTGATCACAGCAATAAAAGGACAGTCGTCAAGCTTCTGAGGGGGAAAAAAACCTTGTTCAAGTTGTTTCAGAGTGAGAAAGGAAAGAATACATACTAGATAGATATAGGGAGACTCTAGGGCAGTGTTGAATGGCATTCATTTGTTCAACAAATACTCATTGACAATGTAATATTCTGGTTCTGCCCTATAAAACTAATCCCGAGTTTTGTATCCTTTTTTGTTTTCTTGAGGTTATAATGTAACTAATTCATTTACACTTTTCTTAAGTCATACCCTGCCACATCCTGAGAGGTTTGCTTCCTGGAACCCTGGCTAGGGGTGGCCAGGGAATGAAGATAAAGACACACACAGACAAACATCTGAATCTGGGATCAGGTAGAGTTCTCTAAGACTACTGCTTTCACTGCAACCTGGAATCTGAACATGTTTAGGAGATACAAGCTCAGAGGGAGAGGTTAGCTAGTTTCTTTAGGAAGTCTCTCTATAGTCCAACTCTCTCAGACTATAAACATCCAAGAGGAGGAAACTGCAGTTGCTAGTCTTTACATACACTGATTAATTGTTCATAAACACCTAGACTCCCAATTTCTCTTGAGCCTGGTTCATATGGGTAATAACCTTGCTAACTTTCCATGGACCAGACCAATTGGTCTTAGAGTCCTTGGCAGGCTTTGCCTATGTCAAAAGATAACACTCACTTAGAGCATGTACTCCCTACAATAGCATATGGTATAAAAGGCAGTCCGGCTGTGCTGTGGGGGCAACACACCTTTAATCTCAGCACCCAAGAGCCAGAGGCAGGCAGCTCTCTATGAGTTTGAGGTCAGCCTGGTCTACAGAGTTGAGTTCCAGGACAGCCAGGGATACACAGAGAAACCCTGTCTCGAAAAGGCAAAAGAAAAACCAAAACAACAGCAACAAAAAAAGGCAGTCCTTTGAGCAAAACAGCCATCACTGACATCAAATAAGCTGCACCTACTTCCCAAGAGTCCATCAGAATACAGCTTGTGGACTGTTGACACCCTTTCATAGAAAAAGCAAGTAGGGAGGGGTCATTAGAGCTACACCTTATTCCAGCTGCTCTTTCTACCATTCCTATGCAGTTTTGCCCTAGGTTGCACTTGGCCTCAGAAGTGTTAGAGCACACAGGCTGTGGGGAGGTTCATTGAAGATCTGTGCAGCTATGGGGAAACCATCATCAGTGCTGAGTGAAGACTATCCAGTGTGGCAGCTTTGAAGTCACCCACACACAAGTAGCCTTAATTAACTTATGAACAGAAGAAGCTCACTTAGCTTTTATTCAAGAAGTTTTGAGCCATAATGGACTGGTCACATTGCTAGCACAGCAAGGTAGGGAGTTTATGGTTTAATAAAACCTCCCACTTCATAGATTAGAAACAAAATGGAGATGTTCTGTGTCCTCAAATCCTATTCTAGTGCACATTCTCAATGACCAGCACACCTCTCAATACCTTTATAATACATCTGAAATTGCTGGGCTCAGGATCAAGCCTCATGGAGGATACTCAAGAGCCATACTGAAACATGGCCATGCTTGTCTGTATGGAGTTGTGGACTTTGAAGCCTTTGTGCTGGCAAGTACAAGGCCATGAACTCCTTGGCTTTGTTCTGTGTCAGTGAAAAGAAGCATTGTGTCTCTAAGCGGCAATACTGAGACTGAGTTTCTTTCCCATCTTAAGGTGGACATAGAAGCATGCAGAGCAGAGGAATGCTGTGACATTTAATGAGATATTTCCACAAGTGCCCAGATGTGTGAGAAACAGTTAGTAAATCACTGCCCCTCTTCTCTGAGGTTTAGTATTAGAGGGTGACTACGGTTCCCCCATACACTACACCCACGATGGAAATCATCTGTCTTCAGGACTTTGTCCTGTGCCTGAAAAAGTGATAAGGAAAATACCCACATTAGAGATCATTAAAGAGGCTGGTCAGGCTTCAAGTTTCACATTTCTCAAGCTCTAGAATTTGATTTTGCCTTTCATTGCTGCTGATCAAATCACGAGAATCCAATTTACTAACTGATCCTGAGAAAGCTGTTGGCATCCCTATAGGAAAATGAGCTTGGGGACAGAATTAGCACTAGGAGTTTTCTTAGGGAAGATAGAATAAGTGTAGAGCAAACACCAACATTTCTGCAATCATTCCCACACCCAGTCTAATGTGCTACACATTCTCTTCTCCTCCTCCTCTTTAAGGAAAAGATTTATTTATTGTTAGTATGTGTGGATGAGTGTTTTGTCCGCCTGTATTTCTGGGCACCACATGTGTTTGTGGTGCCAGCAGAGGCCAGAAGAGGTTGTTACAGTTACTAGCCACCATGTGGGTGCCATCAACTGAATCAAGGCCTTCTACAAGAACAGTTAATGCTCTTAACCACTGAGCAGTCCTTCCAGCTCCAAAGGTTAAACAAAATTAATTTATGTATGTGTGTATGTGAGAGCATGCCATGTATGTGAGGATAGGCATGGATACCCTGGAGGTGGAATTATAGGCAATTGTGAGCCACCAGACTGAAGCACTAGATTCTGAACTTGGGTTCTCTGAAAGAACAGGAAGTGCTCTTAACTTATGAGTCATCTCTCAAGCCCCTTGTTTCTTCTCCTCCTTGCCCCCTCATCCCCAATCCTTGCATTTATTTATTTATTTATTTATTTATT
Source organism: Rhabdomys dilectus (assembly GCA_019844195.1). Classification (NCBI taxonomy): domain Eukaryota; kingdom Metazoa; phylum Chordata; class Mammalia; order Rodentia; family Muridae; genus Rhabdomys; species Rhabdomys dilectus. The sequence continues at coordinate 812,244 of JADRCG010009839.1, read as the reverse complement.
TATTTATTTATTTTTAGGCAGAGTTTCACTATGGAACCAAGTAGTCTTGAAGTACAGATACTCCTGTCTCTGCTTCTCAAATATGGAAGCATGTTTGGTTTGTTGTTTTTTGAGGTGGTTGATGTTAGCTTGGAATGGCCAAGAACTTGTGATAAACATGTTTCTTTATAACTGATTTGGTCAAAGTGTTTTTTAAATCAATCTATCTATCTATCTATCTATCTATCTATCTATCTATCTATCTATC
>JADRCG010009839.1:795417-807404 GCA_019844195.1 Rhabdomys dilectus | reverse complement strand
TTCTTTCTTTCTTTCTTTCTTTCTTTCTTTCTTTCTTTCTTTCTTTCTTTCTTTTTTTGAGACAGGGCTTCTCTATGTAATCTTGACCATTCTGCAACTCACTATGTAGACCAAACTGGCCTTGAACTCAGAGATCTGCCTGCCTCTTTTGCCTCCTAAAAGACTAAAGGTATGTGCCTGGGTCATTTTTTTTAATACAATTTTTATTAGATTTATTTGCTGTATTTTGTGTCTGAATGTTTTGCCTGCATATAAATGTGCACCACTTTGTGTTTAGTGCCTGTGGAGGTCAGAAGAGGGCATCAGATCCCCTGGAACTGGAGTTATGGATGATTGTGAACCACCATGTGGATGCTGGGAATGGAACCCAGTTTCTCTGTAAGAGCAATAAGTACTCTAAATAAATAAATAAATACATAAATAAATACATAACCACTGAGTCATCTCTCCACCCCCACCAGGTATATCTTTAATGTTACACAGAAAAAGAAAGCAGCCTCTAACATCTAAAGCTGTCTTGGTGTTTCCTGCTAGTTGGTAGCACAGCTAGGTACTAGCCTGGCAAGCACAACTCAGTCATGGTATTCAAGTGTTAAATATAAACAAAATTTATAAAACACAAATGTCAGGTAAACCCACTCTGTGACAATGATAAGACCACCTCATAATCACATACACAGAAAAAAACAACAGTATGACTTAGACAGTTGGAGTGGCTCACATCAATAATTCCAGCCCTTAGGAGGACAAGGCAAAAGGATCACCAAGAGTTCAAGGCCAGCCTGGACTACATAGTGAGTTCCAGGCCAATCTAAAATACACAACAAAACGGTGTCTCAAGAGATAAAAATGAAAATTTAGGCAGTAGAAACATTGTGTGATGAACTCGCTGTCTTGGAATGTGGGTATCTTCCTGTTGAATTTCAAATCCCAGAGGCCTTGACTGTATATTGACTCTGGTGATAGCCAATAGCAGGAAAGTTTTTGTCTTACATTTGATGTGCTCCTATCTAAATTAAAACACATTAACATTTTGAAATGCAGAAGTGAAAACAAGATACTAGCAGTTACATCAAATTTACCATTTAAAAAGACGTCTTTGTTCTCCTTTTTTCTTACTGAGGCAATCTCACCACATGGCTCAGACAGACCTTGAGCTAGCAGCAGCCCTCAAGTCTGAACGTCTCTCTTAGTCACTGTTTTATTGCTGTGAGGAGAAACCATGACCACAACTCTTATAAAGGGAAGCATTAAATTGGTGCTGTCTCTCAGTTTCAGAGGCTTAGTTCACTATCATCATGGCGGGAGCATGGCAGCAGGTATTGCAGGCATGGTGCTGGAGGTGTGGGGAAGGCGAAGAGAGCCACATCCTCATTCAGAGGCAGGGAGGGAGACGACGCCTGGTTTGGGATTTTGAAACCTCAAAGGCCACCCTCCCAGTGACATACCTCTTTCAACAAGGTCACAACTCATAACCCTCTCAAACAGATCCATTCCCTGGTGACTAAGCATTCAAACATATGGGGCTATAGAGGCTATTATAAAAGCCACCACATTCCACTCCCTGGATCCCACAGGCTTGTAGCCATATCATATAATGCATAAATGCATTCAGTTCAACTTCAAAACTCCTCACAGTCTCAATACTATTTAAAAGTGCAAAGTTTAAAGTCTCTTCTGAGACTCAAAGCAATCTATTAGCTGCAACCTCCTGTAAAATCAAAATAAAAAAAGTTCACATACTTCCAACATACAATTCCACTATATATATTGCCATTCCAAAAGGGAGGAGAGGGAGCATAGTGAGGAGAGACTGGACCAGCAAGATGGAAAACCAGATGGTCAAACTCCAAGCTCTGCATCTCTATGTCTGATATCAAAAGAGGCAATAAATACTCTTAACTACAGATTTCTGTGAGTTGGAGTCTAACCTGGTCTACAAAGTGAGTTCCAGGCCATCAAAGGCTATGCAATAAAAACCGACTTGGCTCCCTGCACCCAGGTGGTAGCTTACTGCTGTCTGTAACTCCAGCTCCAGAGGTATGATGCTCTTTTCTGCCATCTGTGGACATGTATGCAGTGCACATACACACATGCAGGTAAAATACTCATGCAGAGAAAGTAAATAAATCCTTTTTTCTTTTCATTCTTTTTAGATTATTTATTTATTTATTTTACTTTATGTGTGTGAGGGTTTTGCTTGCACAAGAGTGCACAGTACCCATAGGGGTTAGAAGAGGGCATCAGATCCCCTTGAAGTAGGGGTATGGTTGGTTGTGGACTACCTGTGAGTTCTGGGAAAACGAACCCGAGTCCCGAGTCTTCTGCAGGAGCAACTGATGCTCCTAACCACTGAGGTATTTTGACAGCCCTGTGAACAAATACCTTAATATATTATTTATTTTTATTTTATGTGCATTGGTGTTTTTCTTGCATGTATGCCTGTGTGAGGGTGTCAGAAACCCTGAAACTTGAGTTATAGACAGATGTGAGGTTTCATGCAGTTGCTGGGAATTGAACTTGGGTCCTCTGGAAGAGCAGCCAGAACTCTTATCCACTGAACCATTCCTCTAGTCCCTGTAAAAAAAAATTTTTTTTTAAGGTTTTAGTCTCTAGGCAGAGAGCCAGGGGTGGGGAGGAGAGTATTGTAGGAGAGTGGCTTGTTAAGAAGAAGGGATTCAGTAACAGGGTTGAGGCTATGAGGTAGTAAGGGGAATATGATTGTTAGACATGTATACAATTTATGTAAGAATGAATTGTTCTTTAAAAGTTTCAGACCTAGCTGAATGCAGTGACTCGTGCCTACATGCTAGCATTCAGAGCCTGTGGTGGAGAATTGCCAACCTGGACCACATTGTGAGTTCTGGGACAGCCTGAGTTACGGACGGAGAGCTTGTCTCCAAAAGAGCCATTGAGCTAGCTCATTGGGCAAAGCACTTGCTAGTGAAGCTCAATAACCTGGGTTTGATCCCCAGAACTCACAGTGTGAAAGTACTATAGGGTATCCACCAGAGAAGATTGGCCGGATATAGCTTTACACCAGCATTAAGTCTTTAGCAGGCTATCACCTACACTGGGTGTCTGGCATCCCAGTATTGCACTGAGCCTTTCACAGAGTGAGCTTTTAAACACACAAAAAAGCATGGCCTGGGTTGACACACTTCAGTTAACAAGAACAGTTAGCCAGAAGCAGAACTGCAGAAGCCAAACAGCAAGGTTTAGTACATTTAGAGACTTTCCTGGAACTATGGACTTTGATGGATTAGGCCTTTGTTTTCATTTTGGTTGGTGGTGCTCCGTGCTGAGTTAAATGGTCTGAATGGTATGTTCATCACGGAGTGAGTTAGTTGTGTTAAAGTCTGGGGGCCTGTTATAGAAAGGCGAGATCTAACTTCCAAAAACAGTTCTCTGTCCTCCACATGACGATCATCACAAACAAATAGTAAATAAGTCAAATAAATAATTTTTTTAAAAAAGACTTGGGGGTCTACCTTGGCTATAGATCAAGATTCAGTCTTTATGGTGTGGGGGGGGGGGGGGAAGGTGTTTCTGTTACTCTTTTGTCTTGCTTTGAATTTTGGAAACAGAGTCTCATGTAGCCCAGGCTGCTGTCCAACTTGCTGTGTAGCCAAGGATGACCTTGAACTTCTGATCCTTCTATAGCTTCCTCCCCAGGGATGGGATAGCCAGTGTGCATCACTATAGCCCGTTTATTAGGTGCTGGAGACTGAACCCTGAGCTGTGTGCCTGCTAGGCAACCACTCTCCCAGCTGAGCTGCATCCTCAGACCTGTCTTTTTGTTTTGTTTTGTTTTTTTTTTTTTTTGGAGACAAGATCTTGTGTTGACTGGGCTGGCCTCAAACTCACTTTGTAAATGAGGCTATCATTAAACTCCTAATTCTTATACCTCAGTCTGTAAGTGCTGAGATTACAGTGCTTGGTCTTTTTTTTTTTTTTTTTAAGATTTATTTATTTACTTTATGTATATGAATACACTGTAGCTGTCACTCTAGCCCCTACAGACTTAGCCTTAAAAAAAAAAAAAACAAACCAAATACAGCAGGGTTCATGGTGTGTGTGTGTGTGTGTGTGTAGAGATGAGCACCCATGGAAGACAGAAAAGGCCATTCGATACCTGGAACTGGAGTTACAGGCAATTGGGAGCCCTCTGTCATGGTTGCTGTGGTAGTTTGAATAAAAATGGCCCCCATAAGCCTGTGGCATGGCACTATAAGGAGGTGTGGCCTTGTTGGAGGAAATGTTTCACTGAGTGTGGGCTTGGAGATCTCAGATGCTCAAACCAGACAAAAACAAAACAAACAAACAAAATTGAATGAGTTTGTTGATATTGTTGTCAAGGTGAACAGTTGAGACTCCCTCGAGTAAACTTTTAGACTTACATTAATGCTTTAGATCCCTGAATTAATATTAAAAAAATCACACACACATATGAAAATGGAAAAAGCTGCCAATACCTGATTTCTGTCTCGTGTTTGTGTTTTTCTACTCCCAGTTATATACTTTGGTACCATTAGGTCTCATGGGGTGGCAGGGAAAAATCTAACATTCAAAACTGCCAATAACTGGAACAGGAAACCAGGTTTTTTGTTTTGTGCTTTTATTTTTTGAGAATGAATAAAGGATTCTTAAGCATGTTCTCCATGGTGTCATGCTATCTGGATGTCTTTTGGCACAGTTGTTACATATTAAGCATGGATGGCACACAGACTGGTATCAAAAAAAAAAAAAAAGCAAAAAGCCAACCAGATGGGCCTCACTTGCCTCCAGCAAAGTGCTAACAGCTGCACTCTGGGAACACGGATCTATTTTGAAGTCCTGAGCAATTTCTCTTACCCGGTGCCAGAAGGGAGTTTGCCAAACACAAGTGACATGACTGTGTCCAATTTCTGAGTGCCAGGGGCACCAGGCCTGTAAGAGGAGGTTTCTTTACCCCTCCAGGAGAGGGTGCGCTCTGAAGAGCTTTTAGCTGACAACCACTCCCTGGCCCGGGTAGCTTCTGGTGTGTTTTCAGGCCTGGTTCTGTGTTCCAGCCATGGTATAGTGTTGCAGTCCAAGTACAGAGGTGTCCTCACTGACTCCTCTTCTCTTTCAGTTAGTCCTTGACAAACTAGAGGCTGCCCCACTAATGACCTGAAAATATTTTAACCCTTCATTACCCAGCTAATTAAGTCCCCTCTCCCCAGTCCTTACTTCCCTTTCTTCTTCTTCTTCTTCTTCTTCTTCTTCTTCTTCTTCTTCTTCTTCTTCTTCTTCTTCTTCTTCTTCTTCTTCTTCTTCTTCTTCTTTTCTCTCCTTTTCTCTCTCTCTCTCTCTCTCTGTCTCTCTTTCTTTCTTTCTTTCTTTCTTTCTTTCTTTCTTTCTTTCTTTCTTTCTTTCTTTCTTCCTGTCTTTCTTTGGCATAAACAGCTTTGCTCAAACTCAGAAATCCGCCTGCCTCTGCCTCCCAAGTGCTGCCACCACCGCCTGGCCAATAACTAACTTTTAAAACATCAAAAGAAGAGCTAAAGAGATAGCTCAGTGGGCAAAGGAACATGCTACCAAAACAAACAACCTGAGTTCAAACCTAAGGCCCTGCATCATAGAGAGAGCCAGCTTTGATACACGTTTATGTACACACACACACACACACACACACACACACACACACACACACACACAGTCACACACAACACACAGACACATACACACTCAGCAATAATATAAAAGCCGGGCGGTGGTGGCGCACGCCTTTAATCCCAGCACTTGGGAGCAGAGGCAGGCAGATTTCTGCGTTAGAGGCCAGCCTGGTCTACAGAGTGAGTTCCAGGATGGTCAGGGCTACACAGAGAAACTCTGTCTCGAAAAACCAAAAAAAAAAAAAAAAAAAAAAAACCTAAAAAAATTTAACAACAATAATAAAAACACTGAAAGAGAATTGGTGTGGCAGCCTGTAGTCCCTAATTCTGAGACAAAAAGATTGTTGTGAATTTGAGGCAAGTCTGGGCTACATAGGACACTCCAGGTCAGCCTGAATTATGCAGTGAGACCCTGTCTTGAAAAACCCAGACTAAATCAACAATAAATAAGCTCTTTGAGAGAAAAGTGAATCAGTTTAAAGCTCAGCCGTAGAAAGCTCAGCCATAGAGGCCTGGTGTTTTAGATCTCTGAGGTCAATCATCACCAGAAACAAGACAAACACCCTTAGCACTAAACATATATATTTAATTTATATAGATTATAACTTATAACTTAGAATTACCTCAAATAACTACATAGACAGGATGCTAGGACAGTCCTTGTTAATTTCAGCTTTGAGAATTAGCTTCTAAACAATACACAGAATACTGGCTATAAATGTTTTCATCTTTTCTCTTTTTTCTTCTTCTTCTTCTTTTTTTTTTTTTTTCCGAGACAGGGTTTCTCTGTGTAGCCCTGGCTGTCCTGGAACTCACTCTGTAGACCAGGCTGGCCTCGAACTCAGAAATCCGCCTGCCTCTGCCTCCCAAGTGCTGGGATTAAAGGCGCCACCACCGCCCGGCAAATGTTTTCATTTTGATCATGGGAAAAAATAATAGTTTGGGAGAGAGTTGGAAAGAAAGCTGGAGGAAAAGGTAAAGTAAGTGGTATAAGCTGAGCGAGAGTGTTTCTCTGTGTATCCTGGCTGTCCTGGAACTCACTCAGAGCTCTGCCTGCCTCTGCCTCCAGAGTGCTGGGATTAAAGGTGTAAGGTTTTTTTGTTTGTTTGTTTTGGGTTTTTTTTTTTGTTGTTGTTCATTTCTAAACGGAGTCTTACGTCTGGAACTTGCCGTACAGCTGAGAATGACCTTGAACTCCTGATCTTCATGTTATTTTTTTTTCCTTCCCGAATGCTAGATTACAGATTTGCTGAGACTTTGGTCAACTTTCTCCCTTCACACCATCACAAGATACAAAAGTAATTGATTCCAAAAGAATAGTCTTTCTGAATCTGGAATTACAAGTGTGCCCCATCTGTGATCTCAGCATCTGAGAGGTGGAGGCAGGAAGATGCTGTAAGTCTGAGGCCAGCTGTGCTTATATCAGACCCTGTCGAAAATAAAAATAAAACAAAGCAAAAGAGGGAGGAAATGAGAGAAGGGGGAGAGGAAGTAGAGGAAGAAAGAGAGAAAGAGAGAGAGAGAAAGAGAGAGAGAGAGAGAGAGAGAGATATCAGGCATATGAGCTGGCTCCAGAATCTAGGGTAGATGAACTATGAAGAGTCTGTTAACAGTCACAAATTAAACGACACCAAAGCTGTCTTCTTCATCTGTTGAATAGAGTACTAAAAACTGAAAAGATAAGGAGACACCCTTTCCCCTGCAATTGTTGCTTGTGGGCTACACAAAATGAACAAGGGGAATGTGACTTGTCCACTCCCCCATCCACCTGCGCTAGGCTCTGTTGTGGGAGCAAAGATGCCTACCATGGGCAGTTCCATGTACCAGGCGTTCTGGGAGAAACATAAACATCAGAAGAGATTTTGTTTTGGTTTTGTTACATAGACATCTCATATCAAGGTTACATGAGTGTCAAAAATAATATGAGTGGGTCTAGACAACAGTTCTTTTTAAAATATGGCTTCTCATCAGTTTGATTTGCTTGGTAATCTAGTTATTAGTAACTAGTTCACGAACTAGTTCATTCAGGAGTTAACATGAGAGAAATATGGCAGATGTTGCAGGGCTCTCTGGGTCCTTGACTTCTATTTTATTCTTATTTTGAATTAATTAAAGTAATTCATTAGGCCGGGCGGTGGTGGTGCACGCATTTAATCCCAGCACTTGGGAGGCAGAGGCAGGCGGATTTCTGAGTTCGAGGCCAGCCTGGTCTACAGAGTGAGTTCCAGGACAGCCAGGGATACACAGAGAAACCTTGTCTCAAAAAACCAAAAAAAAAAAAGCCGGGCAGTGGTGGCGCATGCCTTTAATCCCAGCACTTGGGAGGCAGGCGGATTTCTGAGTTCAAGGTCAGCCTGGTCTACTGAGTGAGTTCCAGGACAGCCAAGGCTATATAGAGAAACCCTGTCTCGAAAAACAAAAACAAAAACAAAAAACAAACAAACAAACAAACAAACAAACAAAAAGTAATTCATTAATTTATGGTTTTCAAGACAGGATTTCTTTGTGTGGTCCTGGCTGTCCTGGAACTCACTCTGTAGACCAGGCTGGCCTTGAATTTACAGAGACCCATCTGCCTCTGCCTTCTGAGTGCTGGGATTAAATGCATACACAAGCACTACTGGATTTTAGCTTCTCTTTTAAATAAGATTTTATTTTATTTTTTTTATAAAGCTGTGTATAGTGGCACTTGCTTTAATCCTGGATGGAGTACTGGATGAGGAGGGCAGCGGGGAGGATCTCTGTGAGTTTGAGGCCATTCTGGTCTACATAGCAAACTCCCTGTCTAAATAAACAAACCTAATTAAAAAAATCTTTTTAGTTTTATTATTATCATGGTTATGCGAGTGTAAGAGGACACTTCTTATCTTGTTGAGGGGATGAATTCAGTTTGAGCAGAAATTACCTTAGCAAAGGTGCAGAAGCAAAACTAAGCAAAGCTAAACAAAACAAGAACTTCAAAGACAGCCTGGAGTAGAATGCCTCAAAGTGGGGAGACAGGACGCTGTATTGTGGGTTTTAAGGAAGTCTACATGAATATTTATGAGGCAAGTGGCATATTTATGAGTAAGGTGACGCCTGTCTAAAATATAGTGGGCCAGATCTTTTAGGTGCTTCTTCCTATGATCACTACACAAAACGAGGGTTGCAAATGATATTACAAGGGAGTGAGGCCTTTTGAGGCTGCAGACCCTTTGTTACCGCACACGTGTGGGAGGATGCCCTCCTGAGTTCCTTTCTGCTCCAGTGGGAACTGCCTCACTGCAGCTTCAAGGACGTTCAACCACAAAGGAGCCTCAGCACGTGCAGCTACCAAGATGCTACGGTGGTTTTCCTCGGTTACCTAACTTCTAGCACCTTGCCTGGGGGTGGGGATTGGGGGCGGTCCATTCCTAGTAAGAGATGAGACTGCAGGTGCCAGTTAGAGCCTGCCAAGACCGCTTTGTCCCCCCCACCCCCACGCCGCCCCAAGCCCTGTCCTTTCTCTTATCTAATGGGCTTTGCTATCTCATCACCAGCTGCAAGCCCTTTTATTTCTCAGTTACTATCACTGTTTTAAACCTGACATCCATTTAAACTTGCATATTTTACTCTATCAAAACAGAAAAATGTCTCTTGGTAGCTTTAAAATATTCTTTTTAAAAATTAAATTATTTTATTTATTTACATTCCAAATGTTACCCCTTCCTGGTACCCCCTCCCCAAGTTCTTTACCCCTTCCCCCTCCCCTGTGCTTCTGAGAGGGTGCTCCCCTATCCACCTACCCACCCCCACCTCACCCCACCAACATCCTCCTTCCCTGGGGTATCAAGTTTCTGCAGGATTAAGTGCATCCTCTCCCACTGAAGTCAGACAAGCAGTCCTCTGCTACATGCGTGCCTGGGGCTACGGACCAGTCCATGTTTGCTCTTTGGTGGCTTAGTCTCTGGGAGGAGTCCAGGTTAGTTGACATTGTTGTTCTTCCTATGGGGTTGCTGTTCCCTTCAGCTTCTTCAATCTTTCCTCTAACTTCCATAGGGGTCTCCGACCTCAGTCCAAAGGTTGGCTGTAAGTATCTGCATCTGTCTCATTTAGCTTCTGTTAGAGCATCTTATTAAAATATTCTTTTAAAATTCCGATGGTGAATTTGTTTTACAGAAGACAGCTGGCCGGTCCTGCAGCACACCCTGCTGGCTGCAGCTCTTATATGCTCTGGGAGCTCTGCACACCCTCTTTGCTCCACTAATTTAACTATTTTTGCTAGTGGACTGATTTAAGAATTTTAGTTTTTAAGATTTGTTGGCTATTGAGAAACTTTTTTTAAAAAAAGTGCATTAAATATGATTAAATTGTAAAGCTCCCCATAACTAAAAATGTGTGTGTGTGTTTGTGTATATGTGTGTGTGTTTAAACATGGAAATCTTACCTCAGAAGTGCACAGAATTAAGAATCTATTTTAAAATCAAACCAATGGACCAGTGAGCTGCTCAAGCAGTTTGCCACAAAGACTGATGAGCTGAGTTCTATTCCTGGGACCCATATGATGGAAAGAAAGAACACTCTCACAAATTGTCTTCTGGTTTTTACACTGGTGCTGTGGTACACACATGCACACAGACACACACAAACGTGTGTGTGGGCACACACACACTCACACACATGAATGAATGGATAAATATAATTTTAAAATTTTAGGTAAAAATTTAAAACATGAGAGTAGGGACTAGAGAAGATGACTCAGTGGTTAAGAACACTTGTATCACCATGAGGTCTGGAGTTTGTATCACAGCATCCACACACCAAAGCAGACATTCCATGTGTACTTACAAACCCAGCTCTGAAAACCTGGAGATGGGAGAGTTCGTGAGGCTTGCTCGTTTCCAGCCTTAACTAAGGAAACACAAACCACAGGCTCAGGGAGGGACTCAGTCTTTATAATACAGGATACCCGATCCCCTTCTGAAGCTGGAATTACAGGCAGTTGTGAGCTGTCTAGCAAGAGTGCTAGGAACTGAACTCTGGTCCTGGTCCTCTGCATAATCAGCAAGCGCTCTTAACCATAGAGTCATCTCTTCAGCCCCGTGAAAAAGTGTTAAAATGTAGTCAGGACATTAATTTTCTTTGTAAGAATCACACAACTTGAAGTATCAAAAATGAGAGTGATTGACCAGGCATGGTGGTGAATTCCTTAAATCCTAGCACTCAGGAGACAGAGGCAGGTGAACTCTGTGAGTTTGAAGGCAGCCTGGTCTACATAATTTCATGCCAGCCAGGGTTACACAGTGAGACCCTGTCTCAACAGAACAAAGCAAAGTAAAAAAAAAGTATTTTATGATTTGCTTGTTTATTTAGTTATTTGGGGAATAGGGTCTTATGCAGCCTAGGCTAGCCTCCAACTGGCTATATAGATAAGGATGGGTTTGAACTCTGGATCCTCCTGCCCTATACCCTTTCTCCCAAGTGCTAGGATTACAGGCTTGTGCCACCATTCCCAGTTCAATTAATAGTTTAAAAGCAAGCTCGTTTTATGGGATGTTCTGTACAAACTTTGATGTACGACTGAATGCTTTTGTGCACTTGTAAAGTCTTGTCTAACCTGTGCTTACATACCACAATGATTACATGGTACACACATATATTGCTATTAAAATAATAAACAGGCATTTCCCCAGAGGGAGATGGGTGGCAGCTTCATCCCCAAATCACGAGGAAACTACCAGAGATCCTATGGGATCAAAGTAGAATTTTATAAGAATATAATAGATAAAGAGGAGAAAGCCTGTGGTGGCCAAGAGGGCCCTGGCACCACACATGTCAAACTAATATCTTCTGGTTGGGCCTGGTGACACAGTCTTTTAATCCCAGCACTCTGGGGCAGAGATCTCTATGAGTTTGAGGCTAGCCTGCTCTACATTGTGAGTTATGGACTAGACAGGGCTACATAATGTCAAGTCCAAAGAGCCCCTCCAAAAATGTCAGTACTGGTGACAATGTCACCAAAACAGAAGGATTTAGGCCAGGTAAATAGAAGGATTTTTATTTACTGATACTATGTAAACAGAGGCCTAAAGACAGTTTCTGTTTTCCAGGAACCTCTCTTAATTCCATCAACTGCCTCAGGCTGGGGTTCCGAACAGCCAGTGTGTCAGCCCGTAAGGCCTCTAGTCTGTTGACTGTCAAAGAAAATCAGTTGGCTTTTCTCCCTTTTCCCCCATACACCACATACCATAAAGAGAGAGAGAGAGAGAGAGAGAGAGAGAGAGAGAGAGAGAGAGAGAGAGCAAAACCATCCAACCAAACCAAACCAAACCAAACCAAACCAAATCAAACCAAACCAAACCAAACCAAACCAAACCAAACCAAACCAAACCA
>JADRCG010009839.1:716630-775927 GCA_019844195.1 Rhabdomys dilectus | reverse complement strand
AGATAAACTGGCTGAGAAAGAAATTATGGAATCGATGCCCTTTACTATAGTCACAAATAATATAAAATACCTTGGTGTGAACCTAACCAAGCAAGTAAAAGACCTGTATGACAAAAACTTCAAGCCCCTGAAGAAAGAAATCGAAACAGATCTCAGAAGATGGAAAGATCTCCCATGCTCCTGGATTGGCAGGATTAATATAGTAAAAATGGCCATATTGCCGAAAGCAATCTACAGATTTAATGCAATTCCCATCAAAATTCCTACTCAATTCTTCATAGAGATAGAAAGAGCAATTCTAAAATTTATTTGGAATAACAAAAAACCCAGGATAGCGAAAACCACTCTCAGTGATAAAAGAACTTCTGGGGGAATTACCATCCCTGATTTCAAGCTATACTATAGAGCAATAGTGATAAAAACTGCATGGTATTGGAACAGAGACAGGCAGGAAGATCAATGGAATAGAATTGAAGACCCAGAAATGAACCCACACACCTATGGTTACTTGATCTTTGACAAAGGAGCTAAAACCATCCAGTGGAAAAAAGACAGCATTTTCAACAAATGGTGCTGGTCCAACTGGAGGTCAGCATGTAGAAGAATGCAAATTGATCCATACTTATCTCCTTGTACAAAGCTCAACTCCAAGTGGATCAAGGATCTCCACATAAAACCAGCTACATTGAAACTAATAGAAGAGAAAATAGGGGAAAGCCTTGAACACATGGGCATAGGGGACAAGTTTCTGAACAGAACACCAATGGCTTGTGCTCTTAGATCAAAAATTGACAAATGGGACCTCATAAAACTGCAAAGCTTCTGTAAAGCAAAGGACACCGTCAATAGGACAAAACGGCAACCAACGGATTGGGAAAAGATCTTTACCAATCCTACAACTGATAGAGGGCTAATATCCAAAGTATACAAAGAACTGAAGAAATTAGACTCTAGACTATCAAATAACCCTATTAAAAAATGGGGTACAGAGCTGAACAAAGAATTCTCAACTGAAGAATCTCGAATGGTTGAGAAGCACCTAAAGAAGTGTTCAACATCCCTAGTCATCAGGGAAATGCAAATGAAAACAACACTGAGATTTCACCTCACACCAGTCAGAATGGCTAAGATTGAAAACACAGGTGACAGCAGATGCTGGCGAGGATGTGGAGAAAGAGGAACACTCCTCCATTGTTGGTGGGATTGTAAGCTGGTACAACCACTATGGAAAGCAGTCTGGCGGTACCTCAGAAAATTGAACATAGTATTACCTGAGGATCCAGCTATACCACTCCTGGGCATATACCCAAAAGATATCTCAACATACAACAGGGACACATGCTCCACTATGTTCATAGCAGCCTTATTTATAATAGCCAGAAGTTGGAAAGAACCCAGATGTCCTTCAACAGAGGAATGGATACAGAAAATGTGGTATATTTACACAATGGAGTACTACGCAGCTATTAAAAACAATGATTTCATGAAATTCTTAGGCAAATGGATGGAGCTTGAGAATATCATCCTGAGTGAGATAACCCAGTCACAAAAGAACATACATGGCATGCACTCACTGATAAGTGGATATTAGCCCAAAAGCTCGCAATACCTAAGACACAATGCGTAGACACATATGGGTGCTTTGGTTTTATTTGAGAAGGAGTAGTAAAATACTCAACCAGAGCTCCCAGGGACTAAAACTCCAGCCTAAGAACATAAAGGGAGGAACCCATGGCTCCACTGGTATAGGTAACTGAGGGTATCCTCATTAGGCAACAATAGAAGTGGAGGGCCATGGTCCCCGAAAGTTTGAATCCTTAGTGTTGGGGAATGTGAGAGCAGGGAGGTGGCATTGGGAGAATGATGGGAGCACATCCTCATAAAAATTGGAAGAGGGGGTATGAGAAAGGGTTTGGGGGGAGAAAGGAAGAGGAGATAATAGTGAAAGGTAAATACGTAAAATATTCAATAAAAAAGAAATAACAGATAATTGGTCTGGCAAAAAAGAAAAAAAAAACAAAAAACAAAGGAAAGAAAGATAGTTTACTTATTTCAAATGATTTTCAAAAGTTTACAGGAGATGCTTATTGGTTAAGATCTTATTTTAAGCTCTTCACAAAAGAATTTATGTCTCTGTTTAATAATCTTAAGAGAGATGCAAATCTTAATTTCCTTCAACAATTAATTGACAAAAGAGGAGTAATTTTACAAAAAGTAGAAGAAGCTCTCACTAATTGATACATTATATAGATTGATTAACTGTTGGCTGTTTTATAATAATCCTTTGATAAAAGAGATTATTAATAATGAATTATATTTTTTAAATAGTGTCTTTATGACTCTTTGAGGGTGGAAGGAGCATGCCTTGTTTACTCTTAACTTTCTAAAACTGAAAACTCACAGCAAATCTGCCGCTGATTGCCTCTGGCATCGCTGAGACCAACAAAAACTATGTCACAACTATGTGGAAGGACCTTTTTTACCCTTAAATGGAATGGCCAGGACCCAGTTCCTATATGGGGCCAAGGATTGATATGACTGTTTAATACCACAGAAGGCACAACTAAATGGCCACCAAAAGGATTAATGAATTAAATAGATACCTCCCCAAAATCAGGCCCAATTATAAGTAAGATGAATAACAATTGTCATCCAGGGAAGAGAAGTTTCCCTGAGAATTCCTTTCTTTTTTCTCTTCCAGGTAAAACTTAATCACCTGTGATGTCTGCCATTAGGAGTTCTAATCCTGATGCTGGCCTCTGGACTTATACTACTCAGATCTCCAATGGGCCTTTGACAAGGACATCAAACAGCTGTAGATTGACATCACTAATCTGAAGAAATCCCTCATTTCGTTGTTTGATGCGATTCCCCAAAATTCCAAAGGACTTTATTGGATCTGATTTTCTCTTTTACAATAGAAAAGACTGTAAATAGCTCTAGTCTGTGTACAGCCCTTAAAGAAGAATGCTGCTTTTATATAGACAAAACAGGGATGATTAAAGAGAACATGAAAAAGGCCAGAGATGGTCTTGAGAAAAGACAGAGAAAGAAAGAAAAAAAGGAGAGCTTGTATAAGAATTGGTCTTCAACCTCTCCATGATTGTTAACCGTACTTCCTTCCATCTTGGGATTATTAATTGGGTTATTTTTGCTTATTTCCTTTGGTCCCTGAGCCTTCAATAGGCTGACTAACTTTGTGAAACAACAGACAGATAATCTGATAGCAAAATCTATTCAGTTACATTATCATGTGTTAGTTTTGGAGGACCACGAGAGTCTAGATGAGGTTGTTTCTCTATCCAGGGTGTTCCTAAGTTCCATCTCCACCCATCCTAAAAGAGGAGGCTTCCACCCCTAGACCAAGCAGAGAGGGGCCACCCAGAACCCCCTCTGTCTGGCGATCTGAATTCTTGCTGAGGCTGCGAGGCTAAGCACTGCAAGGGAATATAAATAAAAGTTAAAAATATGTTTCTGGGTTCCCTGAGGGACAAGCCTGACTGCATAGGGGTTGATGTCAAAAGTATCCCCTCTCCAGGAAAAAGACATCGGGACGGGTATGGCCCTTATGCCTCACTGGACAACGACAGGAGGACTGGAGCCATTACAATGTCCCCTTTAATTACTGGAGGTCAGGCCTCTATCCCCACCTTGGCAAGATTAGAATCGCCACAGCCCTTCTATACTTGGAGAAGGGAGGAGATGTCAGGGACAGCCCTGCTTATACACTGAAAACCTAAAATCAGTCATAAGCCTAAAATCAGCAATAGGCCGGACATATATGCCTGCTAACACAAAGACTTGGGTCTCTATGGAAAAACACTGAAACAGAGGGCTATAAACTATTGTAAACAGACAGCTTTTGTTGAAAACTACTAGCCTGAGTAGTCATAAACCCTGTAAATAGGCAGCCTTTGGCAGATAGTACTAAATTAGATTATGACAAGGGAATCATAGGAAGAGTCATAGTGATCTGACCCCTAAACCTTCATCCAGATGATACTCTGTTCTGAAAGATATCTGTACTCCCCCTGAACATCTATGTTCCTGTGTCATCCCCTTCCCCACATTCTGCATTTTTGTGTTTATAACCCCTGTGTTAAAAAGTAAAAATTATGATTTGATAAAAAACAAACAAACAAAAAAAAATTTAACACACAGTGTACCCCTGGTTCTGCTGATTTAGTTCCTGACAATCTATTTTCTTGTTCTCAGAAATACTTTGAATTATAAAACGGTATTGTGGTTTGTGTTAGTATGCTGGGTGAAATAATTTTTTATTGATCTTATTTTGAACTTCAAAGTTTGTAGTGAGTTGAGGTGTCCTTCTACATGGTTGTAGGTCATATTTGCTTTCATATTGTGAAGTGTTGGTTGGTCTGTTGAACATTTTGAAAAACTGGATTCCTTTTTGAGAATTTCATATATGAACACTAACTTTCCCCTTTTTCTCCTTCCTCCCACTCTTCTCAACCCCCCCATACTTTTTGAATGCATTTTATTGTTTGATTATCATTTATATGTGTATGTATATATGTATGCATGTATGTGTTTATACAAATATTGATAAATAAAGTGTTTTTAAAATTTAAAAAAAAAAACACAATGTGTTACCCAGCTGTGTGGCTGCCAAAATTAGTAATTTTTAAGTTAACCAAAAGTAGGTGGAAGCATAGGAATTATTTAGGTTTTCCACTTGATAATTAATACTGTAAGAAAATATGTTGAAAATAAAAATTTTTATACAGGAAGGACTAATTGTTTGATTCTGTAAGATCCAATAATGACAGAGAAGTGGTGGTGCACACCTTTAATCCCAGCCCTGGGGGAGAGAGAGAGAGAGAGAGGCAGAGAGAGAGAGAGAGGCAGAGAGAGAGAGAGAGAGAGGCAGAGAGAGGCAGAGAGAGAGGCAGAGAGAGGCAGAGAGAGGCAGAGAGAGAGAGAGAGAGAGGCAGAGAGAGAGAGACAGAGAGAGAGACAGAGAGAGAGAGTCAGAGAGAGGCAGAGAGAGAGAGGCAGAGAGAGAGAGAGGCAGAGAGAGAGAGAGAGGCAGAGAGAGAGGCAGAGAGAGAGGCAGAGAGAGACACACAGAGAGAGAGAGAGGCAGAGAGAGGCAGAGAGAGAGAGAAAGAGAGAGAGAGAGGCAGAGAGAGAGAGAGAGAGAGGCAGAGAGGCAGAGAGGCAGAGAGGCAGAGAGGCAGAGAGGCAGAGAGGCAGAGAGGCAGAGAGGCAGAGAGGCAGAGAGGCAGAGAGGCAGAGGCAGAGGCAGAGGAAGGAATCTCTGAGTAGCCTGGTCTACAGAGTGAATGCCAGGATAGCCAGGTCTACACAGAGAAATCGTCTCACTGATCCCCCAAAAGGATACAATAATGGTCTGAGCTTGTTAAAATTCCTTTCCCAGAGAAGCCATAAATAATATCTGCCCCCTCTTTCTCTGGTGCCAATGACAAACTGAGGTAAGTGAATGAAAATAAACAAATAAATAAAAAGGAAAGGTCAGGACGGCTTCTAGGTATGGCCGGGGAGAAGCTTTGTTGAGGATAAAAGGGAGAGCATGTTGAGGATAATAGTCAGAGACTGGGATGACTGGGAGAGTCCATAGTAGACTCGATCCTGAGCCATGTGAGGAGAGGGGAAAGGAGAGAGGGCAGAGGGGAGAGGGCAACCGGGTGCAACAGCCTGGAGGCCCAGAAGACTGAAATAAACAAAATGAATGAATTATGTGGAGAAGAGCAGCCCAACCTCCTGGGCTGGAGTTCAGGAGTGGGAAAAGAGGGAGGGGAGGGAAGGAAGGGAGGGGAGGGGATTTGCCAGCCAGGAAGACCCTGTAAGGGGTATGAACTGAGAAGTGCAGGGAGACCCAGGCAGCCAGACTCTGCTTTGATATGTTAAGTAGGTACCTCAGCCATTGTCCCGGATTTGAAGCCTAACGTCCAGCCTGGGGAACCAATGATCTTGTTTAAAGGCTTATTTATAGAGCCTGGGAGACATTGAAGCAGCCACACTGGAATGTTCGTATTCAACATGGATGATGACTACCCCAGGGCTGTGTAGATGGAGCGCCCCCCCCCATTCTTCCCTGCCTAAATGCTAAAGCCCCTCCCTAATACCTCAAGACCACGTGTGCAATTCATATTTGCATACAACTGATTGGGAGGGGTGACTGGATACTCACTTGAGGCTTGCATGACTCTCCCCACCCCTTTCTTCTCTGAGGAAATAGCTGTCAAGTTCAGATGTGATCTTTTGAGTACAGTTCCCCCAAAACTCCAGAAGATGGCAGCAGTACACTGAAGTAAAACACTTAAGTGCCCATTCATCCTGTGTAGGATATAGGTTTAATAATTATGCTGTGCCTGTTATCTAGCCATAATTAGGGATGTAATAGAACCTCTAAAAACAGGTGAGATGCTATGGAAGACTTTAATGGCTGTTGGGTATATAAAGCAGCAGGTCCTTTGTATTCTGCACTCAGACCTCCTTCGATGATTATCAGATATAAGAGCCAGGACTGAGCCCAGGCTCTGCATGCCTGGACTCTTCAGATGGCTATGGCTATTTCTCCAATGACACTTCATTGGAGAAACCACAGACAAATGACTTTAAGAATCAGGCTCCATCTGAACCTTGGGGGATGTTCTTTGTATTTGCAAAATGCCAAAAAGCCATCGCTATGTGGATACAATCTGGAATAGTTGCTTGCCAGAAGGAAATACAAAGACTTTCTGTTCCTGTGATGTTTCTTCTGTACTGGGGAATGGACTCCAGGCTTTGTATATGTATACACTTCTTCTCTCTTCCTCCTCCCTCTCCTGCTGGAACCTTTCTTCGCAGTAAGACTCCCTTTTACTTTCCTGTCTTCTTTCTAGGTGTTGCCCACTGAGCTTAGAGCTTCTTGCCTTTGCATGGTGGGAGGTTATTTCCCAGAGCAGGCCAATTTATCAGTGGCTATACCACTGACAAAATTAACAATCCCTTTGCAAATACCCATTAACTGCTAGTTAAGGAGGTCCCGAGTAGCTATTCAAATGTAGATTAATTAACATTAAATAAAATTAAGCTGGGCATGTAGTATGTGCCTGTAATTGTAGCATGCAGGAGACAGAGCCAGAAAGATCAGGCTAGCTTTTTTTGAGGCTAGCCTTGGCTATATTTTGAGATCCTGTCTCAAACCAAGCCCACCAACCAATCAGCCAAATAACCACAAACAAACAATAATAAATACAAACAAACAATAATAAATACAAACAAACAAACAAACAAACAACAAGAAAATCTCAAATTCCATCCAAGAAACAATCAGACAAACAAAAAAAGCCAGTCATGGTGCCTTTAATCCCAGCACTTGGTAGGTGAGGCAAATAGATTTCTTTAGTTAGGGGTCAGGCTGGTTTATGTACTGAGTTTCAGGCCAGCCAGTGCTATATATAGAAACCAAGTCTCAAGCAAACCAAATCAAATAACACCCCCACCCCCTAAAAAATTCCAACAGCTAGATAGAGTCTTTTTGGAAAAACAACTCATTTAGTCCAAGCTGTCCTCTAACTCTTGGTGTGTCTGCCTTCCCCATGACCTGGGTATTACAGGTGCTATGCCACTGGGTCCAGCTCTCATGTATTCAGTTCACTGGCCATATATCTAATGTTTAGGAGTCAGATGAATCTAATGGTTACTGAGTTAGATATCTGAGATGCAAAAACATTTCCATCATTGCAAACAATGTCTAGTTTGTGCAGCTTTAGAGAGAACAGTCTGACAATGAAAGTTTTAGAGATCAGCAGGGGCTGGGAGTGTATGTCCATGGTAGAGAGCTTGTATAACATGCAGCAAGCTCTGTGTTAGGTTCCTAGTACTGCACACTCCTGTACCCTGGCACTTGGGAGGCAGAGGAAGGAGATCAGTAGTTCAAGGCCATCCTCTGCTATAAAGAAAGGAAGAAAGAAGTGTAGACATTGCTCTAAAGAAAAAGATTGATGCCATATAGACCGTAGTCTTTGGGAAAGTGTGTCTAAAGAGCTCACATTTGAGCTGAGAAACTCACTAGCTGGTCCTTCAATGGCACCTCCAAATCCAGGTCAGTCAGTAGATACAGACACTATACAAGTATCTTCTGGCAAACAGCCCAGTGCGAGTGACTGTTTTTGTGACCTTTTCATGTAAAAGTTGATTGTTCAGCTGCTGTCATCCCTAGGAACAGTGTGCGGAAATGTACACGGACACTTTTATGACTCTGATGAACTATTCAGAACTGCGGGTGAGCCAGGGGTCATAGGGCACAGCTGTCATCCTTCACTGGTTGATCCAGGTGGGAGAATTGCTTCATATTTAAAGCTAGTCTCGTTTACATAGCAAGTTCCAGACCAGCCAAAGTCACACAGAAAGGCCCTATCTCAAGTAGTTGAGGCTAGCTCCTGATCCTCTGGCCCTCACTCCTAAGGACCGGGATTACAGGTGTGCACCATATGCCAGATTCTAGATGCTTTTAAATCAGCTCTGCAGTGAAAACTGGGAGCAGAATCATTTTTAAAAGTTAGGGCTGAGGGCATAGCTTAGTGGGAGAGTGCTTGCCTACCTAGCATGTGTGAGGCACTGGCATCAATCTCCAGCATTGAAAAGAAATGAATATCTGAGAAAAATTACAAAAACGTGCAGTTTAGCCACAAAAGCAGTACACTTAAGCTTGGGCCTAGAGAGATGACTTGACAGATAAGAACAGTTGCTGCTTTGGCAGAAAACCCAGGTTCCCGTCCCAAATACCCTCATGGTGGTTTACTGTTGGCAACAACCTTGCTTATACATTAATGGCCTAAGTCAGCCATGGACCTAAGTCAGCCATACACGCCTACTGACACAAAGTCTTGGTCTCTGTGGGAAAGCACTAACCCTAGAACAGACAGCTATAGATCTTGTAGACAGGTAGCCTCGGTGGAAAAGAACCAGCCTAGATCAGAACAAATAATCATAGATCTTATGGACAGGTAGCTTTGGTGGGAAAGTACTAACTTATATCAGAATAAACGAATAATAGATTTTATGAGCAGGTACATAGTGACCTATTACATGCTGCTTCTTCTGTGAACTTTTCACCCAGCCAATATCCTGTTCTGAAAGACATCTGTACTCTCCCTGAGAACACCTGTGCTCCCCAGAAACAAAGAAGAACCCACGTCATCCCCCTCCCCATATCCTGCTTCTATGTATATATAACCCCCGTGTGGAAAAATTAAAATTTGACAGCTTGATCAGACTCTAGACAGGCTGTAGGTTTCTTGTGTTCCCTTGCCCCCAGGTTCTCTCTTCCAGGTCCTCCAGATCCTAGTTCACACCTGTGGGACTGGGGCAGTTTATTGCCATTTAAAAATCCAGTTCCAGGGAATCCAACACCATCTTCTGGCCTCTGCTGGCACCAGGTACACATGCAGTGCACTTACACAAGCAGGCAAAACACTCCTACACATAAAATAAATCTTTTCAAACAAAATAATAATAACAACAACAAAACCTCCTTGGGGCTGAGGAAGGCTGGGCAGGGTGGTGTTCGCCCATAATTCCAAGGGAATTTTCACCTGGCCAATAAACTTCAGCCTCTGAAACCCTGGCTCGTTAGTACTCCTTCCTTTTCTCCTTCTCTACTTGTAGTATACGAACGTTGCATGCAATACTTGAATTTGAGCACTGAATTCCCACTAAATAAATTAATCTTATCTTTAGCCTCTCAGAATAATTTCCCCCTCTTCACACAACTGGAAATCGTTCTGATCACAGACACAAAGCCAGCTTCTAGCTTGATACAAGTATATGGTGGCATGCCTTACATAGGTATGACCATACTTTAACCTGTTCTTTCATGGCTTATAACACACAAGTCATGTGGCCTGGGACTTCCCCAATTCCTGGAAACCTGAAAGAGGCAGAAACTCCCTCACTGTTTCCAAACTGAAGGCTCTTCTCCTTCAAGTCCCCACCATGGCTGTCTGTGGCCACAATGGTTTACTTCTCCACTTAACGCCCAGCTGAAGGTTAATATGTCCTTCCTCACATCTGAACCTATAATGTCTTTAGAAGCAGGATGATGGTACAAGCCCTGCACATGCTGGGAAAGAGCAGTCTGTGCAGAAAAATGGAGGGAATCTTATAGAATTTTTAAGGTGTGCTCATGAGACAGCATGAGCTTCTTTCCTTCTGTTAATTCCACCTCTGGAAAATAAGAACACAGCCACAATTTAAAGAAAAAATTGAAGCAAGCTTTTATTAAATACCAGCCAGGTCCACCTCTGTGTACCCAGAAGATGGCTAGAAGTCACAATTTACAGAGGCTTAAAAAGGTAAACCCTGAATCTAGTGACTCTGGGATTTGAGGCATCCTAAGTGCAGTCCATATTCCCAGACTCTAATTCCTCTCTGTGATTTTCTTTAGCCCACTTCAAAAAGATTGGCCTCAAACTGCTTTTTGTCAACACCCATACACATGGCTAAGAGCAATCATCAATTTCCAGGCTGCTCATAACCGACCTATGGAAGTGTCATCCTATGACCTGCTATCTTCCTTTCTGTTGTTTGTGGTGGTGGGGTGTGTTGTTGCTTGTTTGTTTGTTTGTTTTTTGAGGTGGGGTATCACTCAAGACTGTGCTCACTACAATCTCACTACTGACTAAGTAATCCCACACTGGCCTGAACTTGCAGCAAACTACCTTCCTTGGCCTCTCCTTCCCTGGTGCTACAGGTGTGAGCCATCACACTTGGCTTGTTTCCTTCTTCAGGGAACATTTTCTTCAGTGGCCTCCAGGACACAAACTCTCCTGAACTCCTCCACCCCTCAGGATATTCCCTTATTGTCTCTCTCCTGGGCTGCTTCCTGGTTGTCCACCCTATCTCCAGAAGCTGAAGTGTCCCTATTCCTAGCACATTGACTCCTGGGGTGACCTCATCCTATGACAGGACTTTAAATTAGTCAGAAACCAATGGCTCGGAACTAAAATCCTTACCTGTGCAAATACCTCTGTACACTTCCCAGTGTTGTGAAAACAGTATCAGATTTACAGAAGCCGAAGATGGGTGTGCCCTCATAATGCCAGTATTCACAACCCTCCAGAGGTCAGACATAGGGATCTTGAGTTCAAAGTCAGCTTGGACTCTACCTGGTACACTTTTGTAACCCCACAACTTGGAAATCGAAAGGATGATCAGGAGTTCAAGGTTACCTCTAGAACCCTGGATTTGTAGCTCCTGTAATCTCAGCAGTCAGAAGGAGGAAACAAAATGATCACTGGGAATTTGAGGCTAGCATGGACTACATAGTGAGCTCCAAGACAGCTTTGGCTACACAGTGAGTGAAACCCTGCCCTAAAATAAAATAAGAACAAAAGAACAATAAAATAGAAAGGAAAAGGAAAAGGGTCATCCTCGGCTACACATCAAGATGAAGGACAGCCTGGGCACCATGAGACACTATCTTCAAAATCAAGTTAATCAGAAAAAGTAGCACATGGTTTTCATCCCAGTACTCAAGAAGTAGAGGGAGGAGGTTCAGGAGTTCAAGAATACCCATGGCTCCATGGAGAACTCTAGGATACCATGGGCTATGTGGGATTAAAGAAAGCAATATGAAGGGTTGAAAGTGGAAAGAGATACCTACTGCCAAACATAATGACCTGAGTTAGATTCCTGGTACCCACACAGGAGAAGAAAAGAAATGTACCCCAAATATTGTCCTCTGACATCTACATGAGCTGATCCACTCCCTCCTCAACACACACACCAAGCACATCTTAGACATGCTACCCCATCTGGTAAAACAACTTTACTCTGTAATTGTTCAAGCCAAAAAACTATGGTGTCATCTCTGTCCCTTTTGTTTCTCAGGCCATACCTAATCCCTTGATGCCTCTCTCAAGTATGTCAAAGTTCCACCACTTCCCCATACTTCATGTTACCACACAGCTGCCTCTATACAGGTCTGAGCCACAGACATCTCTGGGGTTTAAAGTGTGCAGTGTCCCCTTGCAGCTCCTGTGACACCGAAAATCTGTTCTCAAGATAGCAACTAAAGCAGACGTGAGGATACTGGGACAAGACAGACAGGTTCTCATGACTTTAATCATAACACCTCATCCCATGGGTCTCTCTCCTTTCTACCATCGATGAAATGTGGCTGGCTGCGGTCCCTCTTTACTTTAACACAAGAGAAACAACTGAGCAGCTACAGAATAAAGCCAGGGAGTCCCCAGGACAAACAGGCCACTGAGCTGAATGTTACACAGGGAATCTTTTTATGAAGAGTCATCCAGAAAATGAATCTTCACAGTTAATGAATCCAGGCCCTTTAACAATCTGAGAAAAATACCTGTTGGCTCTGTTGACAAGCAGCCTGAATTTCTTGCTTGTCTGTGACTCTGATCCTCAGTCCCTTTCTCTCTAATGACAACTTCTCCCCAGAGCTCACAAGACACAGTTTTTGTTTCAGGGAACATGAAAAGTGTCTGCAGAACCATCTAGTGACAGAAATCAAATGGTCCTTTTATTTCCGTTTTAATTTTAAGTAAATATATATCATTATTTATGGGTCTCCCCATGTAGCTCTGGCTAACCTGGAACTTGTCACATACACCAGGCAGGCCTACAGGCACTGGCTACCGCAATGGGCTGAGAACAATTCTTTACAGATGTAAATACGCACATTCTGCTCCCCATCTTCTCACACGTTCCTAGTCCAACTTCAAGTCCTTCATTCTGCTTCGTGCTCAGGTGGAGCAGGTGCTCTGAGGTTACTGCATGGAGGACATGCAGGCGTCTGGTAGATCTCCATTCAAATGTGAAGGAATGAAAGCCTGAGTGTGCTGCCCAGCTCTGCGGGGACAGGCTGGCCTGAGTGTGAGATGCTGCAGGCCGATGGTATGGCTGCTAGGATTCAACAAAGACAGCAGTGCACAGTTCTCCCTGAGCACTCACCAAAGACACCTAGCTGCCTTCCCTCTAGTGCAGAGCAGCCTGCAAATCCCGAATCCTGGCCCTTCTATTCTCTCTGGCTTAGCAGATGTGATCCCAGGTGGGAAAGAAGAGGGACACCTGCCCTGTGACCATCTCCCACTCACCTGTCTCATACAAGAGTACAAGAGTACAAGAGTACAAACGTTCATGGCCATGGTTCTGACTGTGGATTCTGACTCTCTAGCAACCTGGCATTACAACACTAGGACAGAAGACAGACAGACAGACATGAGCCACCAGGAGTCATGTAATAGCATCTTAGCTTAGTGACACCTACAAGTGCTTGCATCCCTGGCTGGCAATTATGGTGCCTTGCAGGGACCCAGGTTATTATGTCCCTGCTTGGTGCCACAGCCTGAGCATTCCCTGCAGCAAAAATATTGCTGACGTGTGTTTATTCAGTGTTTATCACAGACCAGAAGCTGCTCTTCTGTCCTTTAGCTGACCTTATGCAATGCTCCCATTTTATACATAAGGACATAGAGGTGGCAATCTCCTCAAGAGATTGAGCTGTGCCTCTTCTCTCAGCCATGTCTTAGCAGAGAAGAGCTGTCCCTTCTTGTCACAAATTCATTTGAGAACCATTTCATTTGTCTATCTGCATTTGAATAGCAATCCCAGTACTAGCCAGCACCTCATCATAGACTCCAGTTGGGATACCCACCACCCAGCCGTGTTCTACATCTCTCATTGTTTGTCTCATGCATTTTTCACAGAGCTATGACAGCTAGATGTTTCTCCTCATTGTTACCACCAGATCTTTAGTCAGACAAATTACCCATAGTCCTCTGAATACT
This sequence comes from Rhabdomys dilectus, assembly GCA_019844195.1. Taxonomy (NCBI): domain Eukaryota; kingdom Metazoa; phylum Chordata; class Mammalia; order Rodentia; family Muridae; genus Rhabdomys; species Rhabdomys dilectus. The sequence goes on along the minus strand of JADRCG010009839.1, from coordinate 762,143 downwards.
GGGTCTGTCTATCTACCCAAACCTAAAAGTCCATAGTGTTCCCTACTTTCCAGTCTGTCATGGCTGCTCTGCAATGAGACTCCACCTAACTCACTTCTTCCCAGTGTGTTCTCTGTCTCTCACCTCCACAGATGTCTTAAACTTCCCCAAATTTTCACTCCTTGTTCTCTCTGCAGCCCAGATCTGCAGGCTCTCCCCCCCCTACAGCTCGTTCACTACTGTATCTTTCCTATCCCTACCTGCCTCACAGCTGTCAAGTACACGGAACCTCTCCACAGCAGTCTGGAATCAGCTCCACTTCCTCTCTAGGACCCTCTGTGCCCAGACTGTCCTCTTTTCTGAATTCCTACTTTGCATCTCATCTTGCTTCCAAGGCCCCTCTTTCAAAACCTTTGTGAAAAATCTCCTGTCAGTGTGGTGCTTTTAATCCCAGCACTTTGGAGGCAGAAGTAGCTGGATTTCTGATTTCCAGGACTGCCTGATCTACAGAGTGAGTTCCAGAACAGCCAGAACTACATATAAAGAGACCTTGTCTCAAAACCAAACCAAACCAAACCAAACCAAACCAAACCAAACCAAACCAAACCAAACCAAACCAAACCAAACCAAACCAAACCAAAATCAACTAAACAAAAAATGAGTTGAGTACAGTTGACCAGGCCTTTAAGAACAGCGTTTTCTAGGGAGAGGCAGGAGGAGCAATAGTCCAAGGTCATCCAGAGCTACAGAGAGAGCTTCAGGACAACCTGGTCTCCTGAGAACCAGTGAGTCTCTTTCTCAATCCCTCTGTACCTTATGTCTAAGACAAAGGCTCCCACTAAACCTAGAACTTGGTAACTTGATTAGACTGTGTGGGCAGCAAACCCTAGGGATCCCCTTGTCTTTGACTTCTCTGTACTGGAATTACAGATTCTCATTCATAGATCGGTGGATGCAGGCATCCAACTCAGGATCTCACGCTCATGCAGCAGGCACTTTATTTATTTAAAGACTATCTTATTTCATTATTATTTTTTACTTTTTTAAATTAATTATTTTATTTGTTTACATTTCAAATGTTGTCACCCCTTCTAGTCCTTCCCTTCACAAGCCCCCTAACCCTTTCCTGCTCCCCTTCAACCCACCCACCCATTCTTACCTCAACTCTTTAGTCTCCCCTTTCTCTGGAGCATTGCATCTCCACAGGTCCAAGTACATTCCCTCCCACTGAGGCCAGACCAGGTAATCCTCTGCTACATATGTAGTGTGGTGGGGGGGGCATGGACCAGCCTATGTGTGCTCTTTGGTTGGTGGCTTAGTCCCTGGAAGATTTGAGGGGGTCCAGTTAGTTCTTCCTATAGGCAATCCCCTATAGCTCCTTTAGTCCTTCTCCTAACTCTTCCATAGGGGTCCCCAGGCTCAGTCTGATGTTTGGCTGTAAGTATCTACATCTGTCTCAGTCTGGTGCTGGCAGAGCCTGTCAGAGGACAGCTGTACCAGGCTTCAGTCTGCAAGCACATCTTGGCATCAGCAATAGTGTCAGGGTTTGGTGTCTGTGCACAGGATGGATCCCAAGGTGGGGTAGTCTCTGGATGGCCTTTCCTTCAGTCTCTGCTCCATTTTTGTCCCTGCATTTACTTTAGACAGAAACTATTCTAGATTAAAAAATTTGAGATTGGTGGGTAGCCCCAACCTTCAATTGTGGGGGCCATGTCTATCTACTGGAGGTGGTCTCTTCAGGTTCTACACCCCCATCCCGCTGTTGGATATTTTGGCTAAAGTCATCCCCATTGGGTCCTGGGAGCCTCCTACAACCCTGGTTATCTGGAACTTTCTAGTGGTTCCCTCCATTCCTTCACCCACACTACTGTATGTTTCTATTCATTTTCCTGGCCCTCTAGGCTTCTCTCCTGTCTCCCCCCATACCTGTTCCTGACCCCCCTTTTACCTACCCTCCCCCTCCCACACAGGTCCCTCCCTGCCTTCCAGCAACCACTTAAATGATAGAACTATCTACCTATTTCTGATCCGATTATTCTTTTATTTGTTTTCATTAAATTTAAAAAATGATTCATTTATTTAATTTTATATTAAATATATGCATGTTTGCCTACATGTATGTATAAACACCATGTGCAAGCTTTGTATCCACAAGGCTAGAAAAAAGGATTGGCTTCCCAGGAACTCAAGTTACAGATGGCTGTGGGTTCTGGCAGCCAAGGTAAAAGAAATGACTGTGCTTAACCAATGAACGACCTCTTAGCCCTGTTCTTATTCTATTTTATGCATCTATTTTGTGTCTGTATAAGCACATGTGGGACCCGGAATGAAAATCAAGTCTCTCTTCCCCAGTCCCAACACAAGGCAGAGTCCTGTCTTCTTTCCATAGAACCTTTTCTTTCAGCACAGTGCTGAAGACCTTGTTGCCTCTGTGGACATGACCTAGTGCCTCACACAGACACAGACTGAAATGAAAATGCTTAGTGGTGAAGGCAGCTCCAGCCAAGTCCTAAGTCTTGAGTTTAAATCCTGAAACTGAAATCTGAGAAGTCAGGAGGAGTAAGAAGTCATTTAGGGGATGGGGCATCTCCAGCCATTACCAGAGACTGGTGATTCTCTCTTGGAGAGAAAGTTTGAGCACAGAGCAGATGAAAGAACCCAGAAGCAGTCTTTCAGACAGAGGACACTCGTCACCTCACAGTCAGAAGATGGCTTTGTGTTGAATGTCTGAAAGTGGGAGGAGAGAAAGGTGGAAGCCCAGTGGATGGTCTTGGACCAATTGGAGGAAGAAGCCCAACAAGTGTTTGGAGAGTTACCCATGCCAGGACCCAACAGTGTGGACAAACAGATCCTTGGCCCTGGCAATTGGCATCCTCAGTGTAGAGGGCTGACAGAGGAAGGCTGAGTAGGAGGAAGTGGAGGATGTTCAGGGACAGGTGGAGCTGACTCAGGGACATCTCAGGCAGGATCCAAGGGTTACCCATGAATACACTGTTGCAGAACATACTCCCTGGGTTGAAAGATGGTGCCCTGCTCTGAGCTCCTGTCCCAGGACTGAGTACCGTGTTAGGAAATCATGTGGAAAAAGAAGTCAGGAGACTAGACTCAAAGTGCAGGCAGGTTTATTTCAGAGAATCTGAGAAAAGCAAGCAAGCATGCTTCTCTTACAGACTAGGAACCTTTCCCAAGTTAGGAGGAGGAGAGAGGAAGGAGATATGTCAAGGAGCAGGAGACTAAGCTGTTCTTTGCAGACAATGTTGGCCTTCTGAAGTTAGGTTGTGTCTCAAGAGTCCAAGATGGTGCAGAGTGCTACTGTGTTCACGTCGTTTGCTGTGGGACCATTTTCTGGAGTTGCAGATAGATTGGCAAGTCTCTTCACTTCTCTGTAAAAGCAGATAAGAGCTCTTTCCCACTGAGCAATCTCTAGATACCAGCCCTCCCCAACCTCCAATCGTGCAACCCCAGACACCATAAGGTCTTAAAATGTAGCCCTGGCTGTCTTGGAACTCACTGTATATACTAGACTATCCTCAGAATCAGAGATCTGCCTGCCTTTGCTCCCCAAAACTCTGGGATTAAAGGCATGGTTCACTATACTCATCTTCTCCAGACACCTTTGTACCCATTTTCACCAAACTCTTACATCAAGGTCTCCAGTAAATAGAATATATATTTTTTCTTTTTATTGGATATTTTACTTACATTTCAGATGCCATCCCCTTTCCCCATTCCCCCTCCCTAAAAAACCCCTATCTCATGCCCCCCTTTCCTTTTTGCTTTTATTCATTTTTTTTTAACTGTTAATCAAAGGCTTTATAAGTTTGGTAATGCTCAATCAGAAGTGTAACCCAATACGCAACCTGGATATATAATCTATCTTTGACTGGTGGAGACACGTGAACATCAGTCTCCATTCCCCCCCCCATTTCTCTCTCTTCCTCTCTCTCATCATCTAGCTAAATAGAATATTTCTAAACCCAAGTTAGGTTTTTGGTTTTGTTTTTTCATCCACTATTTTTGTATCTCAAGCTAGACTCAAATTCACTTGTAGCCAACATTGGTCTTGAGCTTCAGATCCTTCATCTCCTGAGTGCCAGGAGACATGTGCCCCCACAGCCAGATTATAAGCTTCTTCTTTTTAACTGACAAATATTTATCAATCATAATATGGGACTTTGGTTTAAAATACTCTGACCCAGGGAAGAGTAGATGGGAGAGATGGGAGAAGATGGAGTGTGATTGTGGGTGTCAGGGCACATGTATGGAGGTAAAGAATAGCTTTCTAGACTTGGTCTCTCCTTTCACCAGGGACCTGACAGTCTAGGTCAGCTGGTCAGGGTTGCCTGGCAACCACTTTTGATTGACTGCACCATTTTACCAGATCTAACTTAATAGATGTTAACAAGATATTCCCTCTATTGCTCTCTGCTTTTGTATTTATTTATAATTTTATCACCATATAAAGATTAGATTAATCAGAATTAATGAATATACTGGTGACTTCTGAGTGTATCCAGCCCTGTCCCCATCTTGAACTTCAAACACATGTTTTTAATAATCTGAAGTATAGGTATATATCTTTTTTGCCATCCCTACTAGAGTGCTTACAAATGAAGTCTACATCCTGTCCCTTCACACCACATTTAAACTGCTTGTCTAAACAAACACACTCTGTTCCTCCACATTGGCTCCCCATCTCTGCAAATGGCAACACTATCCAGACAGTTGCTCATACTGATATCTTGGGAGTCATCCTTGGCTCCTCTATTTTTCCCATTACGTTCTATGCACAAATACATCTTGGCTCTGACACCTTCTCACCATCTTTCTGAGAGCAGCCTTCCTTGTCATTCTACTCTGAGCTGTAACAAAAGCCTTCTCACTAGTCTCCTTGATTCTATCCTTGTCTCCTCCATAAGCATCCAGAGGAATTCATTTAAGAATATCACCTGGGGTGTGGAGAGGACACAGCAGGTAAAGGCACCTGCTGCCAAGACTGACAAACTGAGTTCACTCCTTGAGTACCATATGGAAGAAAGACAGAACTGACTCTCCTAAGTTGTCCTCTGATTTTCACAAGCACACCACGGCATATGTGTGAACATACACAGTAAATACATAAATGTACTGAAAATTAATTTTAGTGACTACAGACAAGGCTCAGTAGTGTAATGTGCACTGCTCTTGCAGAGGACCCAAGTTAGGACCCAAACACCCACATCAGGTGGTTCACAGACGCCTGTATTCCAGCTCTAGGGGATCTGAACCCTCTTCTGGCCTCCCTGGAGCCTGCAGACACATGCATACATACACATATGGTCTTTAAATGCCACCTGCCACATTGCTGGAACCACTTTACTTCCATGGCTTCCTTTCAAATACGTTAGAGAGAGAGATGGCCACCTAATGATTCACTTGTGCTACAGAGCTTTGCAATTCCAAGAAACTTTCTACTTCCTCATTAGTGGTGGATACTTTTTTTTTTTTATAGGATGTAGAAATGGGATTTGACAGGGGTGGCTGATGCAGTTTACAAATCAAACTATTAAGTTTTTTTTTTTTTTTTAATGTGTGGGTACTGGGTTATGGTGGCACATGTTAATAAGGCTGAGGCAGGAGGGTATCTGGAGTTTGAGGTCAGCTTGGGACACGAAGCAAATCTTTATTCCAACAAGAAAACAGAAATTCAAAATATCCAGTGGATATGGGTTAGAAGTGAAAACAATGGGGATAAAGAAGCGAGAGTTGTCACTTTACAGAAGCTCAGCAATTGAGAGTTGAGGTTGTTAAGTTGGTTACTTTCCACAGGTCTTCAATTCTAAGCACTTACTTGGTAACTCACAACTGTCTGTAATTCCAGTATCAAAGGATCAGACATTCTCTAAGAGATGCATACAGGAATAAAGCCACACATATAAAATAATAAAAACAAAGATTTTAAAAAGCTGATGTTACCTCTAAAAGATTTTTATTGTTAACAGAGCCATACGCTTCGTGGGACGGATTGAACATCTCTGAGCAACTGTATTCCTAGAGAAATCAAAGATGGCTGTCAGCTCTGACTGTCAGATTAGAATGTATGCACAGTCACTTCACAGATTAAGCTATTTAATACCCCATGGGTCCCCAAACCACAGAGTTATAGGATCTTCCTCCCAAAAGGCTGAATACAAATCTAGTCAAGGGCCATGCAGGATGAATGAACAACAGACTTTAGAATTCATGGAATTCAGCATAGAGGGTATCAAAGCCAAGATGGGTATGCCTCAGAGAGGCAGAACCCAGAGGACTACGTACTCTGCGGACTTCATGCTGTTGAGGAGTTTTGTGCTGCATGTTGCCTTCACATCCCTCTAAATCTAAGAACAGTATTAAAACTCTAAGGGGGGGCATCTATTCCTTCACTGGGCGGTATCACGGGCACTTTTTCAAGCATTGTAGCTGGAGCAGATTAATGATCCAATTACTACTCTAGAGAAAAAACTTAGAGATGTAGACTGTCAGCAGAGACCACTGCCTGTAGGAAGCATTTAGAAAACAGATTGTTAGTGATATTAGGTTAAAATGTTTTTATTAGTGGCTCTGATGTAGAAAATCTTAGAGAACAATTTGAAGCTCAGAAGGGCACACTCCATAGTTGAGCTATGGACTTTTTCTTTTCTTTTAAAAAAATATTTATTTATTTGTTTTATGTATGCGAGCACACTGTCACTGTCAGACTCACCAGAAGAGGGCATCAGATCCCATTACAGATGGTTATGAGCCACCATGTGGTTGTTGGGAATTGAACACAGGAACTCTGGAAGAAGTCAGTGCTCTTAATCTCTGAGCCATCTCTCCAGCCTGAGCTATGGATTTTTTTTTTAAGGTCAGGGAACAAGAACAATGGCAGCTGGATCAGCTGCCTTTCTTGCTAAGACAAGATCAAGGTGATGATTAATTTCTTACATCTGTTTTTGTCCTCAGCTTCCTGATTTGATTTAATAAAAAGTTGTTAATGAGTAGATGTGCACCTTGAGGATTTAAAGTAGAAATGACTGAGAAATTTTATATTTTGTTCTTCATATAAAAGTTAAGACTTGTGATCCTTTTAAGACTTTTGTAAGATTACTTTTTTAGATAAATACTAAAATAATTGATTTTTTTTTGTTTTTGTTTTTGTTTTTTAAAGACAGGGTTTCTCGGTGTTCCTGGCTGTCCTGGAACTGACTCTGTAGACCAGGCTGGCCTCGAACTCAGAAATCCACCTGCCTCTGCCTCCCAAGCGCTGGGATTAAAGGCGTGCGCCACCACTGCCCAGCATGATTTATTTTTTTTTTGAAACCTCAAATTGCTTCCTGACAGTAAGAGAAACTGACTGAGAAAATTACCCTGCTTGCTCACACTTTGTTAATTTATCACAAATTGCTTAGTTACGAATGTTATGTGATTCTTGGGAATAATTTGTTGTTAGTTTTTTAACCTGTACTATATAATGTTTTTTTTTCACATAAAAGTATTGGGGAACATCTTATTGTTTTCATCATTCAGTAGAAGAAAAATAGAATGTAGTCACATTATAATCTTTATGTTGCTTGAAAGATTTTGCTAGGATATATAAACTGGGGGAGAAAAAAAATAAAAGTTGTTGAAGCCAGCTCATTGGTGTTTCCTCCATCCACCAAATGTGTGTATGTGTATATATGTATGTATATAAGTATACTTGTATATAAGTATATGTGCATACGTGTATATGTGTACATGTGTGTATGTGCTTATATGTATGTATATATGCATGTATGTATGCATATAAGTATATATGTATATGCACATATGTGTATATGTGTACATGTGTGTATGTGTATATGTGTTTATATATATGCATGTAAAATGATTGGAACTTGTTGCTTAGAGTTTGCTCTATCTACCTAAAGTATGAATGTACATGCATATGTGTATGTATATATGTATGTAGATGTATGTGCAAAGTATAAAGTGGTTTTGGAATTTGCTTGTTGGAGTTTGTCTTGCTTCATCTACTCAGTGCATGGTGTGTGTGTATGTGTGTGTGTGTATTTGTGTGTGTATGATTTTCTTCCCCATCTTCCCTTTTCTCTAGTCACTAGCTACTATCAGTACTGGCCCTCACTGGCTACTATCATCAGTACTGGCTCCTGTGGTACTCTCAACAATTCTACATCCTGCTGTAGTTTACCCTGTGGTGTTTAAGTTGGCCTTTGACAAATATTATTTTAGAGAAAATAAATCAAGAGAGGCTGGAGAGATATCTCAGTCATTAAAGTGTTTGTAATTTATGTTTGTGGAACTGAGCCTGAATTTCATGGTCCCCCCCTTAAAAAAAAAAAGAAAAAATCCAGGTAGGTATAGCAGTAATCTGAATTATCAGCACAGGGGAGGTAGAAATAGGATCTCTGGGGCTGCAGTCAAGCTCAATAGTGAGCTCCAGGTTCAATGACAAACTTTTGTATCATCATCATCATCATCATCATCATCATCACCACCACCACCACCACCATCATCACCATCATCACCATCATGATCATCATGTTGTTGTTCAGCAGGCACATACTAAGCAAAAAATACAGTTTAAAAAATTTAAAGTATCGAGGTGGTGCACACAACTTTAATCCCAACACTCCCGAGTCAGAGGCAGATCTGGCCTATATAGTCAGTTCCAGGACAACCAGAGCCACACAGAGAAACCTCATCTGGAAAACCAAACCCAAACAACCAAACTCAAAAATATTTCTTTCTTTATCTCCCCCCCCCACACCTATCTCTGTCTATCAGTAAAATGGAGGGCTGGAGAGATGGCTCAGGTGTCAAGAGTGTTTGCTTCTCTTGGAGAGGACTCAAGTTCAATTCTTAGCATCTACAATCACTTATAACTCTAGGTTGAGGTGATATTATGCCCTCCCCTAGTCTCTGTGGGCACTGCACTCATATGTGCCCATGCCCCCATACACAAATAATTAATACAAAATTATTTTTTTCTAAAAAATGTAAAGTAGGCCAGGCAGTGGTGGTGCATACCTTTAAACCCAGCACTTGGGAGGCAGAGGCAGGCAGATTTCTGAGTTTGAGGCCAGCCTGGTCTACGGAGTGAGTTCCAGGACAGCCAGGTATATACAGAGAAACCCTGTCTTGAAAAACAAAACAAACAAACAAAAAATGTAAGGTAGAGAGCAATTGAGGAAGACACCCAACATTGACCTCTGACCTCCACACTCATGTTCACACCTGTGCACACGCACACACACACACATGAACATGTTTAAACACATACACATACATACATACAAACACATGAACACACACACACACATTTATACACACAAAGCACAGAAAGGAAATAAGACTCACAAAAGTTCTTACTGGGAAATCTTAAGAATACCTTTTTTTTTTTTTTACATTTAAAATGGGAAGATTTTTAAAATAATTACCATCAAGAAATATCAATACTGTGAAAGTGTTACCATGAAATAGAAGGATACTTACAGGAACTTCAGTGCTTCAGGGGATATAGCAACAATGTAGCCATGGTTCTGCTCAGACTCAGTGGCAAGCATCTTACATACTTGGGAACTGACATTCAAGATTTCCTCATCCACATCCTCAAAAAGAAGCAGTGAGAAATTAAAGGGTGGGACTGTTGGAAACGATCTTCTCTAAGAGGGCTACAGATCTAAGTTTGTGAGGAGGTTTGAATGAGAATGTCCCCCTCAGACTCGATATTTGAAAACATGATCTTCCACTTTCCTGTTTGCATCTGCGCGTAGCCTGTACTATAGCCCTCCACACCCCAATCACACCCACAGACAGTTTGACCTCCAGGAGTTCTGGCACCCCCAGGTTCACAGGTGAGTCCACCACTACCACCCCAATACCTGGCCTAACTGGGACCTGCCTAGGGCCCAGGGGACACAGGAAACTCCAATCCAGCCTGAACATGAACTTTTAAGTTTCCATCTGTGTCCAGGAGTGGACCCTGTGCTACAGCCCTCCCCACTCCAATCACACCCAGAGACAGCTTGACTTCTAGGAGTTCATACACATCAAGACTCACAGGATCACAGGAGAGTCAGGCTCCAGTCAGAGACAGCAAGGCCAACTAACACCAGAGATAACCATATGGCAAGAGGCAAGCATACAAACATAAGCAACAGAAACCAATGCTACTTGGCATCACCAGAACCCAGTTCTTCCACTACAGCAAGTCATGGGTACCCCAACACACTTGAAAAGCAAGATTCTGAGATAAAATCCCATCTCATGATGATGATAGAGCGTTGAGAGCCGACGCCTAGCTGAAAGCGGCTATCATCTTTGTAGCCATCTTGGGCCATATATTTATAGGTTGATACTTCTCCATCCTGACAAGAGACTTGTTCTTTTAGCATGATATTGTTGTAGCAGCCCACAACAGCTGAGTACACTCTGATAACATCTTGTTTTTCTCAGACATATCATGGACTTGTTGTTTAGTGCCTCCAGCTGCAAGGTACTCATGGTTAAGTGTCTCCAGCTGTACTCCTCTGCTTGTGCTTATATATCCACAATTGACTTTCAATGAGTGAGACTTGATCAGACACCCTGTCTTGTTTCCATTCTTCATGTCTCTTGCCCCTCAATTCCCACTCTCTTGCTTGCAGACCACACTGACTGACCCAAGGGCCAGGTCATCTGGCACCCAATGTGGGGCAGCAAGAATGAGAGACCCTGTGAGGGACACTACTGGAAGAAGGGTTGACCAAAAATTGAAAAGTGAAACAAAGGTTATCACTGAGGGAACCTGCTGCATAGAGACCAGTAAGTCATAGTAATGAAAATGGAGCAAGAAATAAGTCAGCATGAACGATATGTGGAGATGAGAAAGGCTTTAAAGATGAGAGGAGTAAAGGCAAAGATTCAGCATTTGTTGTCATTTTTTGATTTTATTAAAGAGTTATGTTCTTGGTTTCCTCAAGAAGGAACCGATGATGAAAAAAGATGACATAGAGCTGGAGATGCACTTAAAGATTTTTACAGGACATTTGGGCCTGAAAAGGACCCAATTACTGCCTTTTCATATTGGAACTTGATAAATGAAATGATCTGAACAAAGTGTCCATGGATAGTGGCGGTCATTGAAGAGGATGAAAAAAAAAGACAGTGAAAGGAAAGGAAAAGACAAAAAGAAAGGGTTGATTCCTCTAAGGAAGAAATAGATTTAATTTCTCTAGATAGTGATGATGATAAGGGAGTGACCTCTCAAAGGTCATCCAATAGGTCTCAAAATTTGGATCAGACTTTAGAGACAGAAAATCCAAGGGGGAAGGAAACAAAACCAAATAGCGGCACTCGGCCCAAAGAGAGAAACGACTCAGCTGTTCAAAAGAAAAAGATAAAATACATATACCCAAAATTAAAATCCAAAATATGACCAAAGGTTGATGATGATTGTCAGAGTCAGACTAGGATGACCTAGAGGAAGAGGTGGCCAAATATTATGACCCTGAATGGCCCTCTTCTCAAAGGCCCCCTCCCTATGTGCCTCTGTCTCCAGATATTCCTGCTATGGGGATGGTGGTTGTAGATCCCAGAAAGGAGTTATAGGACAAAATTTTTTCTTAAATAACAAATAGAGTTAGTTAGTGTGGGGCACTGAGCTATGAGAGACAACCAGGTGCCCAGTCGAACGAGCTTCTGAACCCCGGAGACCCTTTTGGGAAGGCAGGCGTTCAGCTCTGTTCCTGGCCCCCTGTCTCTCCCAGCTTCTGCCCTTCACAGCCCCTCCCATAGAGAGAGGTTGGGAGGTCTACGACCATCAGGTCACGTAGAAATAGTGCCCCAGGCTCTCCCCACATGCATATGAGGCATCCCCAAAACCTCAGACTAAGCCAATGGGATCATCTGCTGCTAAAACCTTCACCCATCCCAAGCTGTATATATTGAGCTTAATTGAGAAATAAAGCGCACAAGAACCATCCTGTCATCGGGGAGCTTCTGTCTCGGACCCTCCCCTCTTCGCCTGCTAGCCGGCTCCAGAGCTGTTAACACTGGGCAAGAGATCTACTCTCTTTTCCTGCTACCTAGCTGGCACTTCCCGGCTTAGCAAAGAGCTGTAACACTTCAGAACCCACCGGCTCTCCCGAAGTACTTTGTACTTCGTACTTCGGGGCAGGCAGAAGCAGACCTTCCCCACTGGTGCTCTGCCTTGGGCCACCCGTGGGCAGGGGCAGCTACAGAGACAAAGACAGCGGCCGTCTACATCCTATCTCCTGCCAAACCGGAGACTTTGTGGGACCCAGCTGGAGATGGTCCCCACAAGTTAGAGCATCAGGACTTAATTAATCAACTACAAAAGTTAAAGACAGGGAAGATGTCTCATGAGGGCAAGGTCACCCTCAAAAATACCCTCGTCCTCATGTTCCTCCATGCTGAGTACAAAGACAGCCCCTGCCCTCTGGCTTTAGTTCAGCCACAGATTGCCCAGAGGATGGAGAGGCTGAGGCTTTCCCTGTATCAGAGACCATAGACGTTCAAGGGGTTGCTTGGAGACATCACACAGGATTTAATTTTCAAATCATTAAAGAATTAAAAGATGCAGTGTCACAATACGGCCCCACTGCTCCTTTTACTCTTGAATCTTAGAATCTGTGGCAGAGGAGTGACTGACTCCTGGGGATTGGAATACTCTAGTGAGAGCAGTTCTTAGTGTTGGTGACCATCTTATTTGAAAATCAGAGTCATGAGAATTGTAAAGAGACAGTTAGATAAACATTATCTGCCAGACAAATTGGTTTAGTTTTGTAGTCACTATGCATTTGTTTTCCATCTCCCACCACACATGCACCTATAAACGAAGCATTGCTAGTTTTCACTGATGATTCTTCATCAGGAACAGCTGCTTATGCCTTTAAAGATCAAGTAATCTCCTTTGTTATATCATCTGTCTCAGCTCAATTGGTTGTATTACATGCTATTATTGCTGTGTTCCAAACATTTCTGAATTGTCATTAATATTTATACAGATAGCTCATATTTAGCTCAGTCTATCCCTCTGCTAGAAACTACTTCACCAATAAAACATTCCTCAGAAGCAGCTGATTTGTTTTTACAGTGCCAACAATTAATTTTTAGGAGAAACTGTAAATTCTTGATAGGACACCTGAGAATCCACATGGGACTACTAGATCCCCTCTATGAGGGAAACACCAAGGCAGATCTAGCCACTCGTGTAGCCACAGTGATTTTTATCAGATTCAATGTCTAACTTGTATCAGGCCATAAAAGTTCATGAATTACATCATTTTAATTCTCAAACTTTAAAGATCATGTTTAAAATTAGCAGAGAACAAGCTAGGTGAATTGTCAAACAATGTTGATCCTGTGTTACACTTTTACCAGTTCCTCATTTGGGTGTAAATCCAAAGGGACTGATACCAAACAATCTCTGGCAAATGAATGTTACTCATTATAATGAATTTGGAAATCAAAAATATATACATGTATGTATAGATACAAAAAGTGGCTTTATTTATGCAACATTACAAACTGGAGAAGCAAGCAAACATGTGATCACTCATGCTTGCTACAGTCACTGTATTGGGTGTGCCTAAACAATGACCCAGGTTATACAAACTTCAGTTTCCACCAATTCTGTGAAAAATTGGGAATACTACATAAAACAGGTATTTCATATAATCCACAGGGCCAAGGTATGGTAGAAAGGGCACATCAAACCATTAAGCATTAATTTGAAAAAATTAAAAATGGGGAATGGTACTCTACCAAGGGATCCTTCAGAAATATTCTTCATCACACACTCTTTATTTAAAAATTTTTAACTTTGGATTCTGAAGGAAAATCTGCTGCAGATAGATTTTGGAATCCTGATACCAAAAAAATTTTTTGCAATATTCCTCTGGAAAGACCCACTAACCGGAACCTGGAATGGACCAGACATAGTGGTTATCTGGGGAAGAGGTTCTGTCTGCATATATTCTCAAACAGTAGACACCACACTCTGGCAGCCAGAGAGGCTGATTAAACAAATAGACAATAATAATAAATTCAGGGAGGAGAAGACCCCTGAGAATCCTATTTTTTCTTTGCAGGAAACAAGAAGATTCTTTACAATTGCCTTCAAAGTGGAACAGATCAACCAGCATATGCCATATAACCACTTGGAAAGTCCTCAGGGCCAAAGGAGACATCATCACCAGTGCCTCCAAGGTGGCTCTATTGACATTTGGTTTCCCGACTTATGATTTAGTGGGGTACATTGTTTAAGCCCAGGAGAGAACCCATTACTACAGTTACGGTAGTTGTCCTTTTGGGTTTGGGATTGACTGGGGCAGGGATGGGGGGTTTCCTCGATTGCTTTATAAGATCAAAGCTATGATCAGCTCTGTACTTTTATAGATTTAGATCTAGAAAGGATGGAATTTGCTATATTGAATTTGCAAAATTCATCACCCTCTTTAGCTGAAGTAGTGCTACAGAATAGAAGAGGCTTAGATCCTTTACTCCTCTAAGAGGAGGGCTTGTGTTCTGCCCTTAAAGAAGAGTGCTGCTTTTATACCAACCATTCAGGCATTATTAAAGATTCTATGAAAAAGGTTAGAGAGGACCTAGAAAACCTCAAACACTAGCATGACCAGTAACAGGGCTGGTTCAAGGGTTAGAGTTAGTGGGTCACCACTTTACTCCCATCTATCTTGGGACCCCTATTAGGGCTACTTATATTCTCTTGTCTCTTGGGCCCATACTGTTTGACAAACTGATGGCTTTTGTATGACAACAGGTAGACACTATTCAAATGAAACCCATACAGGTCCATTATTACAGTCTGGAAGTAGGAGACTCTAAAACCTCTGTCATCGAGACTGACAAGGATTAGTCCTTAACTTATGAGCTAAACCAGATAGTCAATGATGGGTAAGAGAACACTTCAAGACCTTTGCCCCTAACTGGGAGGCCTCACCAACCTAAGACAGGAGATCAACCAAAGGACTGTTGAGTATCCAGAGATGGGAAAGGGAGCTGGGGTCTGTTCCAACCTAAGACAGGCACAGTTTTTATAAGTTTTCCCAGATTTTCCTTTTGAAAAAATTAAAAAGGGGGACCTGTTGGGAGCAGACTTCTAGCTGAAAGTGGCTATCATCTTTGCAGCCATCTTGGGCCATATATTTACAGGTTGATGCTTTTCTACCCTGTCAAGAGACTTGTTTCTCTAGCATGATATTTTTGTAGCAGCCCACAACAGCTGAGTACACTCTGATAACATCTTGTGTTGGGCCATGAAGAGATGGTTTGGCCTCCCTGGTAGAGCACTGGGTATGAGATAGCCGGAGACCCAACAGGACCATGTCCTGTGAGAGACATGGCCTGTGAGGGATGGCATATATCTCCCCATGCCCCCAGATTCCAGACTCCTCCATGAAATTCACATCCTTCATTAACCTGAGCCTTGCACACACATTTGGCTCAGTACCTCCTCCCAGAGAGGTTTTGCATCATCATCTAAGGCCACAGATAGTGGGTGTGACTAACAGGCCTCAGCCTCAAGATTTCCATATTCATGAGTTATCTAAAGGCAGGGGGGTGTAGTTCAATTAAGTTTCTTCTTTTTGCCAGGCGGTGGTGGTGCACACCTTTAATCCCAGCACTTGGGAGGCAGAGGCAGGCGGATTTCTGAGTTCGAGGCCAGCCTGGTCTACAGAGTGAGTTCCAGGACAGCCAGGACTACACAGAGAAACTCTGTCTTGAAAAAAACCCCCCAAAAATTTGCTCCTTTTCCTCCCTCCCTATTTAAACCAGCTCCCCCTGGCTTTTATGGGGGGCATGCACCATCCAGATCAAACTACCCCACCATGGCAATAAAACTTTTGAACTCTTGGACTCCATGTGTCTTCTGGGGCCTGCTGCCAAGTTTCCAGCCTTTGGAACTGGACTTTCCTGTATCTATTGGGACCCTTCATTGTGTGGCCAGCGTGGAGGACTTCCTGACCCAGCTGCCGGTCTGCTGAAGCTGCTGTGTGTATGTGGGACCCATATCTGGAGCCAGTTCCCACAATCTTGTTTTACTCAGACATATCCTGGACTTGTTTAGTGCCCTAGCTGCAAGGTACTCGTGGTTAAGTGTCTTCAGCTGCACTCCTCTGCTTGTGCTTATATACCCACAATTGCCTTTCAGTAAATGAGACTTGATCAGACACCCTGTCTTGTCTCCATTCTTCATGTCTCTTGCCCCTCCATCCCCACTCTCTTGCTTGCAGATCAGGTTGACTGACCCATGGGCCTGATCAACAGAGGACTATAAGGAGGACATAAACAACTTTCTTAAAGAAACACAGGAAAACACAGGTAAACAAGTAGAAGCTCTTAAGGAGAAAACACATAAACCCCTCAAAGAAATACAGGAACACATAACCAAACGGGTGAAGGAATTGAACAAAACTGTTGAGACCTGCTTACTGGAGCCCCATGTCAGGCACCAAAACGTTGGAAACTGTACTGCCCCATGCTTGGTGCCAAAATGTTGTGACTGAGCTGCCCCACTCTTGGCGCCAAAGTGTTGTGGACTGGCTCTCAAAATGTTGAGACCCGTACTCTTCCTGGCTTGTGAGCCAAAAACGTCCCGGCCTGTGCTGCTGCTCTGGTCCATGGGTCAGGGTTTAGCAAGAGAGAGTGTAGGGGGAAGACTCGAAGAATAGAGACAAGCCAGAGGATTTGTAGTCAAGTCTCACATCTCTCACATCTTGTTTATTGTTTCTCTCATTGAAGGGCTCCTCTCTTATTTTTCTCTCTTATTTTCTCTCTCTTATTTGTCCTCTCTTATTTGTCCCTGACTCAAATTACCCTTGACTCATATTCTCTCTTGACTCATATTCACTCTTGACTCATATTCACTCTTGACTCATATTCACTCTTGACTCATATTCTCTCTTGTCTCATATTCTCCCTGACTCAAATTCTCTCTTGACTCATATTTACCCTATTACAAGGAAATCTGGGGTATTTATATGCTTTTGCCACATGCCTTGTAGGTGCGTGGATACCACATGCCTTGCAGGTATAGATATGACATAAGCCTTACAGGCATGGATAGCACGTACACCTTATAGGCATGTATGGCGTGGATAGCACGAGCACCACATGCCTTGTAGGCATGGATATCACGTGCTCCTTGCAGCTGGGGGCACTAAACAGCAAAACAAGCTATGTGGGATAATCAAGATATTTATCAGAGTGTGCTTCAGCTGTTGTAGGCTATTGAAAAACAAGTCTCTTTTCAGGGTATATGGTTCCAGATGGCTACAAAGTTGATAGCTGCTTTCTAGCTGCTTTCTGCTTAAAGTCAGCTCCCAACAGGTCCCCCTTTTTAAATTTTTTTCAAAAGGGAAGGCTGGGAAAACTTATGGAAACCGTGCCTGCCTTAGGTTGGAACAAAGACCCCAGCCTCACTTTAAGATGGTGAGGCCTACCTTTTTAGGGGCAAGGGTCTTGAAGTGTTCTCTTACCCGTCATTGACTATCCAGCTTAGCGCATAAGTTAGGGGTTAATCCTCATCAGTCTTGATGACAGAGGTTTCAAAGTCCCCTACACTTCCAGCCTGTAATAATGGACCTGTATGGGTTTCATTTGAATCTCATCTGTTGTTGTATAAAAGCCATCAGTCTGTTGAACAGCATGAACCCGAGAGACAAGAGACTTAATAATGTCTAAATAGTTGGTATAAAAGCAACACTCTTTAAGGCAACACACAACTTCCCCTGTTGGAGAAGTAAAAGGTAAAAAGTAAAAAGCCTTGTACCCACAAATTTTCAATAGAAGAAATTATACCAATGAAATCCTTGAATTTGTATCAACTTAGTAACAATTATACAGATTTCTACCAATGGATTATGGCTGTGTAATCAATTTTAGCTCTTCCTTCCTGTTTCAATAAAACCATTACTTTTCCCTAGAAAGACAGCCTAATATTAACCACCTCAGTCCCCAAGTCCAGGGAATTGGGGCGCCGACTCTTCATTAACTTCTTCAAGCTAAATATGGGTGTTGAGATATTAGATGAGGGGAAGGGTAAATTGATAAGCCTCTGATGTCTGTGTTAACTGCATCCATCTGGAAGTCTAGGGCATCAGTGAACATGTAGGTGACAAGAAGATTTATTCACCAAGGCTGTGTATTCTGTAATATACAAATCTCAAAACAAATTTTAGTATCAAGATAATTATTTTGATTCTCTGGAATCTAGTGTTCTAGAGGCCTACCTCTGTCATGTCTGATTCATATAATTCTGGAAGAAATAACTACTACCTTAGTGACCTCATTAGAAAACTCATAGAAAAACCCTATTTTCCCCCAAATCAGCCTTTCCTTAAGTCAGTAACCAGAAAAACCTTTATATTGAGTTTTTATCCAGAGGAAAAATATAACTACACAACTCAGAATTACACCCATTTTGAAAGTTAAATCAATCTAATACAACTGATTAACACGATCTTTCTGTTCAGCTCTCTGCCTAGAGCAACCTTCTATTTATCTATTTATCTGTTTGGCTCTCTTGACTCAGAGCAGTCTGTAATTTACTCCTTTCATCTTTAAAGCCCTTTTCATCTGTTTCTACTCACTTATTTCTTGCCCCATTTTCGTTACTATAACCTTTATCTATTTATCTGTTTGGCTCTCTTGACTCAGAGTAGCCTGCAATTTTCTTCTTGCATCTTTAAAACCTTTTTTATCTGTTTCTGCTTACTTATTTCTTACCCCATTTTTGTTACTATGACATACTGGTCTCCCTGCAATCACCTTTGTTTCACTTCTGAATTCAGCCAGTTCCATCAGTTGACTAGTTCTCCAGCGCAGAAGCGAGGATGACTGCTTCCAATTCCCGCGGTGTCCTTCACTGTATCCCACTTATTGGAACCCCACGTTGGGCGCCAAAATGTTGAGACCCCTACTCTGCCTGGCTTGGGGACCAAAATGTCTTGGCCTGCGCTGCTGCTCTGGTCCATGGGTCAGGGTTTAACAAGAGAGAGTGTAGGGGGAAGACGCAAAAAATAGAGACAAGCCAGAGGATTTGTAGTCAAGTCTCACGCCTCTCACGGCTCATTTATTGTCTTTCTCATTGAAGGGCTCCTCTCTTATTTTTCTCTCTTATTTTCTCTCTTATTTGTCTTCTCTTATTTGTCCCTGACTCAAATTCCCCTTGACTTATATTCTCTCTTGACTCATATTCACTCTTGACTCATATTCACTCTTGACTCATATTCTCTCTTGTTTCATATTCTCCCTGACTCAAACTCTCTCTTGACTCATATTCACCCTATTACAAGGAAATCTGGGGTATTTATATGCTTTTGCCACATGCCTTGTAGGTGCATGAATACTACATGCCTTGCAGGTGTAGATATGACATAAGCCTTACAGGCGTGGATAACATGTACACCTTGCAAGCATGTATGGCGTAGATAACACGAACACCACATGCCTTGTAGGCGTGAATATCACGTGCTCCTTGCAGCTGGGGGCACTAAACAGCAAAACAAGCTATGTGGGATAATCAAGATATTTATCAGAGTGTGCTTCAGCTGTTATAGGCTATTGAAAAACAAGTCTCTTTTCAGGGTATATGGTTCCAGATGGCTACAAAGTTGATAGCTTCTTTCTAGCTGCTTTCTGCTTAAAGTTGGCTCCCAACATAAAACCATCTAGGGTATAAAAATGGAAAAAGAAAAGATAAAGAAATCACAAATGGAGACAATCTGGAGATAGAAAACCTAGGAAAGAGATCAGGACTCATAGATGCAAGCATCACCAGTAGAATACAAGAGATAAAAGAGAGAATCTCAGGTGTAGAAATATCATAGAAAAAATTGATACAACAGTCAAAGAAAATACAAAAAGCAAAAAGCTCCTAACCCAAAATATCCAGGAAATCCATGACACAATGAAAAAACCAAACCTAAGAATAATAGGTATAGATGAGAGTGAAGATTCCCAACTCAAAGGGCCAGTAAACATCATCAACAAAATTGTAGAAGAAAACTTCCCTAACCTAAAGAAAGAGATGCCCCAAAACATAGAAGAAGTCTATGGAACACCAACTAGATAGGACCAGAAATGAAATTCCTCCTGTCTCATAATAATCAAAACACCAAATGAATAGAACAAAAGAAGACTATTAAAAGGAGTAATAGAAAAATGTCAAGTAACATAAAGACAGACCTATCAGAATTATACCAGACTTCTCAACAGAGTCTCTAAAAGCCAGAAGATCTTGGGCAGATGTCATACAGACCCTAAGAGAGCACAAATGCCAGTCCAGGCTACTATCCCCAGCAAAACTCTTAATTACCATAGATGGAGAAACCAAGATATTCCATGACAAAACCAAATTTAAACAATGTCTTTTCATTAATTCAGCTCTACAGAGGATAATAGAAGGAAGACTCTAACACAAGGAGGGAAATTATTCACAAGAAAAGCAATAAATTAATCTTCCCACAACAAACCCAAAAGAAGAGAACCACAGAAACATAATTCCACTTCTAATAACAAAAATAACAGGAAACAACAATCATTGGTCCTTAATATGTCTTAACATCAATATATTTAATTCCCCACTAAAAAGACATAGGCTAATAGACTGGATACACAGAGAGGACCCAACATTTTGCTGCACAAAGGAAAAATGCCTTAGTGACAAAGACAGACATTACCCCAGAGTAAAAGACTGGGAAAATTTTTCCGAGCAAATGGTCACAACAAACAAGCAGGAGTAGACATTCTAATATCCAATAACATGAACTTTCAACCAAAAATTATCAAAAATGACGGGGATGAACATTACATACTCATCAAAGGAAAAAAAATCCACCAAGATGAATGCTCAATTTTGCACATTTATGCCCCAAATGCAAGGGCACCCACATTTGTAAACGAAACATTACTGAAGCCCAAAGCACACACTGAACCTCACACAATAATAGTGGGAAACTTCAACACCCCACTTTCAGCAATAGACCTATCATGGAAACAGAAACTGAAGAGAGACACAGTGAAATTAACAGAAGTTATGAACAAAATTAATTTAACAGATATTGACAGAATATTTCACTCTAAAACAAAAGAATATACCTACTTCTCAGCACTTCATGGTACCCTCTCCAAAATTGACCATATAATCAGACACAAACCAAGCCTCAACCAATACAAGAAATTGAAATACTCTCATGCAACCTGTCAGATCATCATGAACTAAGGCTGATCTTCGACAACAACAAAAACAACAGAAAGTCCACATACACATGGAAGCTGAACAACTCTTTATTCAGTAATAACTTGGTCATTAAAGAAATAAAGAAATTAAAGGCTTTTTAGAATTTCATGAAAATGAAGGTACATCATACTCAAACTTGTGGGACACAATGAAAGCAGTACTAAGAGTTTTCTCATAGCTCTGAGTGCCTCCATAAAGAAATTGAAGAAAGCATACAGTAGCAGCTTAACAGCACATCTGAAAGCTCTAGAACAAAAAGAGGCAAATATACCCAAGAGGAGTAGGTGGCAGGAATTCAAACTCAGGGCTGAAATCAACCAAGTAGGAAAAAAGAGAACTATACAAAGAATCAACAAAACCAGCTGGTTCTTTGAGAAAATCAACAAGATGTATAAACCCTTAGCCAGACTAACCAGAGGACATAGAGACAGTATCCAAATGAACAAAATTGGAAATAAAAAGGGACATAACAACAAACACTTAGGAAATTAAAAAAATCATCAGATCCTACTACAAAAGCCTATACTCAACAAAACTGGAAAATCTGGATGAAATGGACAATTTTCTAGACATACCAGGTACAAAAGTTAAATCGGGATCAGATAAACCGTCTTAACAGTGCCATAACCCCAAAGAAATAGAAGCAATCATTAAAAGTCTAACAACAACAACGACAACAACAACAACAACAACAACAACAACAACAACAACAACAAAGCCCAGGACTAGATGGGTTTAGTGCAGAATTCTTTCAGACCTTCAAAGAAGACCTAATACTAATACTTTTTAAATTATTCTACAAAATAGAAACAGAAGGAACACTACCCAATTCGTTCTACGAAGCCACAGTCACACTGATACCTAAACAACGCAAAGACCCAAGAAAGAAACAGGACATCAGATCAGTTTTCCTTATGAATATTGATGTCAAAATACACAATTATAATTCTCACAAACTGAATCCAAGATCACATCAAAATGATCATTTACCATGATCAAGTAGGCTTCATCCCAAGGTTGCAGGGATGATTCAATATATGGAAAGTAGTCAATGTAATTCACTATACAAACAAACTAAAAGAAAAACAGTCACATGATCATCTAATTAGATGCTGCAAATCCTTTGACAAAATACATATACCCTTCATGTTAAATGCCTTAGAAAGATCAGGAATTCAAGTACATACCTAAACATAATAAAAGCAAACATAATATAGCAAACCAGCAGCCAACATCAAACTGAATGGAGAGAAACTTGAAGCCATTCTACTAACATCAGAGACAGGCAAGGATGCCCCCTCTCCCTATCTATTCAATACAGTACTCAAAGTTCTAGCCAGAGCAATTAGACAACAAAACAAGGTCAAAGAGATACAAACTGGAAAGGAAGAAGTCAAGATATCACTATTTGCAGATGATATGATAGTATACTTAAGTGACCCTAAAACTTCCACCAGAGAACTACAAGCTGATAAACAACTTCAGCTTAAGTGGCTGCATATAAAATTAACTCCAATAAATCAGTAGCCTTCCTCTACTCAAAAGACATATGAACTTAGATAGAAATCAGGGAAAGGACACCCTTCACAGTAATCACAAATAATACAAAATATCTTGGTGTGACTTTAATCAAGGAAGTGAAAGATCTATATGACAGGACTTCAAATCTTTGATGAAAGAAATAAAAAAAACCTCAGAAGATGGAAAGATCTCCCATGCTCATAGATAGGTAGGATTAATATAGTAAAAATTGCCATTTTACCAAAAGCAATCTACAGATTCAATTCAATTCCCATAGAAATTCCAACTCAATTTTTCACAGAGTTAGAAAGAGCAATTCTCAAATTTGTTTGGGATAATAAAAACCCCACAATATCAAAAACCACTCTCAACGAACAATAAAAGAACTTCTAGGGAAATCACCATCCCTGACCTCAAGCTGTACTATAAAGCAATAGTGATAAAAACTGCATGGTATTAGTACAGAGACAGGCAGGTAGATCAATGGAATAGAACTGAAGACCCAGAAATAAACCCAACCATCAATGGTTACTTGGTCTTTGACAAATAATTCAAAACCACCCAGTGGAAAAACACAGCATTTTCAACAAATGTTGTATGTTTAACTTGAGGTTGGTATGTAGAAGAATACAAATTGATCCATTCTTATCTCCTTGTACAAAGCTCAAGTCCAAGTGGATCAAGGACCTCCACATAAAACCAGACACACTGAAACTAATAGAAGTGAAGGTGGGGAAGAACCTTGAGTACATTCACACAGAGGAAAATTTCCTGAACAGAACACCAATGACCCAGGCTCTAAGATCAACAATTGACAAATGATACATCATAAAATTGCAAAGTTTCTGTAAGTCAAAGGACACTGTCAATAGGATAAACTGGCAACCTACAGATTGGGAAAAAAATCCTTACCAACCCTAAATTCAATAGAGGGCTAACATCCAAAATATACAAAGAACTCAAGAAGTTAGACTCCAGGGAATTCAAAAACCCTATTAAAGATGAGGTACAGAGCTAAACAAAGAATTCTCAACTGAGGAATCTCGAATGACTGAGTAGCACCTAAAGAAATGTTCAACATCCTTAGTCACCAGAGAAATGCAAATCAAAATGTTCCTTAGATTCTACCTCACTTCAGTTAGAATGGCTAAGATAAAAATCTCAAGTGACAGCAGATGCTGGTAAGGATGTGGAAAAAGAGAAAGAACACTCCTTTATTCCTGATGGGATTATAAGTTGGTATAACCACTCTGGAAATCAGTCTGGCAGTTCCTTAGAAAATTGGAGATAGTTCTACCTAAGGACCCAGCTGTACCACTCCTGGGCATAGACTCAAAAGATGCTCCAACATATAACAAGGACACATGCTCCACTGTGTTCATAACAGTCTTATTTATAATAGCCCAGAAGTTGGAAAGAACCCAGGTGTCTCTCAATAGAGGAATGGATACAGAAAATGTGGTACATTTACACAATGGCATACTACTCAGCTATTAAAAAAACGACTTCATGAAACTCACAGGCAAATGGATGGAAGTGGAAAATATCATCCTGAGTGAGGCAATCTAATCACAAAAGAACACACATGGTATATACTTACTGATAAGTGGATATTAGCCCCAAAGCTCACAATACTCATGAAACAACTCAGAGATCACATGAAGATGAAGAAGGAAGACCAAAGTGTGGATGCTTCAGTCTTACTTAGAAGGGGGAACAAAATAATCACTGTAGGCAGAGGGAGGGAGGAACCTTGGAGGGAGAGAGGAGGGTGAGGTAAAAGGGGCAAGATCAGGTGTGGGAGGAGATGGGGGAGAAGTACAGACGGTCAGGAAACTGAACAGAGCTGTGTAGCAGTGTGGGATGGGGAAATGGGGGTAGCCACTAGAAAGTACCAGATGCCAGGAAGCAAGAGGTTCCCAGGACCCAATGGGAATGACATTTACTGAAATATCCAACAAAGGGGATCTAGAACCTGTAGAGACCATATCTAGTGGATAGGCTGGGCCCCCGGTTGAGGAATGGGGCCACTCACCTACCTCAAATACTTTAACCCAGAATTGTTTCTGTCTAAAGTAAATCCAGGGACAAAGAGTGGAACAGAGTCTGAAGGAAAGGTCATTCAGAGATAGCCCCACCCAGGGATCCATTCCATCTGCAGACACCAACCCCAGACACTATTGCAGGTGCCATGGGGTGCTTGCTGACAGGAGCCTGGTATAGCTGTTCCCTGAGAGACTGTGCCAGGACCTGACCAATCCAGATTCAGATGCTGGAAGCCAACCATTGGACTAAGTATGGGGACCCCAATGGAAGAGTTAGGGGAAGGACTGATGGTGCTGAAGGGGATTGCAACTCCATAGGGAGAACAACAACATTAACTGACCCCCCCTTTCTCCCAGAGCTCCCAGGGACTAAGTCACCAACAAAAGAGTACACATGAAAGGACCCATGGCTGCAGCTGCATATGTAGCAGAGGATTGCGATATCGGGCATCAATGGGAGGGGAGGCCCTTGGTCCTGTGGAGGCTCAATGTCCCAGGGTATGGGAATGCTAGAGCGATGAGGTGGGAGTGAGTGAGTGAGTGAGCATCATCATAGAAGCAGTGGGAAGGGGCATGGGATGGGGTTTTGTGGAGGGTAAACTGGGAAGAGGGACAACATTTGAAATATAAATAAATAAAATAACCAATAAAAAATAAAAATAAAATTGTGGTCCCCACTTTGTAGTATCATTTGGCGATGTTAGGGGAGGTATAGCCTTGCATTAAAGAAGTATATCACTGGGGTGATATAATAAATGCTCACCCACCAATCTACCCCATCAGGTAAACAAAGACCCTTAAATTAACTATGGCCACAAGCTGAATTCAGTTTTAGTTTGTTTGTGATAGGGTCTGCCTATATGTGTCAGCTTGGCTTGGTCTGGAACTCATGATCTTTCTGCTTCTGCCTTGATAGTTCTAAGATGACTGACTTGGGACACTTTTTTTTTTTTGGATTTTAAACAAAAGAACAAAAGTCTCTGCTCTCTGCTCTCTGCTCTGTCTCTCTGTCTCTGTCTCTCTGTCTCTCTCTGTCTCTCTGTCTCTCTCTCTCTCCCTCTCTCTCTCTCTCTCTCTCTCTCTCTCTCTCTCTCTCTCACACACACACACACACACACACACACACACCTCAAGTACACCTCAGATGGGCTCACATACTAATCTACTCTATCAGGTAAAACAATGCTACTTTATAATTGTCCAGGTCAAAACCTGTGGTGTCATCACAGCCTTCATTGTCTCTCAAGCCGTATCTAATTCTCAATGCCACCCTCAAATAAGTCAAAGTTCCACCACACTTCATGTTACCACACATCTGTCACTATACAGCTCTGAGTCACAGGCATCTCTCAGGTTTTAGGTCTGCTTCTCCTTGCAGTTTCTGTGACATTTACAATCTATTTTCAGCACATCAACTAAAACAAATATTAGGATACTGGTGGGACAGGACAAACAGGTTCTCATGCTTTTAATCAAAATGCCTGATTCTGTACAGTCTCTGTCCTCTCTTCCTACAGCCCCTGGAATGTTCTGGCCTTGGTCCATCTTCACCTTATCACAAGAGAAAGACAACTGAGTAATTACAGGATAAAGCCAGGGAATTTCAGGACAAACAGGCCACTGAGCTGAATCTTACACAGGGAATGTGTTTAAGAAGATTGTTTAAGAAAATGAATCTTCACAGCTAATAAATGCAGGTCTCTGAAGACCCTGTGCAAAATGCCCGTTGTTTCTGCTCATTAGCAGCCTGAATTCCTTGTAATCTCAGTGACTCAGATCCTAAGTCTCTTTCTCCCTAATGACTCACAGACACAGCTTTTGTTTCAGGGACATCTTGAAGGGTTGGCAAAGCTATTTAGTGTCACAAATCAAATGATCCTTCATTTTCTTTTTAAATTTTAACTAAATATACATTATTATTATATAAGAAAACCCCTATCTCCTTCCCCAGCCCCTCCCCTGCTTTTATGAGGGTGTTCCCCTATCCACCCATTCCCACCTCCCCACCCTGGCATTCCCCTACACTGGGGCATCGAGCCTTCATAGGACCAAGAGCCTCTCCTCCCATTAGTGCCCAACAAGGCCACCCTCTGCTACATATATGGCCATGAGTTCCTCCATGTGTACTCTTTGATTGGTGGTTTAGTCCCTGGGAGCTCTGGGGGGTCTGGTTGGTTGGTTGGTTTAGCTTTTTATAGTCACTGGCTAACACAATGGGGGTGAGAACAATTCTTTACAAATGAAAATATGCACATTCTGCTACCCACCTCCTCACAAGTTCCTAGTCCAATTCCAAATCCTTACACTAATCTCAAAAGCCCCAGCATCTGTGTCTACCCTGTCTTCCCTTGCTCCCTCTGCTCCTGCTACACTGATCCCCCTTTCTGTTTAAAAAAATGTCTTTTTTTCTAATATTAGCAGTCTACACACAAAAGAAATAAGTATAAGAAACATTAAGCTAGAACTTTATATATCATTTTAACTAAATGACTTATGTACAATACAGCCAAACAATAGTTTATCAAAATAACCTGAAAATGCTTAGTGGTTATGGCCCATGCAGTCATGCAGGAAGTCCTGAGTTTATTCCCCAGAACTGTGAAATTTGAGAAGTTAGAAGGGGTGAGAAGTTAGGGAGACTTTTGGAGGATGGTGCATCCCTAACATTTACCAGAGACTGGTGATCCTCTCTGGGAGAGAAAGTTTAAGCACATAGAAGATGTGAGAGTCCCAAAGAAGTTGTCCTGACAGAAAACACTCATCATTCTCCAGGTCAGAAAATGGCCTCCTGTCTGACTACGATGGGAGAATGACCTTCATATTTCTGGTAAAGAGGGAGGGAGAGAAAAGATTAAGCCCAGTGGATTAACTAGGGGGCAGTGGGAGAAAAATACCAATGACTCCAAAGAGTAAGCATTCCTCAAAGCAGAGGGCTAAAAAGTAAGTGAGGTTCAGAAACAGGGTGGAACTAACAGGTGTCATGGACACCTCAGGCAGGAAACCAGGGTAATCTCTGAATGCCCTGATGCTGCACTTGGTCTCTTGGTTGCAAGAGGTCACCTTCGTTACTCCGAGAGGCTGTCCACAGATTGAGTACCATGTTTGGAAAAGATGTGGAAAAAGAAGTCAGGGGACTGGACTTAAAGTGCAGGCAGGTTTATTTCAGAGACCTTGAGAAGAGCTCACACTATGCAACCATGTTTCTCTCACAGACTAAGAACCTTTCAAAAGTTAGGAGGAGGAAAGAGGAAGGGAGGGACTATGTGCATAAGCAGGAGACTAAGCTGTACTCTGCAGACAGGGTTGGCCTTCTGCAGTTAGGCTGTGTCTCAAGGGTTCAAAACAGATGCTGAACAGTGCTATGTTCAAGATGTTTCCACATGCTTCGAGATTGTCCTGGGACCATGGGGTGGAGTTTGCAATATCTGGACAAGTTGCTTCAGGTCTCTGGAAGAGCAGTTAAGGACTACTAGACAGTGGGCCATCTGAGCCATCCCTCAAGGTAAACTACTCCCCAAACTCCAGCCACATAGGGTCTTACTCTGTAACCATGACTTTCCTGGAAATCATTGTATAGGCAGTCCTTCCTCAAAATCAGAATTCTGCATGTCTCTGTTCTGCAAGTCCTGGAATTAAAGGCATGTGTTGATACACCCAGATTTTCTAACTACTGTTGAACAAGATTTGATCAACTGTTGCATCAAGGTGCCAAGTATATAGTAAATTTTAAACCCATGTTAGGTTCTTTTTTTTTTTTTGAGCCACTCTTTTTTTGTATCCTAGGCTAGCATCAAGTTCACTTTGTAGCCAAGGTTAATCTTGAATATCAGATCCTCCATGTCCTGAGTACCAGGATTAAAGACATGTCACTACAGACATTTATGTGCTTCTTCTCTTTAATTGACTAATATTTGTAGGTCACTATATGGGGTTTTGCTTTAAAATACTCTGAATCCCAAGAAGACTAGGTGATAGAGATGGAATAAAATTGACTGTTGTTATGGGTGTCCAAGCGCATGTATGCAGTTCAGAAACAGACTTCTGGAGTTGGTTTCCCCATTCACCAGGGACCTGACAGCTTAAGTCAGCTCTTCAGGTGGGCCTGGCAATCACTTTTAATTAAATAAACTATCTTACCAGACTGAAATTATCAAATATTAAGATCAGAGATCTTCACTCTATTATCTCCACTTTTGTACTAGTTCCTAATTTTCCCATAATAAAGGTTAAATTAAACAGGATTAATACTGCAGACATGTGAGTACAGCCTGCCTTGTCACCACTGGAAGTTCAGACACATATTTCAACTGTCTGAAATGCAGATAGATCTATTGGTTGCCATCCTAGTTGTAAGCTTACACATGTAGTCTATATCCTGTCCCTTAAGCAAAGTTGCCTGCTTTCCTGAACAACAGACAAAGATACCCTCTGTCATTCCCCAGTGGCTACCTGTCTCTGTAAATGACAATCCAGTTCAGCTTGATGCTCATTGATAAGTTGGGAGTCATCCTTGAGTCCTATCTTCTGCCCATCACATTCAATCAATAAATATGAATCATTCTCAACACTCAGCTGGGAGCAGCCTTCCTTGTCAATCTACCTGAGCTGTTACAAAAGCCTTCTCATTAATTTCCTTGGTTGCATGCTTGTCCTCTGCACTTGTCTTCCACAAGAATCCAAGAAGTGCATTTAAGAACATGGTGTGGAGATGGTGCAGCAGGTAAAGTCAGCTGATGTCAAGACTGACATCCTGAGGTCAGTCCCTGAGTTCCACATAGATGAAATACAGAATGGACTCCCCTAAATTGTCCTCTGACCTTCACAGTAACACCACGGCACATGTATGACAAGACACAATAAATAAATGAATGTAATGAAAATTATTTTTCAGGACTGGAGTCTTGGTTAGGAATTGAGTGTGCACAGTTCTAACAGAAACCCACATTAGAATCTCAGCACCTACATCAGTTGGTTGACAGATGCCAGTCCTCCAGCTTCAGAGGCTCTCAAACCCCCTTCTGTCCTCCCTGGCACATTCAGACATGTGGATAAACATGTGTGCTCTTTGCATACTACCTGCCACATGTCTGGAAACATCTTACCTCAAATATGTTGAAGAGAGGTAGCCACCAAAAGATCCACCTGTGCCACAGAGCTCGGACATCCCAAGGAAGTACCTACTTCTTCCTTAGTGATCAACGGTTTTATGTACAATGCAGGAATGGGATTTGACAAGAGCTGCTATCTTAGTGTAGAAATCAAACTACCAAGTTTATTCTTTATATGTGTGGGTGCTGGGTGTGATGTCACATGTTTATAATCCAGTGCTCACAAGGCTGGGCCAGAAATGTTGCTAGAGTTTGAGGCTAGCCTGGGCTACAAATCAAGACTGCATCTCAATGAAAAAACAGAAATTTAATATATCTGCTAAATCTAGGTTAGAAATGAGAACAGTAGGGAAAAGAAAGTCAAAGGTGGCACTATAGGGAAGCTTAGCTGTTGATAGCTCAGGTAAAGTTAATTAAGTTCCAAGGTCTTCAGCTCAGTTCTAAGCACTGACTTGGCATCTCCCAACTATCTGTAACTATAATTCCAGAGGTTCGGCTATTCTCTTAATGATGCCTGCAAGAAAAAACATACAGACACATAAAGTAATAAATCATTTTTTTAAAAAAGCAGAAGTTGTGTTACTAAATTTCTAGAGACATCTTTCATGAAAGGTATTGGGCATGTCTGAGAAACTACACTCTTGGAGAAATCAAAGGTGGCTGTCAGTTCTGATGGTCAGAATAGAATGTATTGACAGTCACTTCACAGATTAATTTTTTTTGGAAACTTCCAAACTACAAAGTTACATATCTTTCATCCCAAAAGTCTGAATACAAATCTATCTTATATAAAAAAAAATAAAACAAGAGTGCTTGTGGAGATGTCTCAGTCATTGAAATTGTTTAATGCAAGTGTGTAGAACTGAGCCTAGATTTCATGTTTATCTTTTTTTTTAAAGGAAAGAAACAATTCCAAGTACATTAGTAATCTGGAATGTCAGCACTGGAGTGGTAGAGACAGGACGGTCTCTGGAGTGATAGTTCAGTGGTCAAGTGTGTTTTCTTCTCTTAGAGAGGACTCAAGTCCTATTACTAGCATCCCCAGTGGTGGCTAAGGATCTCCTGTAACTCAAGCTTGAAGTGATGTCACACCCCTCGTCTGCCCTCTGGGGGCACTGAGCTCACATGCATTCATACCTACTCCAACACACACACACACACACACACACACACACACACACACACACACACAATTAATAAATTAAAAAAAAATCTATGGAAAGTGAACTTGGCCACCTGACAGAAGAACTGGTAATGTTAAAGCAAGTTCAAAATGTCGGTAAATCTCTTAATTAAGAAAAGCAGGGTCTCCTGGATCTGAGGCCTGATGCAGACCCCTGCCTGGTCTGCTCCTGGGGACACTGGATTCCTCCTGACCCACCCTAGAGGGTGCACGGAACACAGAACGATAGTTAAGAAGACCCACTCACTGCCCTACACCCAGAGCTGAGTGCAGGGAGTGCTCAGATTCCAGCAGACCCCCAAACTTCGCCCCTGCGGAATAGCACACCCCTTCTGCCCCTCTCCCGGATCTGAGGCCTGATACAGACCCCTCCTGGTTTGCTCCTGGGGACACTGAATTCCTCCTGAACCACCTTAGAGGGTCCACTGAACCCAGACAGTAGATATCCTAGAGTGTCCACTGAACCCAGAGTGGCAAAGGAACAAAGGAACTCAGAGTGACAGACAACATATCCCGAGACATAATAGAGGAGCCACTGCACTCAGAGTAGTGGACACATTAGCCTGAGACATCCTAGAAGAGACATTACACCCAGAATAGTGGACACCTAGCTGGACTGCTACCTAGGAGACACCATATTCTGAGTCATCCTAGAGGTACCACTGTATTCAGAGCAGCTGGAGAAGATCACAGAGACATTGGGACCCTGAGGAGATCAGACACAAGCAAGATGACTGGAAAGGGAGGCTTCAGTCAGAGAGAGAAAGTACAGGGAGCACTAGAGTTAACCAGATGGCAAAAGGCAAGCGCAAGAACATAAGCAACAGAATCCAAAGTTACATGGAAACATTAGAACCCAGTTCCCCCATCATAGCAAGCCCTGAACACCCCATCACACCGGAAAATCAGGATTCAGAATTAAAATCTCTTCTCATGATGATGATAGAGGGCTTTAAGAAGGACACAAATAACACTCTCAAAGAATTTAAGGAGGACACAGGTAGACAGATAGAAGCCCTTAAAGAGGAAACACAAAAATCCTTTAATGAATTGCAAGAAAACACAACCAAACAGGTGAAGGAAATAAACAAAACCATCAAAGATCTAAAAATGGAAGTAGAAACAATAAAGAAATCACAAAGGGAAACTACCCTGGAGATAGAAAACCTAGGAAAAAGATCAGGAGCCATAGACACAAGTATCACCAACAGAATACAAGAGATAGAAGAGAGAATCTCATGTGCAGAAGATACCATGGAAAACATTGACACAACTGTCAAAGAAAATGTAAAATACAAAAAGCTACTAACCCAAAACATACAGGAAATCCAAGACACAATGAGAAGGCCAAACCTAAGGAAAGTAGGTATAGATGAAGGTGAAGACTCCCAACTTAGAGGACTAGTAAATATCTTCAACAAAATTATAGAGGAAAACTTTCCTAACCTACAGAAAGTGATGTCCATAAATATACAAGAAGCCTACAGAACTCCAAATAGTTTAGACCAGAAAAGAAATACCTCCCACCACATAATAATCAAAACATCAAATGTACAAAACAAAAAAAATACTAAAAGCAGTTAAGAGAAAAAGGCAAAGTAACATATAAAGGCAGACCTATAAGAATTACACCAGATGCCGGGTGGTGGTGGTGCAAGCCTTTAATCCCAGCACTTGGGAGGCAGAGGCAGGCGGATTTCTGAGTTCGAGGCCAGCCTGGTCTACAGAGTGAGTTCCAGGACAGCCAGGGCTACTCAGAGAAACCCTGTCTTGAAAAACCAAAAACCAAAAACCAAAAAAAAAAAAAAAAAAAAAAGGAATTACACCAGACTTCTCACCAGAGACTATAAAAGCCACAAGATCCTGGACTGATATCATACAGACCCTAAGAGAATATAAAGGCCAGCCCAGACTACTATACCCAGCAAAACTCTCAATCAATATTGATGGAGAAACCAAAATATTCCATGACAAAACCATATTTACACAATATCTTACCACAAATCCAGCACTTCAAAGGATAATTGGTAGAAAACTCCAACACAAGGAGGGAAACTACAACCTAGAAAAAGCAAGAAAGTAATCTTCCAACAACCCTTAAAGAAGGTAGCTATACAAACATAACTCCACTGCCAATAACAAAAATAACAGGAAAAAACATTCATTTTTCCTTAATATCTCTTAATATCAATGGACTCAATTCTCTAATAAAAAGACATAAACTATCAGACTGGATACATAAGCAGGACCCAACATTTTGCTTCATACAGGAAACACACCTTTGTGAAAAAGACAGATACTACCTCAGAGTAAAAGGTTGGAAAATAATCTTCCAAGCAAATGGTCCCAAGAAACAAGCTGGAGTAGCGATTCTAATATCAAATAAAATCGTTTTTCAACCAAAAGTAATCAAAAAAAGATAAAGAAGAACACTTCATATTCGTCAAAGGAAAAATGTACCAAGATGAACTCTCAATTCTGAACATCTATGCCCCAAATGCAAGGGCACCCACATACATAAAAGAAACTTTACTAAAGGTTAAAGCATACATTGCACCTCACACAATAATAGTGGGAGATTTCAACACTCCACTCTCAGCTATGGACAGATCATGGATATAGAAACTAAATCGAGACACAATGAAACTAACAGAAGTTATGAAGTAATTGGACTTAACTGACATCTATAGAACATTTCATCCTAAAACAAAAGAATTTACCTTTTTCTCAGCACCTCATGGTACCTTCTCCAAAATAGACCATATAATTGGTCCCAAAACAGGCCTCAACAGATACAAAAAGAATGAAATAATCCCTTGTAACCTATCAGATCACCATGGACTAAGACTCGTCTTTGATATGGACAAAAACAATGGAAAGTATAGGGACTGTCAAGGTGTTCAGCGGTCTCTATAAATTGACTAAGTTTTAGAAGCTATGCTTTGTGCTTCCCATAATTTCAGTTAACTCAGTCATTCTGAATTTCTGACGGGGTTGAAAACTTACAGTTTCATAGCCAATCCTGGCTATTTACTTTGAGAGAAAAGATCTGAGTGGATGGCTTTCAGCTGGCATTCATTGTAAAGCCAAGAAAAAAGCTAGGTTCAGAACTAAGTGTTTTAGTTAAGAGAGACGACAGAGGTGCTGGTTAGTCTACAAAACGATGGACTGAGTATTAGGATTATCTTGTACCTCACTGGTACAAATAGGCATAATTATGCTCTAATTATATTTTGAGAGAAAAGTTTTATTTTAACAGGAAGGGTGATATGTAGGAGGAGCTAAGGTGGGAGGAGTATGGAGAGGAAGAGAAGGAGTAAGGAGAGGAGGAAAAGAAGGACAGGAGAAGCTAGGTGATGAGAGAGAGAAAAAGAGAGAGAAAGAGGGGAGGGGACATGGAAACAGATGTTCACGTGTCTCTACCAGTCAAAGATAGTTGATATATCTAGGTTGAGTATTGGGTTACACTTCTAACTGAGCATTACCAAACTTATAAATCCTTTGATTAACATTTTAAAAAATTGTATAAAAGCAAAAAGGAAAAGGGGACATGGGATAGGGGTTTTCTAGGGAGGGGAAATGGGGAAAGGGGAGGACATCTGAAATGTAAATAAAATATCCAATAAAAAAAATAAAAAAAAATAGAAAAGCAGGTGTTGTCAACCTGCTAGTGTATGCTTTCTCCAGTTTCTTTTTGTAGGCACTTAGAGCTATGAATTTTCCTCTTAGCAATGCTTTCATTGTGTCCCACAAGTTTTGGTATGATGTGTCTTCATTTTCATTAAATTCTAAAAGTCTTTAATTTGTTTCTTTATTTCTTCCCTGACCAAGTTAACATTGAGTAGAGCATTGTTCAGTTTTCATGTGTATGTGGGATCTCCATTGATTTTATCATTATTGAAGACCAGCCTTAGTCCATGGTGATCTGATAGGATGCATGGAATTATTTCAGTTTTTTTGTATCTGTTGAGGCCTGTTTTATGACCAATTATATGGTCAATTTTGGAGAAAGTATCATGAGGTGCTGAGACAAAGGTATATTCTTTTGTTTTTGGATGAAATGTTCTATAAACATCTGCTAAATCCACTTGATTCATAACTTCTCTTAGTTTCACTGTGTCTCTGTTTATTTTCTGTTTCCATGATCTGTCCATTGATGAGAGTGGGGTGTTGAAGTCTCCAAGTATTATTGTGTGAGGTACAATGTGCATTTTCAGCTTTAATAAAGTTTCTTTTATGAATGTGGGTGCCCTTGCATCTGGTGCACAGATGTTCAGAATTGAGATTTCATCTTGGTTCCTATTTCCTTTGAGGAGAATTGAAGTGTCCATCTTTATCTTTCTTGATAACTTTTGGTTGAAAGTCAATTTTATTCAATATTAGAATGGCTACTCCAGCTTTTTTTGGGGGACCTTTTGCTTGTTAAATTGTTTTCCAGTATTTTATTCTGAGGTAGTGTCTGTCTTTGTCATTGAAGTGAGTTTTCTGTATGCAGCAAAATGCTGGGTTCTGTTTATGTATCCAGTCCATTAGTCTACGTCTTTTTATTGGGGAATTGAGTCCATTAATGTTAAGAGATATTAAGGAGAAGTGATTGTTGCTTCCTGTTATTTTTATTATTAGAGGTGGAGTTATGTTTGTGTGGCTATCTTCTATTGGGTTTGTTGGAAGAAGATTACTTTCTTGCTTTTTCTAGGGTATAATTTTCCTCTTTGTGTTGGGGGTTTCCCTGTATAAGTAATTTCAGGAAGGAATCTACATTTTAGGAACAAGGAAGTAGTCTTCAGACATGAAAATGACTTTGGGTTAGGACAGGGAAGTTGGCTCAGATACTTTGGTCATCTTGATAAGCCTTTACAAACAGTGATCATGGGGGTGTTCATGGAACTTTGTTTATTTCCTTGCTTGTTCTTTGACTATTTGCATCTATTTTATTCCTACTTCCTCAACCTAGAACTGACCTTAATACTTGCATGTAATTAAAAAGGTGTAAAAGCAAAAAGGAGGAGGGGATGTGATAGGGAGTTTCTAGGGAGGGAAAATGGGGAAACGAAATGGCATCTCGAACGTAAATAAATAAAATATCCAATAAGAAAAGAAAAGCAGGTGTAACCCAGCTCCGAGCCTTGCTGTACCAGTTTTGGGAGACATAACTATGACATCCCACTAAGAGGACCATTACTACCAGTCATGTTGGTGATCACCTAACGTCCTTCCCCATGCAAATAATGCATCCCTAATACTCAGACTGAGTCAATGGGAAGAATCTAACTCTGGATCCCACTCCACCCCAAAAATATATTTATAAGGTACTTGTCCACAAGGAATAAAGTGCTCACATTATTTCACCAAGAATCGTCTGAGGGTGCCTGTCTGTCTTACTGAGCTGAAACACTCCAGGGAAGAGTTTTCTTTCCTAAAGCATTCATCTTTGGATGCTATGGCTACAGGATGCCCTTTGTGGTTTATTGTTTCATTGCAGCCACCTCCCACCATTCCACTTGTGCCTCAGGCTACGTTTTCTAACCACCTGCTACCATTGCTCTGAGACTGCTGAGGTAGCAGAGATATGAATGAACACCTGCACTGCCCCAGCTTACCCTGTGAGAATTGTATCACTTTGGCCATTCCTGTCCAGCCAGAGACCCCACAGAGTTTGTTATCCCAGTCAGGATAAAATCCTCCCATTGCTTCTTGTCTCTCCTGAGATGCTGGCTGGCTGTTATCTGATATCCCAGTGTCAAGGATCAAATGCAGATTGACAAAAAGTTATTATTATTTTTCTTGAAAGAGCAAGTAGACAGCAATTGAGGAAGACAACCAACATTAACCTCTGACCTCCAATCTCATGCCACCACATGTACATAGATACGGTGCAATGTGCACGCACTGTTTTTTTTAAACTAAGTCAGATTTTTATTTTTCTCCATAGACCACATCATTTAACAATAAAAAAATAAAAATAAAAATTGAACAAAAAGTTGGATATAAAGTGGAACCAGAAGGCAAGAGGCTGCAGGACAGAGAACGGGGGAACTGCAGGGGCCTGGGACTCAGGAGAGGCTGATTCAGCTCATAGGTGACCCAGTCCTGGCCCCAGCTGTTCCCAAAAGGCTGTTGAGTACCAAGGGAGGTGGAATGCAGGATGGAGGAAAAACGAGGTCTGGGACATTGGTTATTCCCACTTATGGCCACATCCTTCCGTCATAGCCTAGCTCTTCCCTCTCAGACTTAACAGGAAGAAAGGAGAGGTTCAAGTTCCAAGAGTTAGGTTGGGGAATAGAGAGAGTGCCACTGCTCCATTTGGTATATGGGGATGAGTGGCAGTTACAGTTCAGCACTGAGCAATGATGTAAGACCCTTGGTTCCAGGGTGGTGGTGACTGTACCTATCCCTCTGTGGCCTTCAACCTCCCAGGGCCTAGTGGCAGGTACCTGCAGCTCTCCTAGTGTTTCCTTAGCTAGCGGCGCCCACCCTGGTCCCGTACAGGTGTGCTTCGACTCCGGCTTCTGCTGTGGCGCTTGGTGTCTTTGCGATCCCTCTCCCTGCCTCAGTCTCGGTCTCTTTCCATATTCATATCTCGGTCACCCCTGTCCCTCACACACGCACACACATTTAGACACACAAAAGCATAAAAAATAAAGTTCCACAGAGCTTACAGAATATCTTAAGGATAATTTATTTTCATTGATATGGAGGGATCTCAAATTGATTACAGCCAATTTATTTGAATAAAAGAAACATTAATTCCATGAAAGTGTTTCCATAAAACATGACACAGAAATTTGAGTGCTTCAGGGACTTTAAAAACAATGTAGCCATGTCTCAACTCAGGATCCTTAACGAGAATCATATATACATGGGAGGTGACACATAAGACTGTTCTCCACATCCTGAAAAACAAGCAATGAGATGACAATGGATGGGACTGTTGGTAACAGCATCTTCTCTAGAGTGTTGCTGATTTAGGCTGTGTGGATGTTGAGGAAGAATGTCTCCCTTAGATTCAGGTATTTAAAAATGTGGTCCCCCACTGTGGTGTTGTTTGGGGATGTTATAGGCAGGTGCAGCCTTTCTGGAAGAAGTATATTACTGGGGGTAGGATTTAAGGGTTCACAGCCTTGCCTAACTTCCAGTTTGGTCTTCCTGTTTCTTGCTTGCATTTGAAACTGTACTAAGGCGTCTTCCTTCTCCTGCTGCCATGCCTCTCTGCCATAATGAACTTTTATCATTCAGGAAACATAAGCCCATGTAAACTCTACATAAGTTGCTTTTCATCACGGTGTTTTTATCACAGCAATGGAAAAGTCACTCGTACTTAGACCCTCCTATGTCCAATAGAGTTTATGAGCATGATGGCACAGCCTGCAATTCTAGCACTCCTGAGGCTGGGGCAGGAAGAACAAGTCCCAGGCAAGCCTGGGCTATATAGCAAAATCCTCCTTCCCAAAACTAAATACAACAAATCAATGTGGAAGTGGCTTGTAAGGGGAAGCATTCACATAGCACTGTCTATCCAACACCTCAGGAAATCCCTCAGGGAACAAGCTGGCATCTTACCTCCATGATGTCCTTGTCAATGTCTAGAGATGGGACATAAACTCCAGGTTTTTCCATTTGAAACATCATTTCCATGTCATCCATACTAAATGCTATATCAACTTAACTAAATGAATGATAGAAATTCGTGAATCAACACATGACTTTTACAAGGTTTATTTAGTATTAAATTTTATATGTGTTTGTAGCTGGTTTGTAGGAACTTTATGCTAACACCCTTTTAATACCCTTTCATCCCCTGAGAGGAAAAAACATAGAGGGGAAAGGGGGCAGCATTATTGTTAGAGTACTTCCTATTGATTTGGGGATGTTTAGTTCCTTAGAGACATTTGATCTTCACTATCAAGACGTCTAATTTTTTTTCACCTTTGCACAGGAACTTGACAACAGCAACCAACATCTACTAATAGTGATCCCCAGCCCACAGCACTGCTGAATGCCTTAGTATTTATATTACCCATATATTCTTCCAAGATTCCACAACTGGACACAGGGTCAGAAGGAGTCTGCAGCTGGGAAATTCATGCCCCTGAGAGAGCAAGAAACAAACCACAGTCAGCTCCTATGAATATTCTGAAGCAGCACCATATCACATACCTGAGATAAAAATAAAAATATATTCCCACAACATATCTGTGCTTTTTAAACAAAACTAATTTCTCACTATATATGGATATTTTTTCCTTCATGTATGTCTGTGCACTACTTGTATCTGATAGCCACATAGGCCACAAGAGGATCTCAGGTCCCCTGGAACAGGAATTACAGTTATAAGCTACTACACATTACTGAGAACTGAACCCAGGTCCTCAATTTACTTGATGAATAAACCATTTGTCTAGCGCCACCAACACAAATTCATGAAATTCAACATTACAAGATAGTATAGTAGAAAGAAACATTAATTTGGTATTTACTCACTGAAGAATATATTACAAGGCCTTGATTCTTACAACTAAGCAATTGTTTCTATAAGAATATAAACATCATAGGCACAACAAAATATCTGGATTTCATAGCATACAATGGCCTGGAGCACAGGGTCTGAGGCAGCATTTGTTGGCATTCCTGGTGGGACAACATGTACAATGAATGCACAGTGCGTTTGGTGTTCAGAACCAAGGCTCCAGTGGAGTTGAAGGTGCACACACTGCCAGGACAACTAGATTCACTTCTCTCTTGATTTTTAATTAATGTTTGTTCATTGTGTGGCCAGAATATTATTGCTATATTTTCCTCAAGCCCTACATTCAGTCTGATAACCTCCCATGGGGTCTCCATGCTGAGGCTGGTCCAGGGCACATATAGGCAAAATGCTCATATGGATAAAATAAGTAACAAACAAATCTCACAAACAACAAAATAAAAAGATAAAACCATAAGAAAGAAAATGGGAAAGGACAAAAGGACATGACTGCAAGAAGACAGGAAATGGCCAAGAGCAGCATTGCTCTTTACTAACATGCAAGATTAAACCACAAAGTTCTGACCCCTATCAAGACAGACTTCAAGGACAAGGAGAAATAGAAACACTTGTGTCCTATTGGTGGAAATAGAACATTAATACTCCTGTGAAAAAGTAGAGCAGGGACATTAATGAATGTAGCTATCAAATGTCCAAGCAATTCCATTCATATCTTTATACAAAAGTCAATACAGAACCAGATAAAACTTCACAGAAAAGTTTGCAGTAATATTGTTAGTAATGGCAAGAGGTTAAAAAAGCAAATATCTGTTAATGAATAAATAAGCTGTGCTATATATGTATAATGGAACACTATTCGCCAATTATAAATAGCATGCTGAAAAATGTCTCAACCAGGATGAACCCCAAAGCACAATCCAAAAAATAATCTTTCACAGAAGACATAAATTATGGGATACATTTTACATGTTATGTAAAGAGTAGGACATCCCACAAGCACCTTAAAACTTCCACAAGGGAACTCCTAAACCTGATAAACAACTTCAGCAAACTGACTGGATATAAAACCAACTCAAACAAATCACTAGCCTTCCCCTATTCAAAGGATAAGCGTCTGAGAAAGAAATTAGGGAAATGACACCCTTCACAATAGTCACAAACAATATAAAATACCTTGGAGTGAATCTAACCAAGTAAGTGAAAGATCTGTATAACAAGAACTTCAAGTCTCTGAAGAAAGAAATAGATGATCTCAGAAGATGGAAAGATCTCCTATGCTCTTGGATTGTCAGGATTAATTTAGTAAAAATGGCCATCTTGCCAAAAGCAATCTACAGATTTAATGCAATCCCCATCAAAATTCCAAATGAATTCTTCATGGAGATAGAAAGAGCAATTTGCAAATTCATTTGGAATAACAAAAAAACCCAGGATAGTGAGAACTATTCTCAACAACAAAATAATTTCTGGGAGAATCACCATCCCTGACTTCAAACTGTACTACAAGGCAATAGTAATAAAAACTGCATGGTATTGGTACAGATACAGGCAGGAAGATCAATGGAATAGAATTGAAGTTCGAGAAATGAATCACACCTATGATCACTTGAAGTTTGACAAAGGAGCTAAAATCATCCAGTGGAAAAAGGACAGCATTTTCAACAAATGGTGCTGGTTCAAGTGGAGGTCAGCATGTAGAAAAATGCAAATCGATCCACTCATATCCCATTGTACAAAGCTCAAATCCAAGTGATAAAAGATCTTCACTTAAAACCAGATACAGTGAAACTAATAGAAGAGAAGTTGGGGAAGACCCTTGAATGCCTAGGCACAGGGGAAAAGTTCCCGAACAGAACACCAATGGTTATGCTCTAAAATCAAGAATTGACAAATAAGACCTCATAAAATTGAAAAGCTTTTGTAAAGCAAAGGACACTGTCAATAAGACAAAACGGCAACCAACAGATTGGGAAAAGGTCTTTACCAATCCTTATTTGATAGAGGGCTAATATCCAAGATATATAAATAACTCAAGAAATTATACTCCAGACAACCAAAT
Organism: Rhabdomys dilectus; assembly: GCA_019844195.1. NCBI lineage: Eukaryota > Metazoa > Chordata > Mammalia > Rodentia > Muridae > Rhabdomys > Rhabdomys dilectus. Next base: position 720,492 of record JADRCG010009839.1, on the reverse strand, counting down.
AACCCTATTAAAAATGGGGTACAGAGCTAAACAAGGAATTCTCAACTGAGGAAACTCAAATGGCTGAGAAGCACCTTAAGAAATGCTCAACATCCTTAGTCATCAAGGAAATGCAAATCAAAACAACCCTGAGATACCAACTCACACCAGTCAGAATGGTTAAGATCCAAAACTCACGTGATAACAGATGCTGGTGAGGATGCAGAGAAAAAGCTACACTCTTCCATTGTTGGTGGGATTGCAAGCTGGTACAACCAATCTGGAAATCAGTCTGGTGGTTCCTCAGAAAACTGGACATAGCATTACCTGAGGATCCAGCTATACCACTCGGGCATATATCCAGAAGATGCTCCAACATATAACAAGGACATATGCTCTACTATGTTCATAGCAGCCTTATTTATAATAGCCAGAAGCTGGAAAGAACCCAAATGTCCTTCAACAGAGGAATGGATAGAGAAAATGTGGTACATTTACACAATGAAGTATTACTCCGCTATTAAAAATAATGAATTCGAGAAACTCTTAGGTAAATGGATGGAACTAGAAATTATCATCCTGAGTGAGTTAACCCAATCACAAAACAACACAAATGGTATTTACTCACTGATAAGCGGATGTTAGCCCAAAAGCTTGGAAGAGTAAAGACTCAACTCACAGACCACATGAAGCTCATGAAGAAGGAAGACCAAGTGTGGATACCTCAGTCCTACTTAGAAGGAGTAACAAAAATACTCAAGGGAGCACATATGGAAACAAAATGTGGGACAGAAACTGAAGGAGGGGCCATCTGGAGACCATTCCACCTGGGTATCTATCCCATGTGCAGTCACCTAAGCTAGACACTAATGTGGATGGCTGAAAGTGCATGCTGACAAGAACATGATGTAGCTGTCTCCTTAGAGGTCTGCCAGAGACTGACACATTCAGAGGATGATGCTCACAGCTAACCACTGATCTGATCAAGGGTTTCCCAATAAAAAAGTAAGAGAGAAAACTGAAGGAGCAGAAAGGGTTTGGGACCCCATGAGGAGAGCAATAATACCAACCAACCAGAGCTCCCCAGGGTCTAAACAACCAGCCTGGGAGCACATAGGGAGGAACCCATGACTCCAGCTGTATATGTAGGGGAGAGTGGCCTTGTTGGGCATAGGTGGGAGAGGAGATACTTGGTCCCATGAAGGACGAACACTGAGTGGGGGAGGATATGAGGGTAGGGAGGTGGAGTGGGGGGGGGTAGGTGGGGTTACATCCTCATAGAAGCATGAGGAGGGAGTATGGAATAGGAGGTTCCTTGTTGGTGGGGAGAAATGGGGTAAGGGTATAAACTCTGAAATGTAAATATAATACCCAAAAAATAAATTAAAAAAAGAAGGAATATGTTAAGAATCACACATGTATCTGCTTTAAGTGTGTCACAGACACACTTCATTCAATAGACACTTAGACATAGGGAAATGCAATCTGATACTATAACAGCTTTCTTTATTTAAAAATAAAAGTATTTTAATATTTAAAAAAATAAAAAATAAAATGGTAAAGCTTTTAAATGAGCTTCACCTCAAAGCTAACAGATTACAGAATGTTTCTGGCTCAGCTCTGTGCAGCAGGTACCAAAAACCTTCAGAAGGTCACGTTGAGCTGGAGAAGTAACCCTGCTAATAGAAAAATTGTCCAGCATGGAACAAGCTTTGGGTCAGCATGGTATAACCTAGACAATGGGTGCACACATATGGTCCGAGGACTTGGAAGGCAAAATCAAAAGGATTACAAGTTAAAGTTTTGCTTGGCTAATGGGTAAATTTAAAACACAAAAAACAAAGGAGGGAGCAAGGTGCAGTGACACAAATCTGTAATGTCATCACTCAGAAGACTGAAGTGAGAGGATTGCCTGGACCACAGTAAGGCACTTGAAGTTCTGAGGCACACACAGGCAAGGGATAAAAATGAAAAACAAAATCCCCTGGGCTTTGCATCCTGACAGAGTGACCTGTGATGGTTTACAAGCAGCTAGAGCTTAAAGACCCTATACCCCAATTGGCTTCACAGAGAACAATTGCTGTTACATGAGTTACTGACTAACAAAATGTGAACTGTCTACCTCTGTCTGCTCAAACACAAACACAGAGGGTATAATGAAGCAAACAAGGTAACTGCTTTTAACTGTAGTACAAGTGCCCCACTCCTTGCTGAGGTGTAATTCACACAGAATCAGCCTGTTGTGTTTCTGCCCACAGTGTCTATTCTTCATTAAAACTTTTAAGTTAGTTCTGCTCTTGCAAATTCTTTTACTCCTGCACCAGAAGCTGACCATTCCCAAAATAACACAACTCTTTGAGGAATAAGCTTAGTGCTGGAGAGAGCAGCATCGACCTCACATCCTCTATGAGCCTCCCCTGGTACCATGGGATGTGAAGAAGCCTCATAAGACTTGTGTGTGTTAACTGACTGCCGTTCCTCTCTAAGATTCTCTTTGACCCACCTTAAAATCAGGTTCCAACTGCTCGTCTCATCACTCTTACACATGGTTGAATCTAATGATCAATTCCCAGTCTGCTCATAAGACATATCTGTGTGAAGTGTGAAGACCTCCTATATTCCCTTCTGTTGTGTCTGGTGGGGTTTTTTTCTTCTGTTTATTTGTTGGATTGTCTGACTGACTTTTAGGTGCGGTATCACTCAAGACTATGCAGGAACTCACTACAATCTCACTACTGACTAGATAATCAAACCTGCCTTTGAACTTGCAGTCATCTAACTTCCTGGGCCTCCTCAGCCCTGTAGTTGCAGGAGTGAGACAATACTCTAGGCTTGCTTCCTTCTTCAGGAACATTCTCTTCAGTGGCTTCCAGGACACTGAACTCTCCTGACCTCACTCCATCCCTCAGGATGTTCTCTCACTGTGTCTGCTTGGCTGTTTTCTGGTTGGTCACTCTACCTCCAGGATCTGAGGTGTCCCTACTTCTGGCACAGTCACTCCTGTGGTGACTATATCTTATGACAGGGCAGGATAGGACATCAAAATATCAGGAGTTCAATCACTGTGAACTAAAGTCCTTACCTGTGCAAATAATTCTGTATCAACTGCCAGTTGTTTTAAAAACATACCAGACTTACAAAATCCAGACTTGGGTGTGCCTCGCATGTCCTCACATGTCAGCAAACTCAACCCTCCAGAAGTGGGACAGAGGATCCTTAATTCAAAGTCAGCATGGACTCCATATTGAGCACTGGAAAGTATATATAGCCCTGCCATTTGGAAAACACAAAATCAGGAGTTCAAGGTTATCTCTGAGACTCCAGACTTGTGGCTCATGTAATCGCAGTACTTACAAGGTGTTAGCAAAAGGATTACTGGGGATTTGAGGCTAGGCTGGACTACACAGTTAGTACCAACACAGCCTTGGCTATACAGTGACTGATCTTCTGTCTTTACATAAAATAACAAAAAAGAAAAATAAAATAGAGACCAAAGAAATGAAAAAGGTTATCCTTGGCTACAAATCATGATGAAGGACAACCTGTGCTAGATGAGGCAATATCTTGAAAAATCAAATTAATCAGGCATAGTACCCAGGATCTTAATCCCAGTGCATAAGATGCAGAGAAAAGAGGACCAAGAGCTTACATGGAAATTGTAGATTACTATAGTCTATGGAATTAAAGAAGGCAATAGGCAAGGTTGGCATGGTACTTCTGCTGGTAAGCATAAAGACCTGAGTTCAATCCCTGAGACCCATAAAGGGGAAGAAAAGGAATGTATATCCAAAAATTGTTGACAACCTGTACATGTTCTGAGCTATAAACACACACAGACACACACACACACACACACACACACACACACACACACACACACACA
>JADRCG010009839.1:683347-705075 GCA_019844195.1 Rhabdomys dilectus | reverse complement strand
CTCTCCCTCTCCCTCTCTCCCTCTCCCTCTCTCCCTCTCCCTCTCCCTCTCCCTCTGCCCCACTCCCACTCCACTTCCTGTGTATGTGTGTGTGTGTGTGTGTGATTTGCATCACTTCTGTCACTTTACATGACCTGAAAGTGATAATACAGACACGATAAACCAGTTACAAAGATTCATCTGAAATAGCCTCCTATAAGTCTGAATCAGCACTACACCTAGTTTTTCATTTGACACTATAAAATGCCTCATATTTTGTCCACTACTCAACTAAGAACTGGGCTCTTGTCTTTAAGCTTTAATACATGTTGAATCAATGTATTCTCCCTAGTTTTATGCCCTCTGACTTGCACCCCACTATAGTAAGCAAGATCTTGAAATACACCCCAGCAGATAGACTATCCAGAACACCTCCAAGGACTGGGTGGCTCTCCTTGTCTGTCTCATGGATCACTCACATGCTGAATGTTTCTTCTCAATCTTACAAGCTCTATAGTTAGGCAAATTGCTCACAGTCTTCTGAATGCTGGAATGTCTGTTGACCCAAATTAAAACTTCCAGAGCTTTCCATACTCTCCAGTCTGCCAGCGTATTCTCTGAGATGAGACTCCACCTAACCCAATTTTCCCCAGCACTTGTTGTCTCTGACCTCCACATAAGCCTTGAACTTCCACCAATTTTCCTTCCATGTTCTCTCTGCAGCCCTGATCTGCAGGCTCTCTCCTTCTCACAGCTCATTCACTCTACTGTATCTTTCCCATCCCTACCCACTTCACAGCTGTCAAGTACACAGAACCTCTCAACAGCTCTCTAGAATGGTTCGCTTGCCTAGCATGGATGAGGTCCTGGATTCAATTCCCATCCCTAAATCCGGTTATAGGGATGCAATATCATCCTGTGGCCTGTGAAGGTACCAGGCATGCCTGTAGTACACTTTATATACATGCAGGCAAAACACTCTTAGATACAAAATACACAAATGTTTATAACTAAACAACAACATCATCCACAATGAAAACACCCTTAACATTTAAACAAATCTTTAGAACAAACAACATTAAAACAACAACAAAAAGGCTAGGCATGGAGTGTGGTTCCATATTTCCAAGGAGGTTTTCATGAAGCAATAAGACTCAGCATCTTGAACCTTTGCTTCTTAGTAATCTCTTCTTTTTTTATTGGATATTATATTTACATTTCAGATTTTATTCCTTTACCCCATTACACACACAACCCAGGAACCCTCTATACCATTCCCCCTTCTCCTGCTTCTGTTAGGATGTGCCCCCACCTACCCCCCAATTCTCACCTCCCAATCCTCAAATTCCCTCCCCCCACCACTCATGGTTCAGCCTTCATGGTACCAAGGATCTCCTTTCCCACCTATGCCCAACAAGGCCTTCCTCCCCTACATATAGGGCTGAAACCATGGGTCCCTCCCTATGTGCTCCCAGACTGATGATTTGGACCCCGGTAATCTCTGGTTGTTTGGTACTGTTGCTCTGATCATGGGTTCACAAACCCTTTCTGTCCTTTTCTGGACAGTAATTTGTCTGTTGATGAAAAGAGGCAATTCTTTCCTAGTGGCTGTCTCAACACAACTAGAGTAACTCCAAAGATGCTAAATTTCTTCTTAGAGTCCAAGACAGGAAGCTGTCAGGAGCAGACAGGTCTCTAATCAAAATGAACATTAATACAGAAATGTTTGTAAAGTCAATTCTGTGGACTTCTGACATTTTGAAAATCAACTATCCATGTAAGGCAATCTGGACTGTTGTCTGTTAACTCCTCTCAGCTATTTCTAAGTAAAATATAGAAAACACCCTAACAACAAACTCGGAGCCATGAATTTGCTATAGTCCCTTAACTCACAGGCTAACCTTCTCAAATCAGTTTAAAAAGTTAAAGAAACACTGGGTCTAAGCCTCGTATTCCTAGATGTGTTGTACATGCACAATGACTATGAGAGTAACATATTCATCTCACTTTTATATCAATAAGAAGCTCATACCAACGAAAACCTTGAATTTGAAATCAAAGTAAATTTTGTACCATTTTAAAAATTATAACTTCATCTTGATAGCAATTATACATATTTATACAAATAGGTTATGGCTATGAAATAAATCCTAGCTAATCCTCCCTGTTTCAACAATACCACTACTTTTTTCTAGAAAGACAGCCCAACATCAACCTCCTTATTCCTCAAGCCCAGGAAATAAGGATGCTGACTCTTCATTAACTTCTTCAAGCTGATAATGGGTGTTGAGATGTTAGAAGAGGGGTGGGGGGAAGAGTAAATTGATAAACCTCTGACACTGTGTCTCCACTGCATCCAGATGGAATTCCAGGACATCAGAGGTTTGAGCAGGTCTGCTCAGCTTGCTTGATGAGTAGATACACCAAGGCTGTGTATTCTGTAATATAAAATTCTCAAAACAAATTTTAGTATCAAGATAAATTTTTTAGAGGGCTGACATTGTATTAAAGATGTTGATTCTAAGAACTTTTCTTTTCCCTCCTTTTTTTTGGATATTATATTTACATTTCAGATTTTATCCCCTTACCCCATTCCCCCCACCACCCAGGAACCCCTTATCCCGTCCCCCTCCTCCTGCTTCTAAGAGGGTGTGCTCCCACGTACCCCCCACCTCCATCTCCTCATCCTCAGATTACCCCCCACTCAGTGTTCAGCCTTCATGGGACCAAAGATCTCTTCTTCCACCTATGCCCAAGAAGGCCATCCTCCTCTACATATATAGCTGGAGTCATGGGTCTCTCCCTTGTGCTCCTAGGCTGGTGGTTTAGCCTCTGGGGAGCTCTGGTTGGTTGGTATTATTGCTCTCCTCATGGGGCCACCCACTTTTTCAGCTCCTTCAGTTTTCTCTCTAACTTCTCTACTGGGAACCCTTGATCAGATCAATGGTTATCTGTGAGCATCTGCATCTGTAGATGTCAGAATCTGGTAGACCTCTAAGGAGACAGTAATATCAGGCTCTTATCAGCATGCTCTTCCTGACATCCACATCAGTGTCTCCCTTTGGTGATTGCACATGAGATGGATACCCAGGTGGAATGGTCTCCAGGCGGCCCTTCTGTCAGTTTCTGTCCCACAGTTTGTCTCCATATTTGCTCCCTGGAGTATTTTGTTACTACTTACAAGTAGGATTGAAGCATCCACACCCGATCTTCCATCTTCATGAGCTTCACATGATCTGTGAGTTGAATCTTGGCTATTCCAATCATTTGGACTAATATCCACATATCAGTGAGTAAATACCATGTGTGTTCTTTTGTGATTGGGTTAACTCACTCAGGATGATATTTTCTAGTTCCACTCATTTAAATAAGAATTTTTCAAATTCATTATTTTTAATAGCTGAGTAATACTCCATTGTGTAAATGAAGCATAATTTTGTATCCATTCCTCTGTTGAAGGACATCTGGGTTCTTTCCAGCTTCTGGCTATTATAAATAAGGCTGCTATGAACACAGTGGAGCATATGTGCTTGTTATATGTTGGAGCATCTTCTGGGTATATGCCCAGGAGTGGTATAGCTGGATCCCCAAGTAATGCTACAACCAATTTTCTGAGGAACTGCCATACTAATTTCCAGAGTTGTTGTACTAGTTTGCAATCCCACCAACAATGGAGGAGTGTTCCTCTTTCTCCATATTCTCACCAGCATCTTCTGTCACCTGAGTTTTTGATCTTAGTCATTCTGACTGGTGTGAGGTGGTATCTCCGGGTTGTTTTGATTTGCATTTCCCTGATGACTAAGGATATTGAGCATTTCTCAAAGTGCTTCTCTGCCACTCAAGTTTCCTTACTTGAGAATTCTTTGTGTAGCTCTGTATCCCATTATTAATAGGATTATTTGGTTGTCTGGAGTCTATTTTCTTGAGTTCTTTGTATATATTGGATATTAGCCTTCTCTATCTGACGTAGGATTGGTAATGATCTTTTCCCAGTCTGTTGGTTGTCCTCTTGACAGTGTCCTGTGCCTTACAGAAGCTTTGCAATTTTATGAGGTCCCATTTGTCAGTTCTTTATCTTAGAGCATAAGCCATTGGTGTTCTGTTCAGGAACTTTTCCCCTGTGCCTAGTTATTTGAGGGTCTTCCCACCTGTTGTTCTATTAATTTCAGTGTATCTGGTTTTATGTGAAGGTCTTTTATCCACTTGGACTTGAGCTTTGTACAAGAAGATAAGAATGGATTGATTTGCATTCTTCTACATGCTGACCTCCACTTGAACCAGCACCATTTGTTGAAAATGCTGTCCTTTTTCCACTGGAGGGTTTTAGCTCCTTTGTCAAAGATCAAGTGACCATAGTTGTGTGGGTTTATTTCTGAATCTTCAGTTCTATTCCATTGATCTTCCTACCTGTCTTTGTATCAATAGCATGCAGGGATTTTTTTTTTATCACTACTGCTCTGTAATACAGTTTGAGGTCAGGGATGGTGATTCCCTCAGAAGTTCTTTTACTGTTGAGAATAGTTTTTGCTATCCTGGGTTTTTTATTAGTCCAAAGGAATTTGAAAATTGCTCTTTCTATCTCTATGAAGAATTGATTTGGAATGATGATGGGGATTGCATTGAATCTGTAGTTTGCTTTTGGCAAGATGACCATTTTTACTAAATTAATCCTGTCAATCCACAAGCATGGAAGATCTTCCCATCTTCTGAGATCTTCGATTTTTTTCTTGGGAGACTTGAAGTTCTTGTCATACAGATTGTTTGGCTAGATTCACTCCAAGATATTTTATATTACTTGTGACTATTGTAAATTGTGTCATTTCCCTAACTTCTTTTTCACCCTGTTTATCCCTTGAGTAGAGGAAGGCTACTGATTTGTTTGTGTTGATTTTATATCCAGCCACTTTGCTGAAGTTGTCTATCAGGTTTAGGAGTTCTCTGGTGGAAGGTTTAGGGTCATATTATCTGCAAATAGTCAAATTTTGACTTCTTCCTTTCTTATTTGTATCCCTTTTGTTGTCTAATTGCTCTGGCTAGGACTTCTAGTACTGTATTGAATAGGTAGGGTGAGAGTGGGCAGCCTTGTCTAGACCCTGATCTTAGTTGGATTGTTTCCAGTTTCTCTCCATTTAGTTTGATGTTGGCTACTGGCTTGCTGTATATTGCATCTACTATGTTTAGGTATGGGCCTTGAATTCCTGATCTTTCCAAGACTTTTAACTTGAAGGGATGATGAATTTTGTCAAATTATTTCTCAGCATCTAGTGAGATGATCATGTGGGTTTTTTCTTTGAGTTTGTTTATATAGTGGATTACATTCATGGATTTCTGTATATAAAACCATCCCTGTATTCCTGGTATAAAACCTATTTGATCATGATGAATGATTGTTTTGATGTGTTCTTGGATTTGGTTTGCGAGAATTTTAGTGAGTATTTTTGCATCAATATTCATAAGAGAAATTGGTCTAAATTTCTCTTTCTTTGTTGTGTCTTTGTGAGGTTTAGGTATGAGCATAATTGTAGTTTCATAGATCAAATTGGGTATTGTTTCTTCTGTTTCTTTTTTGTGGAATAGTTTGAATTAATTTTAATAGAATTGGTATTAAGTTTTCCTTGAGTATCTGATAGAATTCTGCACTAAAGCTATCTGGCCCCGTACTTTTTGTGTTGGGGAGACTTTTCATGACTGCATCTATTTCTTTAAGGGTTATAGGACTGTTTAGATGGTTTATCTGCTCCTGATTTAATTTTGGTACCTGGTATCTGTCTAGAAAATTGTCCATTTCATCCAGATTTTCTAATTTTGTTGAGTATAGGCCTTTCTAGTAAGATCTGATGATTTTTAAAAATTTCCTCTGTTTCTGTTGTTATGTCTCCCTTTTCAGTTCTGATTTTATTAATTTGGATATGGTGTGCTCACAAGACAGCATAAGCTTCTTTCCTTCTGATAATCTCACCATTGGAGAATAAACATAGCCACAATTTAAAGCTACAATTACAACAATCTTTCTTTAAATACTTGGCAGGCCAACCACTCCGTATTGACATAACTACGAAGAGTGTGATTTGTATGGGTTAAAGGCAAAGAACATCATCTCATTTCCATCAATTCCAATCAAGGGCAAGCATATATCCTCAACTATTTCCTGCATCCTACTCTGTTTTCTGTGCATATGACTCCTACCTACACATGATCAAACCCCTGAAGTGCAGCTGGTTCAAACAAGAGTAGATGGAAAGTTATCATTAACTTCAAACAGAACTCTTACCTGCACGATAAATTTTTACTATGTTGGTATCTTCCTTCTTTCCTTCCTCTTTTCCTCCTTCCTTCCTTCCTTCCTTTTTCCCTCTTTCCTTCCTTCCTCTCTTCCTTCTTTCCTTCCTTTTAACTTCCTTCCTTCCTGAAATAACATCTTGTAAGCTCGGTAGGCCCTGAACTTTTCAAGTTCTTTCTTCCTTTTTCTGAGTGCATCCATTACAGGTATGTATCACAATGCCTGGCCAGAATAATATTTTCTTTTTAAACAAATTATTTTCATTTTTATTTCATATAATGAGTTTTGATGGCATGTAAGTCTGTACATAACATACAAATATATGACCCCAACATGCCAAAATGTAGCATAGGTTCTCTTTGAACATCAGGAACAGACAGTTATGAACTCCTATGTGGGTGCTGGGAATTGAACCTGTGTCTTCAGAAAGTACAGCCAGTGATCTTAGCCAATGAACCCTCTCTTCAGTCTTAAGTTAATACTTTAAGTTTTAAGGGATTTATTGAATAATGTCCTGGAAAAACTGTTCATATGAGTATAGGTTCCTGTGCAGAGCAAAAAAGGGCCTCAGATCTTCAGGAGCTGAAGTTTCAGGCAGTTGTGAGTGCTTTGGTCTGAACTCAATTTCAAGAGGAGACCATTATGTGTCCTGAGCTGCTCAACCAACTCTCCACCCCTTAAAATTAGTTTTCACTCAGTCAATCAATTTCTGTGTTTATTTCTTCATTGCACGTATACATGTGTGTTCATACCATACTGTGCTGTGCTCCTCTGTTTTTTTTCTGGAAAGTGATGCTTCTGTCTTATGGAGAAAGAGGGTGTAGACTTCATTTGGGCTGTGAGGAGGTTGCAACAGTGAACTTCAGGGTAGGAAGTGCTACCTTCTTCCATGCTTATTAACAGGAAATGTCAGTGTCCTGGCTGGTTCTGTTTTGTTTTATACAGGGGCTCACTATGTAGTTCTGGCTGGTCTGAACTCACAGAAATTCATCTGACTCTACCTCTAAGAATCTGTATTATAGGCATGTGCTACCAGGACTGCCTGGTACAGTCTTTTACATGAGTTTTTTATTTGCATATATCATTTTATTCTGTGTTTTAAAAATTATGTTTCCATAGAAGGCATTTTGTCACATGCCTGTAATTCTAGCTTTGTAGTCAGAGTCAGGAAGACTTCAAGAAGTTCTATATCAGTTTGTTTTCACAAAGATATTTCCAGTCCAACTATGACTATGTAATGAGATTCTATGTGTTAAAAATTAAAGTACTCTGCCTGAGCTCCATTTTTTCCAGTCTTTATCTCCACCTGAGATGGTGACAGATCAGTGTGCCTCCCTCTCCTCTATGGAACTCCATAGCCTGCCTTTCTCCACCGAGTTCTGCCATAACCAGAAACACAGGTAAGACCCCTGCCCCTATATTCACACCAACTGGGACCAGGACAGAGCTCAGGAAACAAGGGACATATACTTCTATGCCTGGCCCCATCATTTTTCCATTCTTCACCTCCATCGGAACCCACAGAAGATTACTGTTCCTGTCCCTGGACTCTAAAGTGAGCCTGTCTCCCAAGAGGTCTGACCTAACTGTGGACACATGGACACAGGGAAAAGGAGGCCTTCACTATGCAGAGACAGTAGGGCCTGTCTCCCAAGATGCTTGTTCTAACCCAGATTACACAGTTCTACCTGCCTCCAAGGAGACCTGCTCTAGATCAAGACAAACATTCAAGTTATCACCAGAGATAACCAGATGGCAAAATGCAAGCACAAGAACATAAGCAATGGAAGCCAATGTAGTTTGGTACCCTCAGAACCCAGTTATTATGCCACAGCAAGCTATGGATTCTCTAACACACTAGAAAAACAAGATTCTGACTTAAAATCTGATCTCATGAAGATGATAGACACTTTTAGGTGGATATAAATAACTTCATTAAAGAAATACAGCAAAACACATGCAAATAGGTAGAAACCCTTAAAGAGGAAAGAAATAAATCCCTTGAAGAAAAACAGGGAAAAAACAATCAAAAAAGTAAAGGAATTGAACAAAAAGATCCAAAGACCTAAAAATGGAAATAGAAACAATAAAGAAATCACAAATGGAGGCAAAGGCTAAAGATGGAAAAATTAGCAAAGGGATCAGGTGATACAACTTCATCAACAAAATATAAGAGATGGAAGACTAAATCTAAATTGTAGGAGATGTCATAGAAGATATCACCATATCTGTCAAATAAATTACACAGGGTAAAAATTCTTCAAAATATCAAGGAAATTTGGAACACAATGAAAAGACCCAACCTAAGAATAACAGGAAGAAAAGAGGATGAACATTCCCAGTTCAAAGGGCCAGAAAATATATTCAACAATATCATAAAAGAAAATCTCCCTGGTCTAAAGAAATAGATAGGTATACAAGTACAAGAAGTGACAGAACACCAAATAGATTGGACCAGAAGACAAAATACTCCAGCCATGTTATAATAAAAACACTGAATTACAGAGAAAAAAATGAAAGAATATTAAAATCTGTAAGTGAAAAGTCAAGTAATATATAAAGGCAGACCTATCAGATTTACACCAGTCTTCTCAAGAGAGATGCAAAAAGCCAGAAGATCTTGCACATATGCCATGCAGACCTGAAGAGACCACAATTTTCATCCCACTAGTATACCCACAAACCCCATGATCATCATAGATTGAGAAACCAAGATATTCCATGACAAAATAAAATGTAAATAGTATCTTTTTACTAGTCTTGCCCTACAGAGGATTCTAGAAAGGAAACACAAAGGTAACCACACTAAAGGAGGATAACTATACATAAAAAAGAAGAAATTAATTGTCTCACAACAAACACAAGAGAAGAGAATCACGCATACATAATACCACCTGCGACAACAAAAATAACTGGAACTAACAATCATTGGCTTTTAATATATCGCAACTTCAATGAACACTATTCTCAAATAAAAATACTCAGGCTCTCGGTCCTACTCAGGAGTGACAGAATGCTCAAAGGAGCACATATGGAGAAAAATTGTGGGACCTAAAGTCAAGGAGGGGCCATCTGGAGACCACCCTACCTTGGTACCCATCCCATGTGCAGTCACCAAAGATAGACGCCGATATAGATGTCAGGAATTGCATGTGGACAGGAGCCTGATGTAGCTGTCTCCTTGGAGGTCTATCCAGAGGCAGATGCTGGCAGCTACCCATTGATCTGATCAAGGGTTCCCAGTGGAGAAGCTAGAAGACTGAAGGAGCTGAAAAGATTGGCAGCCCCAAGAGAAGAGCAACAGTGCCGACCAACCAGAGCTCCCCAGGGTCTAAGCCACCAGCCTGGGAGCACAAAGGGAGGCACCCATGTCTTCAGTTGTATACTTAGGTGAAGATGACCATGTCAGGCTTGGGTGGGAGAGGAGATCCTTGATCCCATGAAGACTGAACACCAAGCGGGGAGGAATTCGAGGGTGGGGAGGGAAAAGGGGAATGGGTGTAGGTGTGGGCACACCCTTGTGGAGGCAGGAGGGGGAGGCGATAGGGGGTTCCTGGGTGGTGGGGGGAATGGAGTAAGGGAATAAAATCAGAAATGTAAACATAATATCCAAAAAATAAAAATAAAAAATAAATTGACAAAAAAAGAAAAGAAAAGAAATTTAGGAGACAGTTTAGGTTAACGGAAACAGCTCCATAGAAACAGGAAACTTACACCCTCATAGAAGCACAAGGAGGGGCGATTGGATATGGGGCTCGTGTGTGGTGCAGGGAATGGGGTAAGGGGATAAAATTTGAAATGTAAATATTATAACCAATAAAAAAAGGGGAGATTTGTTAGACCCAACATCTTTAAAAAAATGTCAGCCCTCTAAAAAAAGAAAATTTTCTTGATACTAAAATTTGTTTTGAGAATTGTATATTGCAGAATACACAGCCTGGGTGTATCTACGCATCAAGCAAGCTGAACAGACCTACTCAAACCTCTGATGTCCTGGAATTTCATCTGGATGTAGTGAATACACAGCATAAGAGGCCTATCAATTTACTCCCCCCAACACAACTCTTCTAATATCTCAATGCCCGTAATCAGCTTGAAGAAGTTAAAGAAGAGTCACTGCCCCTATTCCTTGGGTTTGGGGACTAAGGTGGTCAATATTTGGCTGTGTTTCTAGGGAAAAGTAGTGGTTTTGTTGGAACAGGGAGGATTAGCTAGTATTTATTGCATAGCCATAACCTATTGGTACAAAAATGTATAATTATTAACAAGAGGAAGTCATAATTTCTTAAATGGTACAAAATTTACTTAGATTTCAAATTTAAGGTTTTCATTGGTACGAGCTTCCTATTGATATAAGTGAGATGAATATTGATACTCTCCTAGGCATTGTGCCTGTATAACATATTTAGGAATACAAGGCTTAGACCCTGTCCTTCTTCAATTTGTTTTAACTGATTTGAGATGGTTAGCCTGTGAGTTAAGGAACCATAGCAAATTCATGGCTTTGAGTTTATCTTTAGGGTGTTTTTTATATTTTATTTAGAAATAGCTGAGAGTAGATGACAGACAACAGGACAGATTACCTTACATGGATGGTTGGTTTTCAAAAACGTCAGAAGTCCACAGAATTGACGTTACAAACATTTCTGTACTAATCTTCATTTTGAATAGAGACCTGTCTGCTCCTGACAGCTTCCTGTCTTGGATTCTAAGGAGAAATTGAGCATCTTTGGAGTTAATCCAGTTGTGGTGAGACAGTCACCAGGCAAGAATTGCCTCTTTTCATCTACAGACAAATTACTGTCCAGAAAAGGACACACTTGCAGAATAGTAGACTGATTATATCTGCCTAGACAGAGTAATCAGCCCTTAATAATTCTGCACTACCAAGGTCTGTCAGATGAGTTTGGGCCAGAAGGCTGAAGATTTGATGCTCCAAAGTTCCGTAGTATAGGGACTATCCAGGTGTTCAGCAGTCTCTATAAATTGACTAAGTTTTAGAAACTATGCTTTGTGCTTCCCATAATTTCAGTTAACTCAGTCATTCTGGATTTCTGACGGGGTTGAAAACTTATAGGCTCATAGCCAATCCTGGCTATTTACTTTGAGAGAAAAGATCTGAGTAGATGGTTTTCAGCTGACATTCATTCTAAAGCCAAGAAAAAAGCCAGGTTCAGAACTAAGTGTTTTAGTTAAGAGAGATGACAGAGGTTCTGGTTAGTGTACAAAATGATGGACTGGGTATTAGGATTATCTTGTACCTCACTGGTACAAATAGGTATAATTATGCTCTAATTATATTTTGAGAAAAAAGTTTTATTTTAACAGGAAGGGTGATATGTAGGAGGAGCTAAGGTGGGAGGAGTATGGAGAGGAAGAGAAGGAGTAAGGAGAGGAGAAGAAAAAGGAGAGGAGAAGCTAGGAGATGAGAGAGAAAGAGAGAAGGGGAACATTGAGGAAATGTTCACGTGTCTCCACCAGTCAAAGATAGTTGATATATCTAGGTTGGGTATTGGATTGAGCATTACCAAACTTATAAAGCCTTTGATTAACATTTAAAAAAACAGTATAAAAGCAAAAAAAGAAAAGGGGACATGGGATAGGGGTTTTCTAGGGTGGAGAAATGGGGAAAAAGGATGGTATCTGAAACGTAAATAAAATATCCAATAAAAGTTAAGAAAAATACTCAGGCTAACTGAGTGGATACCCAAACAAGGTCCAGCATTTATTGATATACAAGAGTATAGTCCAGTCTATGTCTTGTTTTTGAGCCACTGTTTTATGTATTCCAGGCTAGTCTCAACTTCGTTTTGTAGCTCAGTTTGTTTTTAACTTCAGATTCTTCATCTCTGCTATTAAAGACATGAGCCACCTCAGCCAGTTTATTTGATTTTCTCTTTATTTGACAAGTATCTATGAATCACAAGATGAAACATTGCTTTAAACTACTCTGACCTCAGATACATGAAGTCTCAAAGTCATTATTTTGTAAACTTGGGTGTTGGTGGAAAGCCCGTGCTTAAATGTCTCTCTGTGCATCATGGGCATTAGGTCTAAATAAGCTGTCAGGCGACCACTTTTCATCCACTGTAGCATCTTCTCAGATAGAAATTAACAATTGTCATCAAGGGATGAAAATAAGTACAGATATATTCAGTTTGTTAATATCTGCTCTTGTATCCACAAATAATTTTCTCATAATAATGAATAAAATAAACAGTATTGTATGTACTGGAGACTTTTGAGTGCACCTAGCTTAGTCTTGATCTTGAACTTTAGACAAGTATGACCTGAAATACAGCTCTAAATGTCTGCCACTTCAAACTGTGCTTACAAATGAAGTGGGCTTCCTAGTTTTTCATAATCTAGTCTAACTACATACCTAAACAAACCAACACACACACACACACACACACACACACACACACACTCTGTTCATCCCCAATGGCTCCCTGTCTCTGTAAATGACAATACTATTCTTCCAGTTGCTCATACTGATAACTTGGGAGTCATCCTTGACTGAAGAGTCACTTTCCCCATCACATTCTACCAACAAGTACATCCTGATCCTGACCCCTTCTCACCACCTCACTGAAAGTAGTCTTTCCTATCATTCTACCATGAACTGTTAAAAAGACCTTCCCATCAGTCTCCTTGATGCTGTCTTTTTCTTCGCCACTTGTTCTCCACAAGAATTCAGAGTAGTTCATTTAACAACATCTCTTTGTGAGTGGGTATCGTAGAGCAGGTTTTAGCACCTGTTGGCAAGCCTGAGAACCTGAGTTCATTCCCTGAGTACTGTATGGAAGAAATACAGAACTGCTTTCTCTAAATTGTCCTCTGACCTTCACAACCTTACCAGAGCACATATGGGAACACACAATAGAAATACATAAATGTAATGAAAATAAGTTTTAGGGGCTGTGGACATTGCTTAGTAGTTGCGTGTGCACTGCTCTAGCAAAGGAAACAAGTTAGGATCTCAACACTCAAATCAGTTGTTTCAAAGATGCCTGTCCATCAGACTGTGTTCAAGAGATCTGACATCCTCCTCTAGCCTCTCCTGTACTGGGACACACACAAATACTCTTCGCCTACTACCTTCCACATGGCTGGCAGCATCTTACTTACATAAAATCCTGTGAATTAAGTTAGGACAGAGATGATCCCCTAACAATTCAGCTGTGCCACAGAGCTTTGCAATCAGAAGAAACTTCCTACTTCCACAGTAGTGATTAAATTTGACAAGGGTGGTAGACTAGTGTAACACCAAACTACTAAGATCTGTTCTAAATGAGTGGGTGCTGGGTGCACTGGCACATATTGATAATCAAACACTCAGAATGCTGAGGCAGGAGTGTTAACAGACTTTGAGGGCAGCATGTGACACAAAACAAGGCTTTATCTACCCAAAGAAAACAAATATTAGGTTGATACAGGCTAGAAAGGAGAAAAATGTGAATAAAGACATTAAAATCAGGAGTGTGGAGAAGCTCAGCAGTTGAGAGCTGAGGTTGTTAAGTTACTTAATTTCCAGAAAACTCCAGTTCAACTTCCAGTGCTAACTTGGCAACTCACAAGTGTCTGTAACTCTAGTTCAAGAGAATCATATATTCTCTCAGACATGCATGCAGAAAAACACCCATACACCTAAAACAATAAAAGTAAAAATTGTAAACAGTAGACTTAAGATTAATGTTTACGTGCCATTAATAGTGACAATATATTCATGGGAATTATAGGGCAACTCTGAATCTTTGTATACCTGAAGAAATCAGAGAAGGATGTCAGTTCTGCAGGTGACATTGGAATGCATCAACCAATGATCACCAAACCACAGAATTTCAGGATTTTTCTCCCCTAAATCTGAATATAAATCTTTCATAGAAAATGAATTGAGAGAGCCTCGGAATTTGGGTCAGTCAGGGAATTGTTTGTCATGTAAGCATGAGGAACTGAGCCTCAGTTGCATTCTCCCCATTGAACGAAAGAAAGAAAGAAAGAAAGAAAGAAAGAAAGATAGAAAAAAACAAAGAAAGAAAGAAAAAAAGAAGTAAGAAAAATGAAGGAAGGAAGAAAGGAAGAAAGGGAAGAAGGAAGATAAATACAGACACCAGCAGTAAGCTGCAAATATCAAGTATGGAGAAATAGAAACAGGAGAATCTCAGTCTGAACAACCAGATATAGTTAGATATCCATATCTAACTATGGATAGTTAGATATGGATATCTAACTATCCATAGTTAGATACAAGTTGATAAAAAGAGTTTTCTTATCATCATCTCCACTACCACCACTACCACCACCACCACCACCACCACCACCACCACCACCACCACCACCACCACCACCACCAACAACAACAACAACAACAACACCAACAACAAATATTGTGTAGTCCAGAAGGCAAATACTAAGTAAATTTTAAATACTAAGTAAAGGTTAATTTTTTCAAGTATCCGTGTGTTGGTGGCACAAGACTTTAATTCCATTACTCTGGACATAGATATCTGTGTTAAGGCCAGCAGAGTCTACAGAGAGAGAATATTCCAGGACATCCTGTCCTACAATAAGAAACATTATCTCAAAGAAATATGATTTTTTTAAATTTTGAAACTAAAGTAGAGGATTGAAGAAATAGTGCAGTGGTTAAGGATGTTAGCTACTCTTGCAGAGGACGCAAATTCATCTACACCTTACCACAGTCAGTAAATAGGTGGCCACTGTACTCACCTATGGGAATGTCACACACACACACACACACACACACACACACACACACACACACAATTTAAAAATTATTTTTTGAGAAAGTAAGTAGAGAGCAATTGAAGAAGGCACCCAGCATTGAATCCAGACCTCCACATTCAAGCTGACATGTGTACCTATAAAGACAAATATGTTCACACAGAGGTATACACAAATACTAGAATATAAGAAATTAATTAAGTTCCACAGAGATTCCTACAGGCACATCTTGAGTACAGTTTCTTTTCATTAATATGGGAGGATCTCCAAATAATTCCAGTAAAATTATTTGAATAGAAGAAACATTTCCTTGTATTATCACAGAGTAAAAGGATACTCACAGGAACTTAAATCCATCTGAGGATGTATCAAAAATATAACCTTGCCTCAACTCAGGACCTTTAGAATCTGACACACTTGGGAACTGGCGTTCCAGAAGTTTTTCTTTACCTCCTAAAAGAGAAGGATTGAAAAATTATAGGATGGGATTGTTAGTGAGAGAATCTTCTCTCAAAGAACAACTGGGATAAATTGTGTGGTGGTTAAAATGAGAATGTTTCTTATAAACTCAGTTATTAAAACATGTGATCAGCAATTGGAAGTTCAGTTAAGGGATTTTAATGGAAAGGGCAGTCTTACTGTAAGAAGGCTTTCACTGGGGCATCCTGTAAGGGTTCATGGCCTTGACTTACCTTCAATTTGCTGTCCTTTCGACATGTTTGCAGTAGAAGATGTGCCCAATAACCTTCCTTCTCCTGCTGCCATGCCTTTCTGCCATAATGAACTCTTATCACTTTGGAATGATTATCTCATATAAACTATACATGTTTACTTTAATCGTGGTGTTTTTATCACAGCAACAGAAAGGAAATTATAGAATGGAAGACGTTCATATCTTTATTAGATTTTATGAGCGTGATGTAACGTGCTTGCAGTCCCAAAACTCAGGAGTCTGGAGCAGAAAGGTCAAATTTCAGGCCAGCCTTGCCTATAGAGAAAAAGCCTGCATTATAACATAATAAAACTATACCAATGGAAATCTGTTTTGCAAGGCAGCACCCAAATAGTTCTGTCTACCAAAGCCCCGAGGAAACAAGCTAGCATCTTGCCACCTTTATGTATGTACATTTTAATCTCTAGTGCCAAAAGTAATTTTCAGGTATTGTTCTTTTAATAAGCTTTTAAGTGGTATCCATGCTTATGAAGTCTGCTGGCAGCAATAATGAAGATGCATGTTCGTGAATCAAAACATTCTTTTAAAAGATTTATTTGTGTGTGTGTGTTGTATGTATGACTCTTTTTTTTCTTCATGTATGCCTTGTGTACAGTAAACACAGAAACCAGAGGAGGAGCTGAAATCCTCTGGAACTGGAGTTACAAATAGTTGTTAGCTACCATGTGTGTGCTGTGAATGGAACCCGAGCAACTCAAGTGCTCTTAAATCACTTTTTGCCCCTTAGTTGGTCCTTTTGGCTTGGGCAAACACCTAACTGGTCTGCTCCCATGAAGACAACATACCCTGAACCAACCTAGAGGAACCACTGTACTCACAGCAGCAGAATTTTATGATCCCACAGGCAGCATGAGTCCAACGAGATCTTCAACACAGGAGTTCAGGATCATAGGATCACAGAGACAGCTGGATTCTGAGGAGTTCTGACACAAGCAAGATAACTGAAAAGACAGGCTCCAGTCAGAGACAGTGAGTTCAGGTAGCACTAGAGATAACCAGTTGACGAAAGGCAAGCAAAAGAACATAAGCAACAATAACAAAGTTACCTGGCATCATAAGAACCCAGTTTTCCAACCAAAGCAAGTCTTGGACACACAATCATACTGGAAAAGCAAAATTCAGATTTAAAATCACTTCTCATGATGATGATAGAAGATTTTAAGAAGGACATAAATAACTCTCTTAAAGAAATACAGGAGAAGACAGGTTAATAGGTAGAAGCCCTTAAAAAGGAAACACAAAAATCCCCTAAAGAATTGCAAGAAACACAAACAGGTGAAGGAATTAAACAAAACCATCCAGGATCTAAAAATGGAAGTAGAAAAAATAAAGAAATCTCAAAGGGAGACTATCCTGGAGATAGAAAACCTAGGAAAGAGATAAGGAGTCATACATAGATGCAAGCATCACCAACAGAATACAAGAGATAGAAGACAGAATCTCATGTGAAGATGATACAATGGAAACATGAATGAACTATCAGAAAAACTGCAAAATGCAAAAAGATCCTAACCCAAAACATCCAGGAAATCCAGGATACAATGAGAAGACCAAACCTAAGGATAAGAGGTATAAAAGAGAGTGAAGATTCCCAACTTAAAGGGCCAGTGAATATCTTCAAAAAATTATAAAAGAAAACTTCCCTAACCTAAAGAAAGAGATGCCCATGAACATACAAGAAGGCTACAGAACTCCAAATAGACTAGACCAGAAAAGAAAATCCTCTAGTCACTTAATAATCAAAACATCAAAAGCACAAAGCAAAATAAAAATACTAAAAGCAATCAGGGAAAAAGGTAAAGTAACATATAAAGGCAGACCTATAAGAATTACACCAGACTTCTCACAAGAGACCATTAAAGCCAGAGGATTTTTGACAGATATCATACAAATCCTAAGAGAACATAAATGCCAGCCCAGACTACTGTACCCAGAAAAACTCTCAATCACTATAGATGGAGAAACCAAGATATTCAATGACAAAACCAAATTTACATAACATCTTTTCACAAATTCATTCCTACAAAGGATACTATGTGGAAAACTCCAATACAAAGAGGAAAACTACAACCTAGAAAAAGCAAGAAAGCAATCTTCCAACAAACTCAAAAGAAGATAGCGACACAAACATAATCACATATTTAATAACAAAAATAACAGGAAGGAACAATCATTTTTCCTTAATATCTCTTAACATCAATAGAGTTGATTTCCAAATAAAAAGACATAGACTAATGGACTGGATTGAAATTTTGCTACATACAAGAGACACACCTCAGTGACAAAGACAGACCTCAGCACCTCATGGTACTTTCTCCAAAATAGACTATATAATTGGTAACAAAACTATTGAGATAATCCCTTGCATCTTATCAGCTCACCATGGACTAAGGCTGGTCTTCAATAATGATAAAAATAGTGGAAAGCCCACATACATGTGGAAACTGAACAATGCTCTACTCAATGATGACTTGGTCAAGGAATAGATAAAGAAAAAATTAAAGGCTTTTTAGAATTTAATGAAAATAAAGGCACGTGGTACCAAAACCTAAGGGACACAATGAAAGCAGTGTTAAGAGAAAAACTCATATCTTTAAGTGCCTATAAAAAGAAAGTGAAGAGAGCATACACTAGCAACTTGACAGCACACCTGAAAGCTCTAGAACAAAAAGAAGCAAATATAACCAAGAGCAGTAGAGGCAGGAAATAATCAAACTCAGAGCTGATATCAATCAAGTAGAAACAGAAAGAACTATACAAAATATCAGCAAAATCAAGAGCTGGTTCTTTCAGAAAATCAACAAGATAGATAAACACTTAGACAGACTAACCAGAGGGTACAGAGACAGTATCCAAATTAATAAAATCAGAACTGAAAAGGGAGACTTAACAACAGAAATTGAGGAAATTAAAAAAATCATCAGATCCTACTACAAAAGTCTATACTCAACAAAACTGGAAAATCTGGATGAAATGTACAATTTCCTAGACAGATACCAGGTACCAAAGTTAAATCAGGATCAGATAAACCATTTAAACTTTCCTATAATCACTAAAGAAATTGCAGCAGATATTGAAAGACTTCCCACCAAAAAAAAAAAGCCCAGGACCAGATGGTTTTAGGGCAGAATTGTACCAGACCTTCCAGGAAGACCTAATACCAATTCTTTTCAAACTATTCCACAGAGTAGAAACAGAAGGAACAATACCCACTTCTTTCTATGAAGCCACAATTATGCTCATACTGAAACAAAACAAAGACCCAACAAAGAAAGAGAACTACAGACCCATCTCTCTTATGAGTATTGATGCAAAAATTACTCACTAAAAGTCTCCAAAACCGAATCTAAGAACACGTCAAAACAATCATCCATCATGATGGATATGAGGGTAGGGAGGTGGAGTGGGGGTTAGGTGGGGGCACATCCTCATAGAATCATGAGGAGTGGGTATGGAATAGGAAGTTCCTTGCTGGTGGGGAGAAGTGGGGTAAGGGAATAAAATCTGAAATGTAAATATAATACCCCAAAAAATAAATTTAAAAAAAAGCAGTAATATGTTAAGAATCACAAATGTAACTGTTTTCAGTGTGTCACAGACACACTTCATTCAATAGACATATAGATATAGGGAAATGCAATTTGATACTGTAATGGCTTTCTTTATTTCAAAATAAAAGTATTTTAATTTAAAAAATAAAAATAAAATGGTTAAGCTTTTATATGAACTTCACCTCAAAACTAACTGATTACAGAATGTTTCTTGCTCAGCTCTGTGCAACAGGTACCAAAAACTTTCAGAAGATCACGTTGGGCTGGAGAAGTATCCCTGCTAATAGAAAAATTGTCCAGCATGGAACAAACTTTGTGTCAGAATGGTATAACCTAGACAAAGTATGCACACATATGGTCCGAGGACTTGGAAGGCAAAATCAAATGGATTACAAGTTAAAGTTTTGCTTGGCTACTGGGTAAATTTAAAACACACACACACACACACAAAAAATAAAGGAGGGAGCAAGGTGCAGTGACACAAATCTGTAATGTCATCACTCAGTAGACTGAAGTGAGAGGATTGCCTGGACCACAGTAAGGCACTTGAAGTGCCTGAGGCACACACAGGCAAGGGATAAAAATGAAAAACAAAATCCCCTGGGCTTTGCATCCTGACAGAGTGACCTGTGATGCTTTACAAGCAGTTAGAGCTTAAAGACACTGTACCCCAAATGGTTTCACAGAGAACAATTGCTGTTACATGAGTCACTGACTAACAAAATGTGAACTGCCTACCTTTGTCTGCTCAAACACAAACACAGAGGGTATAATGAAACAAACAAGGTAACTGCTTTTAACTGTAGTACAAGTGCCCCACTCCTTGCTGAGGTGTAATTCACACAGAATCAGCCTGTTGTGTTTCTGCCCACAGTGTCTATTCTTCATTAAAACTTTTAAGTTAGTTCTGCTCTGGCAAATTCTTTTACTCCTGCACCAGAAGCTGACCATTCCCAAAATAACACAACTCTTTGAGGAATAAGCTTAGTGGTGGAGAGAGCAGCATATACCTCACATCCTCTCTGAGCCTCCCCTGGTACCATGGGATGTGAAGAAGCCTCATAAGACCTGTGTGTGTTAACTGACTGCCGTTCCTCTCTAAGATTCTCTTTGACCCACCTTAAAAATCATGTTCCAACTGCTCGTCTCATCACTCTTACACATGGTTGACTCTAATGATGAATTCCCAGTCTGCTCATAAAAGACATATCTGTGTGAGGTGTGAAGACCTCCTATATTCCCTTCTGTTGTGTCTGGTGGGTTTTTTTCTGTTTATTTGTTGGTTTGTCTGACTGATTTTTAGGTGCGATTTCACTCAAGACTATGCAGGAACTCACTACAATCTCACTACTGACTAGATAATCAGACCTGCCTTTGAACTTGCAGTCATCTAACTTCCTGGGCCTCCTCAGCCCTGTAGTTGCAGATGTGAGACAATACTCTTGGCTTGCTTCCTTCTTCAGGAACATTCTCTTCAGTGGATTCCAGAACACTGAACTCTCCTGACCTCACTCCACCCCTCAGGATGTTCTCTCACTGTGTCTGCTTGGCTGTTTTCTGGTTGGTCACTCTACCTTCAGGATCTGAGGTGTCCCTACATCTGGCACAGTCACTCCTGTGGTGACTATATCTTATGACAGGACAGGATAGGACATCAAAATATCAGGAGTTCAATCACTGTGAACTAAAGTCCTTATCTGTGCAAATAATTCTGTATCAACTGCCAGTTGTTTTAAAAACATACCAGATTTACAAAATCCAAACTTGGGTGTGCCTCACATATCCTCACATGTCAGCAAACTCAACCCTCCAGAAGTGGGACAGAGAATCCTTAATTCAAAGTCAGCATGGACTCCATATTGAGCACTGGAAACTATATGTAGCCCTGCAATTTGGAAAGCACAAAATCAGGAGTTCAAGGTTATCTCTGAGTCTCTGAACTTGTGACTCATGTAATTGCAGTACTTACAAGATGTTAGCAAAAGGATTACTGGGGATTTGAGGCTAGGCTGCACTAGACAGTGAGTAGCAACACGGTGTTGGATACACAGTGACTGATAGTCTGTCTTTACATAAAATATCAAAAAAGAAAAATAAAATAGAGACCAAAGAAATGAAAAAGTTATCCTTGGCTACATATCAAGATGAAGGACAACCTGTGCTACATGAGGCAATATCTTGAAAAATCAAATTAATCAGGCATAGTACCCAGGTTCTTAATCCCAGTGCATAAGATGCAGAGAAAGAGTACCAGGAGTTTGCATGGAAATTGTAGATTATTATAGTCTATAGAATTAAAAAAGGCAATAGGCAAGGTTGGCATGGAACTTCTGGTAAGCATAAAGCATAAAGAGTTCAATCCCTGAGACCCATATAGGGGAAGAAAAGGAATGTATACCCAAAATTGTTGACAATCTTTACATGTTCTGAGCTATAA
>JADRCG010009839.1:625158-659722 GCA_019844195.1 Rhabdomys dilectus | reverse complement strand
GTGACAATGTTAGTGTCTTGAAAGAACTGAATGCTGGCTCCTCTCTCAGTTGTCTCTTAGAAGAGAACTGCATCTTTTTTGAGGACTGTCACAGTTGGAATAATTTTTATTCCCGTAGTTTGTACCTCTCCAAATGGAAGAACTAAAATTTTGCCACTGGTTGCCTGATCCCTTTTATCACAGTAATCCATATCATAATAGCAGCTGCATTGGCATCAGTTGAAATCTTATTAAAAACAGTCCCTGACAATCCACTCCAGACAATCATATGTTCCTCACTCGTCTGTACACACATACAACCTACATCTCACAGATTCTAGAAACCTGAAATAACCAGGAGGTGACTAAATGGTCCCAAATGTGAAGCATTACTTCAACCTCCCTCTTAATTTATCTCTCAACCTTTCTCTCCCTCCCCCTCCCCCTCTCCCACTCCCTCTTCCTCTCCCTCTTCCTCTCTCTCTTCGCCTTCTCTCTGTCTCCCTCCATTCCTCTTTCCCTCATCTTCTTCTTTTCCTTCCCTCCCCTACTCTCCCTCTTTAACTCCCTCCCTCTCTCTCCCTCCCCCTTTCCCTCTTCCCCTCCTCCCTCTCCTTCTCTCCCCCTCTCTTTTCTCTGTCTCTCTCTGTCTCTTTCTCTCTGTCTCTCTCTGTCTCTCTCTGTCTCTCTCTGTCTCTGTCTCTGTCTCTGTCTCTCTCTCTCTCTCTCTCTCTTTCTCTCTCTCTCTCTGATTTGCATCTCTTGTCTTGTCACTTTAGATGACCTGAAAGTGATAATACAGACAAGGTAAACCAGTTACAAAGATTCATCTGAAATAGCCTCCTATGAGTCTGAATCAGCACTTCACCTAGTTTTTCATTTGACACTATCAAATACCTCATGATGTGTCCACTACTCAACTAAGAACTGGGCTCTTCTCTTTAAGCTTTAATACATGTTGAATCAATGTATTCTCCCCAGTTTTATGCCCTCTGACTTGCACCTCATTGTAGTAACCAATATCTTTAAATACACCCCACCAGCTGGAGTATCCAGAACACCTCCAAGGTCTGAGTGGCTCTCATTGTCTGTCTCATGGATCTCTCACATGCTGAATGTTTCTTCTCAATCTTACAATAAGCTCTTTAGTTAGGCAAATTGCTCACAGTCTTCTGAATTCTGGACTGTCTGTTGACCCAAATTAAAACTTCCAGAGCTTTCCATACTCTCCAGTCTGCCAGGGTATTCGCTGAGATGAGACTCCACCTAACCCACTTTTCCCCAGCACATGTTGTCTCTGACCTCCACATAAGCCTTGAACTTCCACCAATTTTCCTTCCATGTTCTCTCTGCAGCCCAGATCTGCAGGCTCTCTCCTTCTCACAGCTCATTCACTCTACTGTATCACTCCCATCCCTACCCACTTCACAGCTGTCAAGTGCACACAACCTCTCAACAGCTGTCTAGAATGGTACGCTTGCCTAGCATGGATGAGGTCCTGGATTCAATTCCCAGCCCTAAATCCGGTTATAGGGATGCAATATCATCCTGTGGCCTGTGATGGTACCAGGCATGCCTGTAGTACACTTTACATATATGCAGGCAAAACACTCTTACATATAAAATCCACAAATGTTTGTAACTAAACAACAACATCATCCACAATGAAAACACCCTTAACATTTAAATAAATCTTTAGAACAAACAACATTAAAACAACAACAAAAAGGCTAGGCATGGTGTGTGGTTCCATATTTCCAAGGAGGTTTTCACGAAGCAATAAGAGTCAGCATCTTAACCTTTGCTTCTTAGTAATCTCTTCTTTTTTATTGGATATTATATTTACATTTCAGATTTCATTCCTTTACCGCATTCCACACGCAACCCAGGAACCCTCTATATCATTCCCCCTTCTCCTGCTTCTGTGAGGATGTGCCCCCACCTACCCCCCAATTCTTACCTCCCCATCTTCAAATTCCCTCCCCCCACCACTCGGTGTACAGCCTTCATGGGACCAAGGATCTCCTTTCCCACCTATGCCTTCAAGGCCGTCCTCCCCTACATATAGGGTTGAAACCATGGGTCCCTCCCTATGTGCTCCCATGCTGGTGATTTGGACCCTGGTGATCTCTGGTTGTTTGGTACTGTTGCTCTGATCATGGGTTCACAAACCCTTTCTGTCCTTTTCTGGACAGTAATTTGTCTGTAGACGAAAAGAGGCAATTCTTTCCTAGTGGATGTCTCAACACAACTGGAGTAACTTCTAAGATGCTAAATTTCTTCTTATAGTCCAAGACAGGAAGCTGTCGGGAGCAGACAGGTTTCTAATCCCCCAATTATCCTTTGAAGTGCTGGATTTGTGGTAAGATATTGTGTAAATTTGGTTTTGTCATGGAATATTTTGGTTTCTCCATCAATATTGATTGAGAGTTTTGCTGGGCATAGTAGTCTGGGCTGGCCTTTGTGTTCTCTTAGTGTCTGTATAATGTCAGTCGAGGATCTTCTGGCTTTTATAGTCTCTGGTGAGAAGTCTGGTATAATTCTTATAGGTCTGCCTTTATATGTTACTTTACATTTTCTCCTTACTTCTTTTAGTATTTTTTCTTTGTTTTGTACATTTGATATTTTGATTATTATGTGGTGGGACGTAGTTCTTTTCTGATCTAAAGTATTTGAGTTCTGTAGGCTTCTTGTATATTTATGGACCTCTCTTTCTGTACATTAGGGAAGTTTTCCTCTATAATTTTGTTGAAGATATTTACTAGCTCTTTAAGTTGAGAGTCTTCCCCCTCATCTATACCTATTATCACTAGGTTTGGCCTTCTCATTGTGTCTTGGATTTCCTGTATGATTTGGGTTAGTAGCTTTTTGTGTTTTGCATTTTCTTTGACAGTTGTGTCAATGTTTTCCTTGGTATTTTCTGCACATTAGATTCTCTCTTCTATCTCTTGTATTCTGTTGGTGATACTTGTTTCTATGACTCCTGGTTTTTTTCCTAGGTTTTCTATCTCCGGGGTAGTCTCCCTTTGTGATTTCTTTATTGTTTCTACTTCCATTTTTAGATCTTGGATGGTTTCATTTAATTCCTTTACCTGTTTGGTTGTGTTTTCTTGCCATCCATTAAAGGATTTTTGTGTTTCCTCTTTAAGGGCTTCTATCTATTTACCTGTGTTCTCCTTAAATTCTTAAAGTCCTCTATCATTGTCATGAGTAGTGATTTTAATTCTGAATCCTGCTTTTCCGGTGTGATGGTGTGTTCAGGGCTTGCTATGATGGGGCAACTGGGTTCTGATGATGCCGTGTAACTTTGGATTCTGTTACTTATGTTCTTGCGCTTGCCTTTCACCATGTGGTTAACTCTAGTGCTACATGTACTCTCTGTCTCTGACTGAAGCCTGCCTTTCCAGTTAGTTTGCTTGTATCTAATCTCCTCAGGGTCCAGATGTCTCTGTGATCTTCTCCGGATACTCTGAGTACAGTGGTACCTCTAGGATGACTCAGAATATGGTGTCTCCAAGGTAGCAGTCCAGCTAGGTGTCCACTGTTCTGGGTGCAGTGTCTCCTCTAAAATGTTTCAAGATAAGGTGTCCACTGCTTTGAGTGCAGTCGCTCCTCTAGGATGTCTCAGGATATGTTGTCTGTCACTCTGAGTTCAGTTTTTCCTCTGCTGCTCTGGGTTCAGTGGTACTTCTGCCGCTCTGGGTTCAGTGGACCCTCTAGGATGTCTCTGGAGGAATCTGGTGTCCACACAGGAGCAGACCAGGCAGGGGTCTGGGCCAGGCCTCAGATCCAGGAGAGGGGCAGAAGGAGAGTTTGGATGTCTGCTGGAATCTGAGCTCTCCCCACACCCAGCTATGGGCATAGTGCAGTGTGTGGGTCTTCTTACCTACAGCTCTGGGTGGGGCTCTATTCATTTTCTATGAGATTTATATTTATATCGAGACTTAGGGGAGGAAGACCCTGGAACTCTGTAGTTCTGTGATCCATGGTTGATGCATTCCAATGTGAACTGCAGAACTGACAGCCTTCTCTGATTTCTCCAGGCATACAAAGATTCAGAGTTGCCCTATACCTCACATGAATATATGATCATTATTAATGGCACATAAACATTAATGATAAGTCCACTGTTTAAAAATTTTGCTTTTATTATTTTAGATGTGTGAGTGTTTTTCTGCATGCATGTCTGAGAGGATATGTGATTCTCTTGAACTAGAGTTACAGACACTTGTGAGTTGCTAAGTTAGCAATGGAAGTTGAACTGAAGTCCTCTGGAAATTAAGTAACTTAACAACCTCAGCTCTTGCTGGGCTGTGGTGGCGCTTGCCTTTAATCCCAGCACTTGGGAGGCAGAGGCAGGTAGACTTCTGAGTTCTAGGCCAGCATGGTGTACAGAGTGTGTTCCAGGACAGCCAGGGCTACAGAGAGAAACCTTGTCTCAAAAAACAAAACAAAACAAAACAAAACAAAACAAAACAAAACCAACCTCAGCTCTCAACTGCTGAGCTTCTCCACACTCTAGATATTAATTTCTTTATTCAGATCCTGACTGTCTGTTTTCTGTTCTGGAGTTGTGATGCCAAGTCAATAAGGAGTGAGACCTACAGCCAGAATCTCCTCAACTACTTCTTGTGTGAGTGTCCAGACAAGGTGAGTGATCAGTAGTTGGGCACAGGACAGGACTCTCTACCATTCTCACCTGGGTTCACATCTGCAAAGCAAGAGCTATAAAGGCAAGTATTTGGTATTTGGGAACTGATCTGCATAGGAGAAAAAAATCCTGCAGAGGTGGCCTCAGCCTGCAGCAGCTTACAGTCAGGCTAGCCTGTCCCTGAAGAGCTGGGCAGCACACTCAGGAGTTCATTCCTTCACACAGTTACCCCACAGCACTCACTACACATGAGCATGAAGCAGACTGAATTCTTTACACTTATGTAACTTGCTTTCCAGTGGGGACATCATATAAAGGAAAAAGGGAAATATGTAGACAGAAACCATTTAGGAAAGATTATGCAAGCCAGTGTGTTTTCTGGAGATGGCCCACCATTTTGTGAGGCTTCGATGGTTGTGCTCTGTGAGGCGAGGGCACCAGAGACTTTATCCCAGGATTGATTCTTGATGCTGATAAGCCATTCCTGCCACTATTACAGAGCCTAATAATCCATGAGCATCAGTTGATGCTATTTTACAAATTTCTTGATGATCAATGTGAAGATGCACTTATATAATGTTGCTATTTGGATATACTAATAACAATAGAAATCCTGATTTGAGTAAAATAATTTTAGGATGAAATTTTAAAGAGAGAGTTTTAGTTATTTTGCCAGCAAGATATGATAAGTTAGAATCAAGAATAGAATGTGCCCCCTCTCATAGAAAAGTAAATAAAAGCTGTGTTATGAGGAGTACACTGAGCTTTCATAAGCTGCACTAAGAAGAAAAATAGGATTGGCACAGACTTATGACAAGGATAATCATTCATTCCAAGTCAGATCCAAGAATGAGGCCACAGGTTTGCACTATGATAAAGCAAGGGCATATGAAACTGGTGCTTGGAACTTATGAGAAGCTTAGACATAACACTGCTTTGTGTACCACTTTGTCTGTGATGTAATTTTATAATGAACTTTTGTCTAAGAAACTATGAGAAGACTGAGCAAAAATAAAGCATAGCTGTTGGAACTCTGCTCCATCTACCATGTGTGCGTGTGGGTGTGCGTGCGTGCGTGCGTGCGTGCGTGCGTGCGTGCGTGTGTGTGTGTGTGTGTGTGTGTGTGTGTGTGTGTGTGTTTGTGCATGTGTGTATTTGTTTGACATTTTCTTTCTCTCTGGCTCATGAAAAGGTAAGTAAGGAGTAAAAAGTCCAAGTAATTAAGTTTCTTTTCTTAATTCCTACTGCTGTCAGCTATCAGCTGGAGTCAATTGACAGAAACAACCAGCTTTTGGCTCCAGAATAACAAGAGTGGGTTAAATTGATGGTGGAATCAGCTTTTTCTTTTGCTGCACCCCACTTCAATATATGATTGTCATGGTGGGACCCTGGGAAACATTTCAAATTGTGACGTGTGCACTGGAGACAGACATGACACCTGTAAGAAGATAGAGCCTGAAGTGTGAGCTTCTGCTTGTATTCAATTAGGAATGAGCTCACCCAGAATGTGACAACTGAATCATGAACAGAGCTGAAGTGGATGAGGGAAGATGCCATATGGATGTGGTCAAAAGAACAGTAGATGCAAAGGCCCTGAGCCAGGCATATAAGTGTCCAGATCAGTGTAGCAGGAGCAGAGGAAGAAAGGAAAGTGAGTGTAGACACAGATGCTGGGGATTTGAGACTAGTAGAAGGACTAATGAAAATGAAAATGAAATGAGTGACTCTTTCTATTTGTGACACTACATGGTCATGCAGACCCTTCAAATGATTACTGAAACAAAAGCTGTGGCTCTCATTAGAAAGAAAGGTACTGAGGAACAGAGTCATAAAGATTACCAGGATGATAGGCTGCTTATGAACAAAAACAACAAGAGATATTTTCCTCAGGACCTTGATGGGACTGGATTTATTAGCATAAAGGTTCTGCCTTCATCCTATAGCTAGTTGATTGTTTCTTTGTCCTGTGAAATAGTGAAGAAGGATTAGGGCCAAGTAAGGTTCATAGAGAGTAGAAAGGATATAGAGAGACCCTATGGGATCAGGCGTTATGACTAGAGGCATGAGAACCTGTCGGTCTTGTCCCACCAGTGTCTTTTTCGTTTTTAATTGGTGTGTTGAGAATAAATTCTAGATGTCACAGGAGCTGCGAGGAGCAACTGCAGACATTAAACACCAAAGATGCCTGTGGCTCAGAGCTGTCACTGTAGTGTGACAGTGTCACTATAGTGACAGCTGTGTGATACCACGAAGTGTGGAGAAGTGGTGGAACTTTGACATATTTGAGGGTGATGTCACAGATTTAGATATGACCTGAAAGACAAAAGAGGCAGAGATTGCAACATAGTTGGGAGCTTGGACAAATAGACAGTTAAATTCTTTTTTACAAAGATGAGTAATGTGGGGGGGGTGAGCACGTCTCATGAGTACTTGGTGTGTATATGAGGAAGAAGAGGGGTAGGGAGCAATAAAGTTGTGGGATGGAAGGAGGAACAGAGAGAAAGAGGTGAGTGGGAGAGATAGGGAAGCAGTAAGTGAAGGAGATGAGCATATACAGAGAGAGAGGGAGAGAGAGAGAGAGAGAGAGAGAGAGAGAGAGAGAGAGATCATTCTTTTAAACAAAAACAGTTCTCACAAGCCAGTCATCCCATCACTGAGGAGGGAGAAGCAGGAAGATCATGAGTTCAGGCCAGGCCAGCTTGAAGACATTGCCAGTCACTATGACAGATAATCTAAAACCGGGTTCAGCATTTAACCTTACTTAAATTAAGGTTCTTTATTGTCATTTTGTTATTGACCTTGTTAGTTTGAGCTTTAGTTTGTGTGTGTGTGTGTGTGTGTGTGTGTGTGTGTGTGCAGGACAGAACATGTAGAGACCTGACAACAATTTTTAGGATACATTCCTTTTCTTCCCCTATATGGGTCATGGGGATTGAACTCAGGTCCTTATGCTTGCCAGCAGAAGTACCATGTCAACCTTTCCTATAGCCTTTTTAATATTATAGCCCATAGTAATCTACAAATTTCCATGTAAACTCCTAGTCCTCTTTCCTTTGCATCCTAAGTACTGGTATTAAAATCATGGTAACTATGCCTGATTAATTTAATTTTTCAAGATATTGTCACATATAGCACAGGTTGTCCTTCATCTTGATATATAGCTAAGGATAACCTTTTTAAATTTTGCTTTATCTCTATTTCATTTTTCTTTTTTTTTTAATTTTATGTAAAGACAGAATCTCCCTCATTGTGTAGCCTAGGCTGTGTTGGTACTCACTGTGTAGTCCAGGCTAGCCTCAAATCCCCAGTGACCCTTTTGCCTCCACCTTGTGAGTACTGGAATTACAGGAGTGACAAGTCCAGGGTCCCAGAGGTAATCTTGAACCCCTGATTTTCTTGCTTTCCATATTGTAGGGTTATATACAGTTTCCAGTGTGCAGTCTGAGTCCATGCTGACTTTGAATTACAGATCCCGTGTCCCACTTCTGACGGCTGAGATTACTGATATGTGAGGATATGAGAGGCACACCAAGTTTTAGATTCTGTAAATCTGACACTGTTTTTAAACTACTGAGATGTGATACAGAATTATTTGCAAAGGTGAGGACTTTAGTTCAGTGTGCTGAGACTCTTGCTAATTTCATGTCCTGTCTAGTCCTGTTATAGGATAAAGTAACCCCAGGAGTGGCTATGCCAGGAGTAGGGACACCTCAAATCCTGGAGGTGGAGTGACCAACCAGAAATCAGACAAGCAGAGACAGTGAGAGAACATCCTGAGGGGTGGAGTGAGGTCAGGAGAGTTCAGTGTCCTGGAAGCCACTGAAGAGAATGTTCCTGAAGAAGGAAGCAAGCCAAGAGTATTGTCTCACATCTGCAACTACAGGGCTGAGGAGGCCCAGGAAGTTAGATGACTGTGAGTTAAAAGGGAGGTTTGATTATCTAGTCAGTAATGAGATTGTAGTAAATCCCTGCATACTTTTGAATGATACCCAACCAAAAATGAATCAATAAGACAAACTAACAAGCAAACACAACAACCACCCCCTCCCTCAAACACAACAGGAAGAAAGACAGACGGTCTTCAATCCTTACATACTTATGTCTTTGATGAGCAGCCTGGGAACTGATCACTAGACTCAGCTATGCGTCAGAGTGATGACAAAAGCAGTTGGAGGCTGATTTTTAGGATCGGTTAAAGAGAATCAGAGAGAGGAATGAAAGTCTGTTAGTATGGACAGGTCATGTGAGGCTGCTTCAGATCCCAGAGTTACTAGAGTCATAGAGGATGTGAGATAGATGCTTCCCCCTCTAGTACTAAGCTTGTTGCTCACAATGTTGTGTTGTGTTGGGAATGGCCAGGTCCTGGTGCAGGGTTAAAACAATTTACCAGAACAGAACTAATGTGAAAGTTTAAATGAACAATAGACACTGTGGACAGGAACACAGCAGGCTGACTCTGTAAGAAATGCACCTCAGCAAGGAGTGGGGCACTTGTACTGCAGTCAAAAGCAGCTACCTTGCTTGCTTCATTATGCCTTCTGTGTTTGTGTTTGAGCAGACAGAGGCAGGCAGTTCACATTTTGTTAGGCTGTGACTCATGTAACAGCAATTGTCCTCTGTGAGACTGGCCATTTGAGGTGCAGGCTTTTTATGTACTAGTTATTTGTAAAGCATGAAAGGTCACTCTGTCAGGATGCAAAACCCAGGGGATTTTGTTTTTTCATTTTTTGCCTTTGCCTTTGTGTGCCTCAGGCACTTCATGTACCTCATCCTGGTGCAGGCAATCCTCTTGTTTAAGTCTTCTGGGTGATGACATTACAGATTCCTGTCACTGTACCTGGCTACCTCCTTTGTTTTTGTGGTTTAAATTTACTAAGTTGCCAAGCAAAACTTTAACTTTTAATTCTCTTGATTTTCCCTATCCTGGGACCATATGTGTGCACCCATTGTCTAGGTCATACCATTGAGATCATATGCAGGGCTTATTCCATGCTGGACAAGCCTTCTATTAGCAGAGATACTTTTCCAGCCCAATGTGGCATTCTGAAGCTTGTTAGTACCTGCTAGACAGAGCTGAGCAAGAAGTGTTCTTTAATCTGTTTGTGTTGAGGTGAAATTCATGTAAAAGCAGGTTTACCATTTTCAGTGCTCAATTCAGGGGCATTGAGCCTGTACACAAGCTGAGAGAATCTTATCTCCTCTGTAATTTCAGAACTTGTCAGCACTCAGGAATCCCTCCCTATGGGTTAAGTCTTTTTCCCCCTTTCTCCTCCTCACTTTTGATAACCTCCAGATCATGTTCTATGCTTGTGGGATGTCCTACTCTGTATATAACATGTAAAATGTATCCCATAATTTATGTCTTTTGTGAAAGGTTATATTTTTGGATTGTGCTTTGAGGTTCATCATTGTTGAGACATTTTTCAGCATGCTATTTATAATAGGTAAATAGTGTTCCATTATACTAATATACCACAGTTTATTCATTAACAGACATTTGGGGTTTTTTTAACCTCTTGCCAGTACTAACAATGTTACTGCAAACTTTTGTGTAAAGTTTTTAACTGGCTCTGTATACATTTTGGTAAAAAGGTAGGAATGAAATTGCTTGGACATTTGATAGCTACATTCTTTTGTCACTGCTCTACTTTTTCACAGGAGTATTAATGTTCCATTTCCATAAATAGGGCACAAGTGTTCCTATTGCTCCTTGAAGTCTGTCTTGATAGGGGTCAGAACTTGCTATTTAATCTTGCATTTTAGTAAAGAGCAATGCTGCTGTTGGCCATTTCCTGTCTTCTTGCAGTCATGTCCTTTCATCCTTTCCCATTTTCTTTCTTATAGTTTTATCTTTTTATTTTGTTGATTGTGAGATTTGTTTGTTACTTATTTTATCCATATGAGCATTTTGCCTATATGTGCCCAGGACTAGCCTTGGCATGGAGACCCCATGGGAGGTTGTCAGACTGAATGTAGGGCCTGAGGAAAATATGGCAATAATATTCTGGCCACACACTGAACAAACACTAATTTAAAATCAAGAGCGAAGTGAATCTAGTTGTCCTTGCAGTGTGCGCACCTTCCACTCCACTGGAGCCTTGGTTCTCAACACCAAACACTTGCACTGTGCATTCTTTGTACATGCTGTCCCACCAGGAATGCCAACAAATGCTGCCTCAGACCCTCTGCTCCAGGCCATTGAATGCTATGAACTGCAGATATTTTGCTGTGCCTATGATGTTTATATTCTTATAGAAACAATTATTTAATTATAAGAATCAAGGCCTTGTAATATATTCTTCAGTGAGTAAGTGCCAAATTAATGTTTCTTTCTATTATACTGTCTTGTAATGTTGAATTTCATGAATTTGTGTTGGTGGTGCTAGGCAAATGGTTTATTCATCAAGTAAATTGAGGACCTGGATTCAGTTCCCAGTAATGTGTAGCAGCTTATAACTGTAACTCCAGTTCCAGGGGACCTGAGATCCTCTTGTGCCTTCTGTGGTTTCCAGATACAAGTAGTGCAAAGACATACATGAAGGAAAAAATATCCATATATAGTGAGAAATTAGTTTTGTTTAAAAAGCACAGAAATGTTGTGGGAATATATTTTTATTTTTATCTCAGGTATGTGATATGGTGCTGCTTCAGAATGTCCATAGGAGCTGACTGTGGTTTGTTTCTTGCTCTCTCAGGGGCGTGAATTTCTCAGCTGCAAACTCAGTCTGGCTCTGTGTCCAGTTGTGGAATCTCTGAAAAATTTACAGGTAATATAAATACTAAGGCATTGAGCAATGCTGTGGGCTGGGGATCACTATAAGTAGCTGTAGGTTGCTGTTGTCAAGTTCCTGTGCAAAGGTGAAAGAAAAAAATTAGATGTCTTGATAGTGAAGATCAAATGTCTCTAAGGAACTAAACATCCCCAAATCAACAGGAAGTAGTCTAACAATAATGCTGCCCCCTTTTCCCTCTATCTTTTTTTTCTTCTTATATCAGGTGTCAGGGGATGAAAGGGTATTTAAAGGGTGGAAGCATAAAGAATCTACAAAGACCAGCTACATCCATATATAAAATAAAATATTAAATAAACCTTTTAGAGGTAATGTTTTGATTCATGAATTTCTATCATTCATTTTGTTAAGTGGATATAGCATTTAGTATGGATGACACAGAAATGATGTTTCAAATGGAAAAACCTGGAGTTTATGTCCCATCTCTAGACATTGACAAGGACATCATGGAGGTAAGATGCCAGCTTGTTCCCTGAGGGATTTTCTGAGGTGTTGGATAGACAGTGCTATGTGAATGCTTCCCCTTTACAAGCCACTTCCACATTGATTTGTTGTATTTAGTTTTGGGAAGGAGGATTTTGCTATATAGCCCAGGCTTGCCTGGAACTTGTTCTTCCTGCCCCAGCCTCAGGAGTGCTAGAATTGCAGGCTGTGCCATCATGCTCATAAACTCTAATGGACATATGAGAGTCTTAGCTTGCATGAGTGACTTTTCCTTTGCTGTGATAAAAATAGCATGATGATAAGAAACTATTATAGAGTTTACATGGGCTTATGTTTCCTAAATGATAAAAGTTCATTATGGTAGAAAGTCATGGCAGCAGGAGAAGGAAGATGCCTTAGCATAGTTTCAAATGCAAGCAGGAAACAGGAAGACCAAACTGAAAGTTAGGGAAAGCTGTGAACCCTTAAAGTCTACCCCAGTAATATACTTTTTCCAGAAAGGCTGCACCTGCCTATAACATCCCCAAACAACACCACAATGGGGGACCACATTTTTAAATACCTGAATCTAAGGGAGACATTCTCCCTCAACATCCACACAACCTAAATTAGCAACACTCTAGAGAAAATCTCGTTACCAACAGTCCTGTCCATTGTCATCTCACTGCTTGTTTTTCAGGATGTGGGAGAACACAGTCTTATGTGTCACCTCCCATGTATATATGATTCTTGCTAAGGATCCTGAGTTGAGACATGGCTACATTGTTTTTAAAGTCTCTGAAGCACTCAAGTTTCTGTGTCATGTTTCATGGTAGCAGTTTCATGGAATTAATTAATTAATGTTTCTTTTATTTAAATAAATTGGTTGTAATCAAGTTGAGATCTCTGCATATGAATGAAAATAAATTATCCTTAAGATATCCTGTAAGCTCTGTGGAACTTTATTTTTTATGTTTTTGTGTGTTTATATGTGTGTGTGTGTGTGTATGCGTGTGTGTGTGTGTGTGTGTGTGTGTGTGTGCACGTTGCATTGTATCTATGTACATGTTTTGGTATGAGACTGGAGGTCAGAGGTTAATGTTGAGTGTCTTCCTCAATTGCTCTCTACTTTCTCTTTTCAGAGAAAAAAATAATAATTTTCTGTCAGTCTGCATTTGTTCCTTAACACTGGGATACCAGATCATAGCCAGCCAGCATCTCAGGAGAGACAAGAAGCAATTGGAGGATCTTACCCTGACTGGGACAACAGATTCTGTGGGGCTGTGGATGAACAGGAATGTCCAAAGTGATACAGTTCTCACAGGGCAAGCTGGGACAGTACAGGTGTTCATTCATATCTCTGCTACCTCAGCAGTCTCAGAGCTAGTGGTGGCAGGTGGTTAGAAACCTTACCCTGAGTGAAATGGTGGGAGATGGCTGCAATGAAACAATAAAACCACAAAAGGCATCCTGTAGCCACAACAGCAATCAGCTGTGGCAGCCTGCTGGGCAGAGCCAGGGTCCAGGGATGAACACTTTAGGAGAGAAAACTGTTCCCTGGAGTATTTCAGCTTAGTAAGACAGACAGGCTCCCTCAGATGATTCTTGGTGAAATAACATGTGTACTTTATTCCTTGTGGACAAGTACCTTATAAATATATTTTTGGGGTGGAGTGGGATCCAGAGTTAGATTCTTCCCATTGACTCAGTCTGAGTATTAGGGATGCATTCTTTGCATGAGGGAGGACATTAGGTGATGTCCTACATGACTGGTAGTTATGGCCCTCGTAGTGGGGTGTCATAGGTATGTCTCCCAGGACTGGTACAGCAAGGCTGGGAGCTGGGTTACATCTGCTTTTCTTTTCTTATTGGATATTTATTTACTTACGTTTGAGATGCCATTCCATTTCCCCATTTTCCCTCCCTAGAAACCCCCTATCACATCCCTCTCCTCCTTTTTGCTTTTATACCATTTCAATTACATGCAAGTATTAAGGTCAGTTCTAGGTTGAGGAAGTAGCAATAAAATAGATGCAAATAGTCAAAGAACAAGCAAGGCAATAAACAATATTCTGTGAACACTGCTGTGATCACTGTTTGTAAAGGCTTATCAAGATGACCAAAATATCTGAGCCAACTTCCCTGTCCTAACCCAAAGTCATTTTCATGTCTGAAGCCTACTTCTTTGTTCCTAAAATGTAGATTCCTTCCTGAAATTACTTATAGAGGGAAACCACTAACACAAGGAGGAAGTTATACCAAAGAAAAAGCAAGAAAGTAATCTTCTTCCAACAAACCCCCCAAAAAGATAGCCACACAATCATAACTCCACGTCTCATAACAGATATAACAGGAAGCAACAATCACTTTTCTTTAATATCTCTTAACATCAATGGACTCAGTTCCCCAATACAAAGACATAGACTATTGGTCTGGATATGCAAACAGGACCCAGCATTTTGCTCCACACAGGAAACTCACTTCAGTGACAAAGACAGACTATCTAAGAATAAAATAATGGAAAGCAATTTCACAAGCAAATGGTCTCCAAAATCAAGCTAGAGTAGCCATTCTAATATTGAATAAAATCAATTTTCAACCAAAAGTTATCGAGAAAGATAAGGATAGACACTTCTGAATCTGCACCCCACCTCAGTCAGTACCTGAATGTCATTGAGGGACCCTGGCAACACATCCAGTTGTGATGTGTGCACTGGAGACAGACATGACACCTGTAAGAAGACAGAGCCTGGAGTGTGAGCTTGTGCTTGTGGTCAATTAGGACAGAGTTCACCAAGAGTGACAACTGAATCATGAACAGAGCTGAAGAGGATGAGGGAAGATGCCATATGAATGTGTGGTCAAAGAAACAGCAGATGCAAAGGCCCTGAGCTTGGTATATCAGTGTCCAGATCAGTGTAGCAGGAGCAGAGGGAGAAAGGAAAGTGAGTGTAGACACAGATGCTGGGGCTTTTAAGACTAGTTTAAGGACTTGTAATAGGACTAGGAACTTGCGAGGAGGTGGGTAACAGAATGTGCCTACTTTACATAGGTAAAGAATTGTTCTGAGCCCATTGTGGTAGATGGAGCCTGTAGAGAACTAGTTCATCAAAGTAATTCCCTGATACTCAGGAAACAAAAGAAAGAGGATATCTGCATCTTTGATACCTACCTGAGCTATATGGCAAATTCCAGGTCGGCCAGATCTACATGGGGAGACCCACAAATAATAATACATATTTAGTTAAAATTTAAAGTGAAGTAAATGAATCTTTCTATTTGTGACATTAGTTGGCCA
This sequence comes from Rhabdomys dilectus, assembly GCA_019844195.1. Lineage (NCBI taxonomy): Eukaryota > Metazoa > Chordata > Mammalia > Rodentia > Muridae > Rhabdomys > Rhabdomys dilectus. Next base: position 644,580 of record JADRCG010009839.1, on the reverse strand, counting down.
TGTAGACCCTTCAAGTGCTTAGTGAAACAAAAGATGTGACTGTCTTTAGAAAGAAAGGGACTAAAGAACAGAATCATAAAGGGTACAAAGATTATAGGCTGCTTTTCAACAGAAACAACAAGAGGTATTTTCCTCAGGACCTTGTTGGAACTGGCTTTATTAGCTGTAAAGGTTCATTTTCTTGAAAAATCTTTAAAAGATTCCCAGCGTAAGACTGAGCTCAGTGGTCAGTTCTGATTCTCTCTGGCTTCATTCTGTAGCTAGTTGTTTGTTTGGGTTTTTTTTGTGATAAAGTAAAGAGAGATGAGCGCCAAGTAAGGTCCGAGGACATTCCTACAAAGGAAAGAGAGAGACCCCAGGAGATCAGGCATTATAATTATAGGCATGAATACATGTCTGTCTTGTCCTACCACTGTCATTTTTGTTTCAATTGTTATGTTGAGAATAAATTTTAGACTTCTCAGGAGCTGAGAGGGGCAAATGCAGACTTTAAACACCAGAGATGCCTGTGACTCAGAGCTGTCACTATAGTGTGACAGTGTCACTATAGTGACAGCTGTGTGGTACCATGAAGGGTGAAGAAGTGTGGAAATTTGACATATTCCAGAGTGACATCACAGATTTAGATTTGGCCTGAGAGACAAAAGAGGCAGTGATGGCACCACAGTTGTGGGCTTGCCCAAATAGAAAGTTAAATTCTTTTTAAATCAAGATAGGTAGATTGGAGGATGAGCACTTCTGAGGAGTACTTGGTGTGTGTATATGAGAGGGCAGAGAGGGATAGGTAGATAAGAACAAAGATCAGGCATAGAAGGAGTGACAGAGAGAATGGGAGACGGAAAGAGAGGCGAGTGGGAGAGAGAGGAAAGGAGCGAAGGAAGGAGAAAACACACACACACACACACACACACAGACATGGGGGTGTAGCGATTATTAATTTAAACAAACAAAAAAATTATTACAGACCAGTCATCCCAGCACTGTGGAGAAACAAGCAAGAAGATCATGAGTTTGGACCAGGCCAACCTGAAGACATTGACGGAGCCTATCAGAGACAAACTTAAATTTTATTCAGCATTTGACCCTACTTAAACCAAGGTTCTTTATTATTGTTCATTTATTGATATTCTTAGTTTGGGCATTTAAATTTGATTGTGTGTGTGTGTGTGTGTGTGTGTGTGTGTGTGTGTGTTTATAGCTCAGAACATGTACAGATTGTCAATAATTTTGGGTAAACATTCCTTTTCTTCCCCTACATGGGTCTCAGGAATTGAACTCAGGTCTTTATGCTTACCAGCAGAAGTACCATGCCAACCTTGCCTATTGCCTTTTTTAATTCCATAGACTATAGTAATCTACAATTTCCATGTAAACTCATGGTCCTCTTTTCTCTGCATCTTATACACTGGGATTAAGATCCTGGGTACTATGCCTGATTAATTTGATTTTTCAAACTATTGCCTCATGTAGCACAGGTTGTCCTTCATCTTGATTTGTAGCCAAGGATAACCTTTTTCATTTCTTTGGTATATATTTTATTTTTCTTTTTTGTTTTTTATGTAAAGACAGAATATCAGTCACTGTATAGCCAAGGCTGTGTTGGTACTAACTATGTAGTCCAGCCTAGCCTCAAATCCCCAGTAATCCTTTTGCTAACACCTTGTAAGTACTGCGATTACATGAGCCACAAGTCCAGAGTCTCAGAGATAACCTTGAACTCCTGATTTTGTACTTTCCAAATTGCAGGGCTATATATAATTTACAGTGTTCAATATGGAGTCCATGCTGACTTTGAATTAAGGATCTTCTGTCCCACTTCTGGAGGGTTGAGTTTGTTGACATGTGAGGATATGTGAGGCACACCCGCGTTTGGATTTTGTAAATCTGGTATCTTTTTAAAACAACTGGCAGTTGATACAGAATTATTTGCACAGGTAAGGACTTTAGTTCACAGTGATTGAACTCCTGATATTTTGATGTCCTATCCTGTCCTGTCATAAGATATAGTCACCACAGGAGTGACTGTGCCAGAAGTAGGGACACCTCAGATCCTGGAGGTAGAGTGACCAACCAGAAAACAGCCAAGCAGACACAGTGAGAGAACATCGTGTGGGGTGGAGTGAGGTCAGGAGAGTTTAGTGTTCTGGAAGCCACTGAAGAGAATGTTCCTGAAGAAGGAAGCAAGCCAAGAGTATTGTCTCACACCTGCAAGTACAGGGCTGAGGAGGCCCAGGAAGTTAGATGACTGTGAGTTAAAAGGGAGGTTTGATTATCTAGTCAGTAGCGAGATTGTAGTGAGTTCCTGAATAGTCTTGAGTGAAACGGCACCTAAAAATCAGTCAGACAAACCAACAAATAAACAGAACAAAAAACCCCACCAGACACAACAGAAGGAAATATTGGAGGTCTTCACACCTCACACAGATATGTCTTTTATGAGCAGACTGGGAATTGATCATTAGAGTCAACCATGTGTAAGAGTGATGAGACGAGCAGTTGGAACATGATTTTTAAGGTGGGTCAAAGAGAATCTTAGAGAGGAACGGCAGTCAGTTAACAAACACAGGTCTTACGAGGCTTCTTCACATCCCATGGTACCAGGGGAGGCTCCTAGAGGATGTGAGGTAAATGCTGCTCTCTCCACCACTAAGCTTATTCCTCAAAGAGTTGTGTTATTTTGGGAATGGTCAGCTTCTGGTGCAGGAGTAAAAGAATTTGCCAGAGCAGAACTAACTTAAAAGTTTTAATGAAGAATAGACACTGTGGGCAGAAACACAACAGGCTGATTCTGTGAGAATTACACCTCAGCAAGGAGTGGGGCACTTGTAGTACAGTTAAAAGCAGCTACCTTGTTTGCTTCATTATACCCTCTGTGTTTGTGTTTGAGCAGACAGAGGTAGGCAGTTCACATTTTGTTAGTCAGTGACTCATGTAACAGCAATTGTTCTCTGTGAAGCCAATTGGGGTACAGGGTCTTTAAGCTCTAACTGCTTGTAAAGCATCACAGGTCACTCTGTCAGGATGCAAAGCCCAGGGGATTTTGTTTTTCATTTTTATCCCTTGCCTGTGTGTGCCTCAGCACTTCAAGTACCTTACTGTGGTCCAGGCAATCCTCTCACTTCAGTCTTCTGAGAGATGACATTACAGATTTGTGTCACTGCACCTTGCTCCCTCCTTTGTTTTTTGTGTTTTAAATTTACCCAGTAGCCAAGCAAAACTTTAACTTGTAATCCTTTTGATTTTGCCTTCCAAGTCCTCGGATCATATATGTGCACCCTTTGTCTAGGTTATACCATGCTGACCCAAATCTTGTTCCATGCTGGACACTTTTTCTATTAGCAGGGTTACTTCTCCAGCCCAACGTGACCTTCTGAAGGTTTTTGGTCCCTGATGCACAGAGCTGAGCAAGAAACATTCTGTAATCTGTTAGTTTTGAGGTGAAGCTCATATAAAAGCTTTACCATTTTATTTCTTATTTTTTTAAATATTAAAATACTTTTATTTTTAAATAAAGAAAGCTGTTACAGTATCAAATTGCATTTCCCCATGTTTATGTGTCTATTGAATGAAGTGTGTCTGTGACACACTTAAAGCACATACACGTGTAATTCGTAACATATTCCTTTTTTTTTTAATTTATTTTTTGGGTATTATATTTACATTTCTGACTTTATACTCTTACCCCATTTCTCCACACCAACAAGGAACCTACTATTCCATATCCCTCCTCATGCTTCTATGAGGATGTGCCCCCACCTGCCCCCCCACTCCACCTCCCTACCCTCATATCCCCCCCCACTCTGTTTTCTTCCTTCATGGGACCAAGAATCTCCTCTCCCACCTATGCCCAACAAGGTCATCCTCCCCTACATATACAGCTGGAGTCATGGGTTCCTCCCTATGTGCTCCCAGGCTGGTGGTTTAGACCTTGGGGAGCTCTGGTTGGTTGGTATTATTGCTCTCCTCATGGGGTCACAAACCGTTTCTGCTCCTTCAGTCTTATCTCTTACTTCTTTATTGGGAAACCCTTGATCAGATCAGTGGTTAGGTGTGAGCATTGTCCACTGAATGTGTCAGTCTCTGGCAGACCTCTAAGGAGACAGCTACATCAGTTTCTTTTCAGCATGCACTTTCAGCCATCCACATCAGTGTCTAGCTTAGGTGACTGCACATGTTTCCAGTTTCACTCCATTTAGTTTGATGTTGGCTACTGGTTAACTGTATACTGCTTTTACTATGTTTAGGTATGGGCCTTGAACTCTTGTTCTTTCCAAGACTTTTAACATGAAGGGATGTTGAATTTTGTCAAATGCTTTCTCAGGATCTAGTTAGATGATCATGTGGTTTTTTTCTTTGAATTTATTTATGTAGTGGATTTCATTGATGGATTTTGGAATATTGAACCATCCCTGCATTTCTGGGATAAAACCTACTTGATCATGATGGATAATTGTTTTGACGTGTTCTTAGATTCGGTTTGCGAGATTTTTAGTGAGTATTTTTGCATCAATATTCATAAGAGAGATCGGTCTGTAATTCTCTTTCTTTGTTGGGTCTTTGTGTTGTTTTGGTATGAGCATAATTGTGGCTTCATAGAAAGAATTGGGTAGTGTTCCTTCTGTTTCTATTTTGTGGAACAGTTTGAAGAGAATTGGTATTAGGTATTCCTGAATGGTCTGATACAATTCTGCACTAAAACCATCTGGTCCTGGGCTTTTTTTTGGTGGGAAGTCTTTTACTGACTGATGCAATTTCTTTAGTGATTATAGGAATGTTTAGATGGTTTTTCTGATCCTGATTTAACTTTGGTACCTGTTATCTGTCTAGAAAATTGTACATTTCATACAGATTTTCCAGTTTTGTTGAGAATACACGTTTGTAGTTTGATCTGATAATTTTTTTTAATTTCCACAATTTCTGTTGTTATGTCTCCCTTTTCAGGTCTGATTTTATTAATTTGGATACTGTCTCTGTGCCCTCTGGTTAGTCTGTCTAAGTGTTTACTATCTTGTTGATTTTCTTAAAGAACCAGCTCTTGATTTTGCTGATATTTTGTATAGTTCTTTCTGTTTCTACTTGGTTGATTTCAGCCCTGAGTTTGATTATTTCCTGCCTCTACTGCTCTTGGTTGTATTTGCTTCCTTTTGTTCTAGAGCTTTCAGGTGTGCTGTTAAGTTGCTAGTGTATGCTCTCTTCACTTTCTTTTTATAGGCACTTAAACACATGAGTTTTTCTCTTAACACTGCTTTCATTGTGTCCCTTAGGTTTTGGTACCACGTGCCTTTATTTTGGTTAAATTCTAAAAAGTCTTTATTTTTTTTCTTTATTTCTTCCTTGACCAAGTCATCATTGAGTAGAGCATTGTTCAGTTTCTGTGAGGAGCGGTGCGGCAGCGCAGCCAGCTAAAATGGCCCCTGGGCCAAATCTTATGAATGGCACCTGTCAAATCTTATGAATGGCTCCACTTCTTGGCAGTTTGCATGCTGCACGCCTTTCCCTAACTGAGCCACAACTGCAGAACTACTGTGCAGACTCGCTGCCACGAGAATCGGGCTGTTTGAGGTGCACCAAAGAGGCAGGTGCTGATTGGGACAGGCAGGGGTATAAAAGGACAGCCGTTAAGGAGCTGGGGAGAGAGGACTTCCAGAGAGGAGATTGTAAAGGATCCTGAATAAACTGCGTTGAGAAGAACTCCGACTTGTGTCATTCCTGTCTGCTGGTCAGATAGAGAATTGACAAGTTGCCACATGTATGTGGGCTTTCCACTATTTTTATCTTTATTGAAGACCAGCCTTAGTCCATAATGATCTGATAAGATGCAAGGGATTATCTCAACAGTTTTGTACCTGTTGAGGCCTGTTTTGTGACCAATTATATAATCTATTTTGGAGAAAGTACCATGAGGTGCTGAGGTCTGTCTTTGTCACTGAGGTGTGTTTCTTGTATGTTACAAAATTTCAATCCAGTCCATTAGTCTATGTCTTTTTATTTGGAAATCAACTCTATTGGTGTTAAGAGATATTAAGGAAAAATGATTGTTCCTTCCTGTTATTTTTGTTATTAGATATGTGATTATGTTTGTGTAGCTAACTTCTTTTGGGTTTGTTGGAAGATTGTTTCTTACTTTTTCTAGGTTGTAGCTTTCCTCTGTGTATTGGAGTTTTCCATATAGTATCCTTAGTAGGAATGCATTTATGAAAACATGTTATGTAAATTTGGTTTTCTCATTGAATATCTTGGTTTCTCCATCTATAGTGATTGAGAGTTATTCTGTGAATAGTAGTCTGGGCTAGCATTTATGTTCTTTTAGGATTTGTATGATATCTGTCAAAAATCTTCTGGCTTTAATGGTCTCTTGGGAGAAGTTTGGTGTAATTCTTATAGATCTGCCTTTATATGTTACTTTACCTTTTTCCCTGACTGCTTTTAGCATTTTTATTTTGCTTTGTGCTTTTGATGTTTTGATTATTAAGTGACTGGAGGATTTTCTTTTCTGGTCTAGTCTATTTGGAGTTCTGTAGCCTTCTTGTATGTTCATGGGCATCTCTTTCTTTAGGTTAGGGAAATTTTCTTTTATAATTTTTTGAAGATATTTACTGGCCCTTTAAGTTGGGAATCTTCACTCTTTTTTATACCTCTTATCCTTAGGTTTGGTCTTCTCACTGTGTCTTGGATTTCCTGGATGTTTTGGGTTAGGAGCTTTTTGCATTTTGCAATTTTCCTGATAGTTCTGTCATGTTTCCATTGTATCATCTTCACATGAGATTCTGTCTTCTATCTCTTGTATTCTGTTGGTGATGCTTGCATCTATGTATGACTCCTTATCTCTTTCCTAGGTTTTCTATCTCCAGGATAGTCTCCCTTTGAGATTTCTTTATTGTTTCTACTTCCATTTTTAGATCCTGGATGGTTTTGTTTAATTCCTTCACCTGTTTGTGTTTCTTGCAATTCTTTAGGGGATTTTTGTGTTTCCTTTTTAAGGGCTTCTATTTGTTTACCTGTCTTCTCCTGTATTTCTTTAAGGGGGTTATTTATGTCTTTCTTAAAGTTCTCTATCATCATCATGAGAAGTGATTTTAAATCTGAATTCTGCTTTTCATGAGAGCAGACCAGCTAGGTGTCTGCCCCAGCCAAAAGGACCAACTAAGGGGCAAAAAGTGATTTAAGAGCACTTGAGTTGCTCGGGTTCCATTCACAGCACACACATGGTAGCTAACAACTATTTGTAACTCCAGTTCCAGAGGATCTCAGCTCCTCTTCTGGCTTCTGTGTTTACTGTACACAAGGCATACATGTAGAAAAAAAGAGTCATACATACAACACACACACACACACACACACACACACACACACAACTAAATCTTTTAAAAGAATGTTTTGATTCACGAACAGTCATCTTCATTATTGTTGCCAGCAGACTTCGTAAGCATGGATACCATTTAAAAGCTTATTAAAAGAACAATACCTGAAATATACCTTTGGCATTAGAGATTAAAATGTACATACATAATGGAGGCAAGATGCTAGCTTGTTTCCTCTGGGCTTTGGTAGACAGAACTATGTGGATGCTGCCTTGCAAAACAGATTTCCATTGGTTTGATTTTATTATGCTATAATGCAGTCTTTTTCTCTATAGGCAAGGCTGGCCTGAAACTTGACCTTTCTGCCCCAGACTCCTGAGTTTTGGGACTGCAAGCACCTTACATCACGCTCATAAAATCTAATGAAGATATGAACGTCTTACATTCTATAATTTCCCTTCTGTTGATGTGATAAAAACACCACGATTAAAGTAAACTTATGTATAGTTTATATGAGATAAGCATTCCAATGTGATAAGAGTTCATTATGGCAGAAAGGCATGGCAGCAGGAGAAGGAAGGTTATTTGGCATAGATTCTACTGTAAACATGTTGAAAGGACAGCAAATTGAATATAAGTCAAGGCCATGAACCCTTAAAGGATGCTCCAGTGATAGCCTTCTTACAGTAAGACTGCCCTTCCCGTTAAAATCCCTTAACTGAACTTCCAATTGCTGATCACATGTTTTAATAACTGAGTTTATAAGAAACATTCTCATTTTTACCACCACACAATTTATCCCAGTTGTTCTTTGAGAGAAGATTCTCTCACTAACAATCACATCCTATAATTTTTCAATGCTTCTCTTTTAGGAGGTAAAGAAAAACTTCTGGAACGCCAGTTCCCAAGTGTGTCAGATTCTAAAGGTCCTGAGTTGAGGCAAGGTTATATTTTTGATACATCCTCAGATGGATTTAAGTTCCTGTGAGTATCCTTTTACTCTGTGATAATACAAGGAAATGTTTCTTCTATTCAAATAATTTTACTGGAATTATTTGGAGATCCTCCCATATTAATGAAAAGAAACTGTACTCAAGATGTGCCTGTAGGAATCTCTGTAGAACTTAATTAACTTCTTATATTCTAGTATTTGTGTATATCTCTGTGTGAACATATTTGTCTTCATAGGTACACATGTCAGCTTGAATGTGGAGGTCAGGATTCAATGCTGGGTGCCTTCCTCAATTGCTCTCTACTTACTTTCTCAAAAAATAATTTTTAAATTGTGTGTGTGTGTGTGTGTGTGTGTGTGTGTGTGTGTGTGTGACATTCCCATAGGAGAGTGCAGTGGCCACCTATTTACTGACTGTGGTAAGGTGTAGATGAATTTGTGTCCTCTGCAAGAGCAGCTAATGTTCTTAACCACTGCACCATTTCTTCAATCCTCTACTTTACTTTCAAAATTAAAAAAATATCATATTTTTTTGAGATAAGGTTTCTTAGTGTAGGACAGGATGTCCTGGATTCCTCTCTCTCTGTAGACTAGGTTGGCCTTAAAACAGAGATATCTATGTCCATAGTAATGGAATTAAAGTCTTGTGCCACCAACACACAGATACTCAAAAAAATTAAACTTGACTTAGAATTTAAAATTTACTTTGCTGTCTGATTCCCTGGTGCTGGGATTGCAGACACATACCACCACACCCTGTTGGACTTTTTGTTCTGTTCTGTTTTACATGAAAATGATCATGTTGAATTTGGTCAATTCAAGTTTTTTTGATACTATTGAAAACTTTTTGTTTCTTTTAACTTTTTCAGTAGCACAAAGAGAATGGAAGAAGCAGACAATCTTGACAGTTTAAAAGAAGAACGGGTTTGTGAAACCGGACCTCCTGACAATCAACCCCTCAATGATAACCAACAAAAGGACTGTGAATATTTTGTTGACAGCCTTTTTGAGGAAGCAGAGAAGGCTGGTGCCAAATGCTTGTCCCCCACTGAACAGAAGAGACAGGTAGATGTAAATATAAAATTGTGGAAAAATGGATTCACTGTCAACGATGATTTTAGAAGTTACTCTGATGATGCAAGTCAGCAGTTTCTTAACTCTATCAAAAAGAGGGAATTACCTTCAGAATTACAGGGAGTTTTTTTTTATTATTGGATATTTTATTTACATTTCAGATGCCAATCCCTTTCCCCATTTCCCATTTCCCTTCCCCAGAAAACCCCTATCCCGTGCCCCCCCTTTTCCATTTGGCTTTTATACAATTTTAATCAAGGGCTTTGTAAGTATGGTAATGCTCAATCAGAAGTCTAACCTAATACCCAACCTAGCTATGTGAACTATCTTTGACTAGCAGAACTTCTGTGAACTTCTGCCTTCATGCCCCCTCTCTCTTTCTCTCTCTTTTTCTCTCTCATTACCGAGCTTCTCATCTACTTCATCTTCTCCTCTCCTTACTCCATCTTTTCCTCTCCGTGCTCCTTTCCCCTTAGCTCCTCCTACATATTACCCTTCCTGTTAAAATAAAGCTTTTCTCTCAGAATACAATTAGAGCATAATTATTCCTATTTGTACCAGTGAGGTACAAGATAGTCTTAATACCCAGTCCATCCTTTTGTTGACTAGCCAGAACCTCTGCTGTCTCTCTTGACTAGAACACTTAGTTTTGAACCTGGCTTTTTCTTGGCTTTAGAATGAATGTCAGCTGAGAACCCTCCACTCAGATCTTTTCTCTCAAGGTCAATAGCCTGGATTGGCTATGAGTCTATAGGTCTTCAATGCCGTCAGAAATCCAGAATGACTAAATTAACTGAATTTATGGGAAGCAATAAGCTTGCCTACCATGGTGCATGCCCTAGTTCTGGCTCACACCAAGCTTAGAGGGGAGGATCACTTGAGCCCAGGAGTTCAGGTCAGCCTAAGCAACATAGCAAAACTCTGTCTCCTGATAGTAACAACTTTCATACCCGGAGAGATGCCTCAGCAGTTAAGAGCACTGGCTGTCCTTGCTGTAGATCCAGATTCAATTTCCAGCATGTACATGGCAGTGCACAGCCATCTGAAACTCCTGCTCCAAGATATCCAACTCCTTCTTCTGACCTCTGTGGGCACTGCACTCAAGATATACATAGACACATGCAGACAAAATATTATACATATAAATTTTTTAAATTTAAACTGATAATTTCCAAAGAATGGAAAGATTTATCGAGAAAGGTAGCATTGTATTTCCTTTTCTCTAAAAATGTAATGTATGACTTAATGAAGATAAGGATCTCACCTGTTTCTACACTCACTGTGATGCAGTATCACATAGCTTATAGTTTCTAGAAGACAACACTTCATTTGTGGGAACGAAAAAGAAACATATAACTATATGACTAGGAAAGACAGTGTGATAAAGGGTCATTTGGGAGTTCTTCCCCAGGGGCCAATACCTGGCCAAACATGGAAGTTCACATTGATCATAAGCATTTGAGAGGTTGAGGCAGGAGGATTACCATGAGGTCAAGGCCAGCTTGAGCTACAGAATGAGAGTCTGTTAAATCAAAACAACAAAGTCTTTTCCTGCACCTGTCAGAAGCATTGTGCTTCACTGTCTGAGATGGGTGCCTGCTGCACTTGGAACCTTGAGTGACTCGTAGGTATTTAGTGTAAATTTGGGAATTCTACATTGTTGGTAGCCGACATTCGAAGATGGCGCCGACTGCCTGCCTGACTCTTCAGATTTTTCTGGTAAACAGGTATTCTGCACATGCGTCTGCATGATTCTGGTGTGTGCCCCTCCCAAGTGGGCATATGCTAACGAAGTATTGTAGCCTTAGCCAATCCTTGCATTGGCAACCCCTGCTCCTCTATATAAGCAGCACCCTCTGGCTACCCGGGTTCCCCCCTCCCTCATAGTATTTTTATAGTTCCTACAATAAAGGCTGATGAGAAGAATCCAACCGTGTTGTGTCTGCTTGCTGGACGAGTTGGGCGCAACATTCTGGTGGCTCTGCACGGGGACCGAGGACATTGACCTCATGGATTCAGAACTCATCAGTCTAGAAACTGCTGTACCAGTAAGAGACCCCAGCAGGTATGAAGAAACTAAGTCCTTGAAAAAAAAAAAAGCTTCCTCTTGTTGATCCACTGTGGCTTGGAGTGTTTGTTTTGCTTTTTGCTGTTGTGGTGTGTGCTCTTTGTTTTTGTTTAAATTGTCACCTACCTGGGCATGAAGGCATCTGCTGGAATTAAAGCTCACGCAGTTAAGTGAGTAACAGCAGGAGCCCATTGGTCATTTATGTTGCTTTGCGTTTGCCTTTGTAAAAGATAAACAAAATCCGCAGGGAAGCGGTGATCATATTTAATTGCCCGCGGAAAAGCGGGGGTGTAAAGGTCCGCAGGTGAAGCAGCGAGAAGAAAAGAAAAAGAAAGAAAAAAAAAACCAAAATCATGGGTAATTCACAAACCTGCCCAGTTCGTGAAGCGCTCAGAGGTGTGCTTAAAGCGAAAGATCTCAAGTTTAAGAAAAAAATGCTAGACACCTTTCTCCAGGAAGTGGACACTGGTTTGCTGTATCAGGACGTCTCACAATTCAATGCTGGGAAAAATTAGGGAGGGACCTGGATTTTGCCTGGGAGCAGGGCAGTCTTACAGGCAGAGTCCGCACTATGTGGAAGGTCATCTGTGGGTGTTTAGAAAGTGAGGACTGTAAATCAGCAATTAGGACTACCTAGGAGGTGTTAAAAGAAGTCAGAGAGGAGATCTGAGTGCTCCCAGGGAGATAAGGACAGGAAAGAAGGGAGTAAAGAGGCAAGAAAGATTTATCCCAGTCTTAAGACCAGCAAGGGGTTAAGTAAATAGTTTTGTGCTATCCTAAAAACTTCTTCTGAGGGTAAGAGACTGCAGGCTAGGGTGATTAACACCTGTAGCCTAACTGCAGAGGATTAGGCAACATGGCCTTTGTTCTATCTCAGCAGGAACTGCTGGGCTCTAACTTAGGCTAGGTCTCAGGAAGAAAAGACACTTAGAAAAGTTGCTATAGTTTATTAAGTGTAAAAAGTATCCTATGAAAGCTATCTGAGGGGAAACGTGGAAAGGTCCTGAGTGGGGAAGAAGAAAAGATTCTAATAAAGATTCTAAGAGAGAAAAACTCTAGACAGGGGGAAACAGAAGGGCTGGTGGGACCTGTTTCTACAGCTTTTGCCAAGGCCACTTGTGTCACCAGGACACTCACTGACAGTGCCCGCCAACACACAGCACTGACAAATTCATTTGTGTCATCTTCATTCTGGTCTTTGTCTAACACACTCTTAACTGTATCAAACTTAAAAGTTAGCAAAGTCTTAGAAAGTCCTTTACAGTATAGGTAGAGGGAGTTGTTCTCACTTCCACAAGCTATATAATCTCCATTGGAAACAAGGCCTACAAAATTTTTTTCATTAATATGACCCTTGAAGGAACACAGACAGTATGGTTTCCCCACATTTCACAGTTTTAGTTGGCTATCTGTTGAGGTAGAGACAATTTCTTCACCACTTACAAACTTGGCATACGACACTGCTTTCTGAATGTCCTTGAGGAATATCCCTGACTCATGAGGTGCTTAATCTCACTGGAGAGCTGTGGTGAGGTGGAGGTGGCTGCAGAGTTAGCAATGGCCCCTCCACCTTGTTGATAGCTACTTGCTTTTCATTCTGAGTTGATCCTCCGAGGGATTGTTTGGGGCGCAACTTTGGATATATAATATTTCTGCAGTCAGAAATGAGACTAACACCATGACTAGCCTATCTAATATCACCTATAACAATATGTTTGCCAATCATTCATTTCACCCAGCGCCTGTATGTGTACAGGCACCATTCTTTTTATTAAGCAATAATGTGAGTAGTAATGTTCTAGCTTATAACAGTAGTGACATACAATGCTATCTAGCAGAACGCTGGAATGGGCACAATGATAGGTCTCTATTGGTAAAACTTCCCACATTTGTTCCCATGCCAGTTGAGGCAGAGCCAAATAATTTCCCACTTCTCGCTCTACTCAGAGAAAAACGAGATTTTGGAATTACAGCAGCTATTATTGGTGCCATAGTGGTTTCGGCAGCAGCCGCCACCACAGCAGCTGTAGGGAGCAGACTTTAATCAGAAATCAGATAGAAAGCAGTTATCTTTGCAGCCATCTGGAATCATTTACCCTGATAGAGATTTGGTTTTTCAGCAGCCTACAACAGCTGAGCACACTCTAACAAATATCTTGTTTATCCCACATAGCTTGTTTTGTTGTTTAGTGACCCCAGCTGCATAGTGCATATGGTAAAATGTTTTCACCTGTGTTCTCCTGCGTGTGCTTATAAATACCCAGGATTTCCTTGTAAGAATATATACAGTCAATAGAGTTAAGAGGTATATGAGTAAATAGGGTTAAGAGGAATGAACAAGAGTGAATATGCGCCAATAGAAGAGAAACAATAAAGAAGACTTGAGACTTGACTCCAGAACCTCTGCCTTGTCTCCATTCTTCAAGACCCTGACTCCTTGACCAGAACAGCAGCCGTTCCTCAACAGTTTGGCGCCAAGCGTGGGGCAGAATGGACCTCAACAGAGTGGTGCCCAAAGTGAGGCTCCAGTAAGCGGGGTACAGTGAAGGACACCGCAGGAATTGGAAGCGGCCATCCTCGCTCCTGTGCTGGAGACTGTTGACTGACAAGAGTCTCAAAGTTTGAGCTCCAGTAAGCGGGATACTGTGAAGGACACCACAGGAATTAGAAGCGGCCATCCTCGCTCCTGCACTGGAGAACCAGTCAACTGACAGAGCTGGCTGAATTCAGAAGTGAAATAAAGGTGATTACAGGGAGACCAGTAGGTTATAGTAACAAAAATGGGGCAAGAAATAAGCAAATAGAAATAGATAAATAGATGAAAAAAAGGCTTTAAAGATACAAGGAGTAAATTGCAGGCTGCTCTGAGTTAAAAGAGCCAAACAGATAAATAAAGGTTATAGAGATGAAAACGGGGCAAGAAATAAGTGAGTAGAAACAGATGAAAAAGGCTTTAAAGACGAAAGGAGTAAATTACAGGCTGCTCTGGATCAAAAGAGACAAACAGATAGATAAATTGAAGGTTGCTCTAGACAGACAACTGAGCAGAATGATAATGTTAATTGATTTAACTTTTAAAATGTGTGTGATTCTGAGTTGTGTAGTTATATTTTTCCTCTGGATAAAAACTCAATGTAAAGGTTTTTCTGGTTGCTGGCTTAAGGAAAGGATGATTTTGGGAAAAAGGTTTTTCTATGAGTATTCTGATGAGGTCATTAAGGTAGTAGTTATATCTTCCAGAATTATATGGGTCAGATATGACAGAGGTAGACCTCCAGAAGACTAGATTCTAGAGAATCAAACAAAATAATTATCTTGATACTAAAATTTGTTTTGAGGATTTGTATATTACAGAATACACAGCCTTGGTGAATGAATCCTCTTATCACCTGCATGTTCATTGATGCCCTGGACTTCCAGCTGGATGCAGTTAACACAAACATCAGAGGCTTATCAACTTACCCTTCCCCTCATCCCTCTTCTAATATCTCAACACCCATATTCAGCTTGAAGAAGTTAATGAAGAATCAGCGCCCCAATTCCCTGAACTTGGGGACTGAGGTGATTAATATTAGGCTGTCTTTCTGGGGAGAAGTTAATGGTTTTATTGGAACAGGAAGAAACAACTAAAATTGATTACACAGTCATAATCCATTGGTAGAAATCTGTATAATTGTTACTAAGTTGATGCAAATTCAAGGATTTCATTGGTATAATTTCTTCTATTGAAAATTTATGGGTACAAGGCTCAGACCTTTTACTTCTCCAACAGGGGAAGTTGTGTGTTGCCTTAAAGAGTGTTGCTTTTATACCAACTATTTAGACATTATTAAGTCTCTTGTCTCTCAGGTTCATGCTGTTTAACAAACTGATGGCTTTTGTACGACAACAGATAGACAAGCTTCAAAATGAAAGCCATACAGGTCCATTATTACAGGCTGGAAGTGTAGGGGACTCTGAAACCTCTGTCATCAAGACTGACGAGGATTAACCTCTAACTTATGCGCTAAGCCGAATAGTCAATGACGGGTAAGAGAACATATCGAGACCCTTGCCCCTAAAAAGGGAGGCCTCACCATCTTAAGGGAGGTTGGGGTCCTTTGTTCCAACCTAGGACAGGCATGGTTTCTGTAAGTTTTCCCAGCCTTCCCTTTTGAAAAAAAAATTTCAAAGGGGGACCTGTAGGGAGCCGACTTTAATCAGAAATCAGATAGAAAGCAGTTATCTTTGCAGCCATCTGGAATCATTTACCCTGATAGAGACTTGGTTTTTCAGCAGCCTAAAACAGCTGAGCACACTCTAACAAATATCTTGTTTATCCCACATAGCTTGTTTTGCTGTTAGTGACCCCAGATGCATAGTGTACATGGTAAAATGTTTTCACCTGTGTTCTCCTGCGTGTGCTTATAAATACCCAGGATTTCCTTGTAAGACTATATACAGTCAATAGAGTTAAGAGGTATATGAGTAAATAGGGTTAAGAGGAATGAACAAGAGTGAATATGTGCCAATAGAAGAGAAATAATAAAGGAGACTTGAGACTTGAGACCCTAGCCCTATGGACCGGAACAACAGCACAGGACGCAACATTTTGAAGCCAGCCAGAGTACGGTCCACAACAAGCAGCTATAGCTATGACCCAACAAGTGCAAACTGCTGAGACTATTAATAGTGTGATGGAGCAAACAGCTACAGCTCTAGCCACTCAACAGGAGCATAACGCTCATTTAATCTCAGGACTCCTGTTGGTAAACCAAAGAGTACATTTAATTCAGGACCAAGTAGAAGACTTATTTAGGATTGTCCAATTGTCCTGCATTTCTCCCATGAAAGACTTGTGTGTTACCCCTTTGAAAGCTAACTTCTCTCAGTCTATCAAACAGGGTCGACTCTTATCGGACTTCCTGAAGGGCAACTGGACGGTGGAAGCAGAGCGACTATCTCAAGAATTGCTCTTTCAGATTGCCACCCTAAATGGCACCCACTTAGATCCCATTTCCTTGGAAGATTTCACCAACTGGATCTCCCGTGCCTTCTCCTTCTTTAAGGAATGGGCAGGTGTATTCCTTTGGGGAGCTGTGGTTCTCCTTGGTTGTGCCTTCTGTCTGTGGCTACTTTGCCGGTTGAAACAAGATCATGCTAGACACAAAGCAGTGGTTTATCAGGTATTGTCTGCTATCGAGGATGGCAGCTCCCCAGGCATCTGGCTGGCCTCTCTAAAAGAATGAGTGCCACTTTGGGTCTTGAGATCAACTTACTGTCTTCTCTGTCATCTGGGTCTGCTCATATCTGAGACTTGACTTGAAATCACTTGGGCCCTGCTTGCCATTGTGATCAACTCTTACTCACAGACTAGGACTGGTCTATGTGTACCCACTTGCCCCTATGTTTTTTTGTACAGAGTGCACATGTGGAGTGCAAAGGATGTTCCTAGAATACTCTGGGATAGATTCCTTGAAAATATGTCTCATTGCATAGAGGTTTTGTGTCAAACTTCCTCTCCCTGACAAAAGACACGGAGATGGGTATGTTAAGCACACTCATTGCACGACGACAAGGGTGGAAATTTATTACAATGTCTCCCAATTTGCACAAGGGATCAGACCTCTGTTTTCCTCTGTCTCGCTCTAATCGGGGCCTCTATAGTACACAAGTCTTGGTTCCGTGTGGGAGACTGAACTCACTTCGGTGCTGGAACACAATGACCCTCTTGTCGGGTTTTCTTATATTGAGTATTCCCTAGAGACAGTCTCTTGATGGTTAGTGACTCAGACCTTTCTTTAAATAATAAATTAGGGGGAGATGTCGGTAGCCGACATTAGAAGATGGCGTCGACTGCCTGCCTGACTCTTCAGATTTTTCTGGTAAACAGGTATTCTGCACATGCGTCTGCATGATTCTGGTGTGTGCCCCTCCCAAGTGGGCATATGCTAACGAGGTATTGTAGCCTTAGCTAATCCTTGCATTGGCAATCCCTGCTCCTCTATATAAGCAGCACCCTCTGGCTGCACGGAGTCCCCCTGTAGTATTTTTATAGTTCCTACAATAAAAGCTGAAGAGAAGAATCCAACCGTGTTGTGTCTGCTTGCTGGACGAGTTGGGTACAACACTACATTAGGCCCGAGTCCATCCTGTATGATTCACCATGGACAGTGGATGGTTCCACCCAAGTAGTTTCCACACTTGAGCTTTGTCCTCTTCCCAAGTTTACTCAGGATGTTTTTCTTTAAGGCAAACGACTCCTGGCATAACCTGTGCCTTGCCTCCCATCCACAGATGAGGCAGGGCTGGGAAATGTGAATGAGGTTTTAAGTGAGACTCAGGAATAACAAGAGGGAGCCTATGTGCACAACTAGATGTCCTTTATTTCAGCCCTTTCTTCTGCAGTTCTATTTTAAAGCTGTTTTCTTCCCTAGCTCCCAATCTTTCATATGCCAGACTTCTGTATTTTGGGTGGGCAGTGTGGAATAGAGAATGAAGAAGAACATCTTTATTTTGCCCTTTACCTAGGAAATCAGCAGGTGTATAGTAGGAAAACATGAAATATTTGTCGATAACGTTTACACAACACTATCAGAGCCCTTTTTAGCAATATAAATAATTTCTTAATGAAAAAAGGGATAGTAAAATTAATGGTTTTATTTTTTATTTGTTAATATGTTCAGGAATCTCTAAGGAAATGTAGGCGTATCCTTAAGCCTGTCTATTTACATAGTTATAATTGATAAATGGTTCTCTGTATTTGTATGAGGAGCTTCTTACAAGAATGTTTCTTGTGAATCTACAAATAAAGCCTCCAGTCTCTAATTAACCAGAAGGTACAGTGGGGGTTTTTTGTGTGTCCATGCAGAGTACATGCCAGGAAGATGTTCCACTAGGAAGAGCAGTCTTCAGCAATAACTTGCATTTTTAAAAAAAAAAAAACTGTGAAAATGTTAGTGTAAATAATGTTCTCAAAGATTTCCTTAAAAATAATCATCTGATAAATCTTTTTCTTGAAAATTCAAAAGTTGTAAAGTTGGTAATGTATAGACTCCTTATTGCAGGTTGATTTTGAAATAATAAAAGTGCCAAGGGAAGCAAAACTGAAAGTGAACATCTCAGAAGTATCTACAGTTTGACTCAAGTCATTGCTCCAGAATTGTTGTAGTCCATTGTCTGATTGTACAGATGAGTTAGACACTGAGATACACATCTGATTGTCCACATCATAATTTGCTAGTTAGATTACTATGCACTATCAAAGCTAAAATAATTGTATTTTATCATGACTCATTCAGTACTCCTCATGATGTTTCCATTCATTGACAATGGAATATTATGTATTTATTTTAGTGCCTTAATATATTTTTGATGTATTTTGCTAACAGTAAAATGAACTGTCTCTTGCAGATAAATTGCTGTTCATTGAAAAAATCTGTTAAGTAATTTACACTTGTTATACAGTAGTTATGTGTGAATGCTTTTGTCATTTTACCATACGGTTTGAGAATCAATGATTATTTGATCCGGTGATTATTAGATGCCTTTTCCTTAACCAATGTTGTTTTCATTTCATACACAGAAATATGAAAAAGTGATATTTTAGTAGCTGACAATGGTTGTTATTTATTCTTACGACCTAGCATGGAGGCTTATTTAAAGTGTTTGCTCCCTTGTACATCTCTGCCACAGACAAACCTCTTCAGTAAAAAGATGTTCATCACACTGAAAAAAAATTTACTTAGTATTTGCCTTCTGGACTACACAATATTTATTGTTGTTGTTGTTGTTGGTGGTGGTGATGGTGGAGATGATGATAAGAAAACTCTTTTTATCAACTTGTATCTAACTATGGAGCTAGACTGCCTGGTTGTTCAGACTGAGACTCTCCTGTTTCTATTTCTCCATAGTTGATATTTGCAGCTTACTGCTGGTGTCTGTGTTTTTCTTCCTTCTTCCCTTCCTTCCTTTATTCCTTCCTTCCTTTTTTCTTACATCTCTTTCTTTCTTTCTTTCTTTCTTTCTTTCTTTCTTTCTTTCTTTCT
>JADRCG010009839.1:594872-625148 GCA_019844195.1 Rhabdomys dilectus | reverse complement strand
TCTTTCTTTCTTTCTTTCTTTCTTTCTTTCTTTCTTTCTTTCTTTCTTTCTTTCTCTCTTTCTTTCATTCCTTGTCCTCCATGGGGAGAATGCAACTGAGGCTCAGTTCCTCATACTTGCATGACAAGCAATTTCCTGACTGACCCAAATTCCAAGGCTCTCTCAATTCATTTTCTATGAAAGACTTATATTCAGACTTAGGGGAGAAAAGTCCTGGAATTCTGTGGTTTGGTGATCCATGGTTGATGCATTCCAATGTGACCTGCAGAACTGACAGCCTCCTCTGATTTCTCCAGGTATACAAAGATTCAGAGTTGCCCTATACCTCCCATGAAGATATTGTCACTGTTAATGGCACGTAAACATTAATCTTAAGTCTACTGTTTACAATTTTTACTTATATTGTTTTAGGTGTATGGGAGTTTTTCTGTATGCATGTCTGAGAGAATATATGATTCTCTTGAACTAGAGTTACAGACACTTGTGAATCGCCAAGTTAGCACTGGAAGTTGAACTGGAGTCCTCTGGAAATTAAGTAACTTAACAACCTCAGCTCTCAACTGCTAAGCTTCTCCACACTCCTGATTTTAATTTCTTTATTCACATTTTTCTCCTTTATAGCCTGTATCAACCTAAGATTTGTTTTCTTTTGATAGATAAAGCCTTGTTTTGTGTCACATGCTGCCCTCAAAGTCTGTTAACACTCCTGCCTCAGCACTCTGAGTGCTTGATTATCAGTATGTGCCAGTGCACCCAGCACCCACTCATTTAGAACAGATCTTAGTAGTTTGATGTTACACTAGTCTACCACCCTTGTCAAATTTAATCTCTAATGTGGAAGGAGGAAGTTTCTTCTGATTGCAAAGCTCTGTGGCACAGCTGAATTGTTAGGGGACCATCTCTGTCCTAACTTAATTCACAGGATTTTATGTAGGTAAGATGCTGCCAGCCATGTGGAAGGTAGTAGGTGAAGAGTATGTGTGTGTGTCCCAGTACAGGAGAGGCTAGAGGAGGATGTCAGATCTCTTGAACACAGTCTGATGGACAGGCATCTTTGAAACAACTGATTTGAGTGTTGAGATCCTAACTTGTTTCCTTTGCTAGAGCAGTGCACAAACAACTACTAAGCAACGTCCACAGCCCCTAAAACTTATTTTCATTACATGTATGTATTTCTTTTGTGTGTTCACATATGTGCTCTGGTGAGGTTGTGAAGGTCAGAGGACAATTTAGAAAATGTAGTTCTGTATTTCTTTTATACAGTACTCAGGGAATGAACTCAGGTTCTCAGGCTTGTCAACAGGTGCTAAAACCTGCCCTACAATACCCACTCACAAAGAGATGTTCTTAAATGAACTACTCTGAATACTTGTGGAGAACAAGTGGAGAGGAAAAAGACAGCATCAAGGAGACTGATGGGAAGGCCTTTTTAACAGTTCATGGTAGAATGATAGGAAAGGCTACTTTCAGTGAGGTGGTGAGAAGGGGTCAGGATCAGGATGTACTTGTTGGTAGAATGTGATGGGGAAAGAGAAGAGTCAAGGATGACTCCCAAGTTATCAGTATGAGCAACTGGAAGAATAGTATTGTCATTTACAGAGACAGGGAGCCATTGGGGATGAACAAAGTGTGTGTGTGTGTGTGTGTGTGTGTGTGTGTGTGTGTGTGTTGGTTTGTTTAGGTGTGTAGTTTGACTAGATTATGAAAAAACAGGAATCCCACTCCATTTGTAAGCACAGTTTGAAGTGGCAGACATTTAGAGCTGTATTTCAGGTCATACTTCTCTAAAGTTCAAGATCAAGACAAAGCTAGGTGCACTCAAAAGTCTCCAGTATACACAATAATACTGTTTATTTTATTCATTACTATGAGAAAATTATTTGTGGATACAAAAGCGGATATTAATAAACTGAATATCTCTGTACTTATTTTCATCCCTTGGTGACAATTGTTCATTTCTATCTGAGAAGATGCTACAGTGGATGAAAAGTGGTCGCCAGGCAAGCCTGACAGCTTATTTAGACTTCATGCCCCTGATGGACAGAGAGACATTTAAGCACAGGCTTTACACGAACACTCAAGTTTACAAAATAATGGCTTTGAGACTTCATGTATATGAGGTCAGAGTAGTTTAAAGCAATGTTTCATCTTGTGATTCATAGATACTTGTCAAATAAAGAGAAAATCATATAAACTGGCTGTGGCAGCTCATGTCTTTAATAGCAGAGATGAAGAATCTGAAGTTCAAAACAAACTGGGCTACAAAACGAAGTTGAGACTAGCCTGGAATACATTAAAACAGTGGCTCAAAAACAAGATATAGACAGAACTATGCTCTTGTATATCAATAAATGCTGGACCTTGTTTGCATATCCATTCAGTTAGCCTGAGTATGTTTTTTTAACTTTTATTGGATATTTTATTTACATTTCAGATGCCATCCCCTTTCCCCAATTCCCCACCCTAGAAAACCCATATCCCATGTCCCCTTTTCTTTTTTGCTTTTATACTGTTTTTTTAAATGTTAATCAAAAGTTTTATAAGTTTGGTAATGCTCAATCAGAAGTGTAACCCAATACCCAACCTAGGTATATCAACTATCTTTGACTGGTGGAGACACGTGAACATCTGCCTCCATGTTCCCCTTCTCTCTTTCTCTCTCATCTCCTAGCTTCTCCTCTCCTTTTTCTTCTCCTCTCCTTACTCCTTCTCTTCCTCTCCTTACTCCTCTCACCTTAGCTCCTCCTACATATCACCCTTCCTGTTAAAATAAAACTTTTCTCTCAAAATATAATTAGAGCATAATTATGCTTATTTGTACCAGTGAGGTACAAGATAATCCGAATACCCAGTCCATCGTTTTGTTGACTAACCAGAACCTCTTTCATCTCTGTGTTCTGTTCAGGAACTTTTCCCCTGTGCCTAGTTATTTGAGGGAAGTCCCCATCTGTTGTTCTATTAATTTCACTGTATCTGGTTTTATGTGAAGGTCTTTTATCCACTTGGACTTGAGCTTTGTACAAGAAGATAAGAATGGATTGATTTGCATTCTTCTACATGCTGACGTCCAGTTGAACCAGCACCATTTGTTGAAAATGCTGTCCTTTTTCCACTGGATGGTTTTAGCTCCTTTGTCAAAGATCAAATGACCATTGGTGTGTGGGTTCATTTCTGGATCTTCAATTCTATTCCATTGATCTTCCTGCCTGTCTCTGTATCAATAGCATGCAGGGTTTTGTTTTTGTTTTTGTTTTTTTATCACTACTGCTCTGTAGTACAGTTTGAGGTCAGGGATGGTGATTCCCCCAGAAGTTCTTTTATTGTTGAGAATAGTTTTTGCTATCCTGGGTTTTTTGTTAGTCAAAATGAATTTGCAAATTGCTCTTTCTATCTCTATGAAGAATTGATTTGGAATGTTGATGGGGATTGCATTGAATCTATAGATTGCTTTTGGCAAGATGGCCATTTTTACTAAATTAATCCAGTCAATCCACAAGCATGGAAGATCTTCCCATCTTCTGAGATCTTCGATTTTTTTTCTTGGGAGACTTGAAGTTCTTGTCATACAGATTGCTTGGCTAGATTCACTTCAAGATATTTTATATTACTTGTGACTATTGTAAAGAGTGTCATTTCCGTAACTTCTTTTTTACTCTGTTATCCCCTTGAGTAGAGGAAGGCTACTGATTTGTTTAAGTTGATTTTATATCCAGCCACTTTGCTGAAGTTGTCTATCAGGTGTAGGTGTTCTCTGGTAGAAGTTTTAGGGTCATATTATCTGCAAATAGTCAAATTTTGACTTCTTCCCTTCTTATTTGTATCACTTTTGTTGTCTAATTGCTCTGGCTAGGAATTCCAGTACTGTATTGAATAGGTAGGGTGAGAGTGGGCAGCCTTGTCTAGTCCCTGATCTTAGTGGGATTGTTTCCAGTTTCTCTCCATTTAGTTTGATGTTGGCTACTGGCTTGCTGTATATTGCTTTTACTATGTTTAGTTATGGGCCTTGAATTCCTGCACTTTCTAAGACTTTTAACATGAATGGATGATGAATTTTGTCAAATTATTTCTCAGCATCTAGTGAGATGATCATGTGGTTTTTTTCTTTGAGTTTGTTTATATAGTGGATTACATTCATGGATTTCTGAATATAAAGCCATCCCTGCATTCCTGGGATAAAACCTACTTGATCATGATGAATGATTGTTTTGATGTGTTCTTGGATTTGGTTTGCGAGAATTTTATTGAGAATTTTTGCATCAATATTCATAAGAGAGATTGGTCTAAATTTCTCTTTGTTGTGTCTTTGTGTTGTTTCAGTATGAGCATAATTGTAGTTTCATAGACTGAATTGGGTATTGTTTCTTCTGTTTCTCTTTTATGGAATAGTTTGAATTAATTTTAATAGAATTGGTATTAGGTTTTCCTTGAGTGTCTGATAGAATTCTGCACTAAAACCATCTGGCCCCATACTTTTTTTGGTGGGGAGACTTTTCATGACCGCATCTATTTCTTTAATGGTTATAGGACTGTTTAGATGGCTTATCTGCTTCTGATTTAATTTTGGTACCTAGTATCTTTCTAGAAAATTGTCCATTTCATCCTGATTTTTCAATTTTGTTGAGTATAGGCCTTTCTAGAAAGATCTGATGATTTTTTAAATTTCCTCAGTTTCTGTTGTTATGTCTCCCTTTTCAGTTCTGATTTTATTAATTTGGATATGGTGTGCTCACAAGACAGCATGAGCTTCTTTATTTCTGATAATCTCACCGTTGAAGAATAAACACAGCCACAATTTAAAGCTACAGTTACAACAATATTTCTTTAAATACTTGGCAGTCCGACCACTCCGTATTGACATAACTACAAAGAGTGTGATTTGCATGGGTTAAAGACAAAGAACATCATCTCATTTCCATCAATTCCAATCAAGGGCAGGCTTATATCCTCAACTATTTCCTGCATCCTACTCTGTTTTCTGTGTATATGACTCCCACCCACACGTGATCAAACCCCTGCAGTGCAGCTGGTTCAAACAAGAGTAGATGGAAAGTTATCATTAACTTCAAATAGAACTCTTCCCTGCAAGATAAATTTTTACTATGTTGGTATCTTCCTCCTTTCCTTCCTCTTTTCTTCCTTCCTTCCTTCCTTCCTTCCAACTTCCTTCCATCCTGAAATAACATCTTGTAAGCTCGGTAGGCCCTGAACTTTTCAATTTCTTTCTTCCTTCTTCTGAGTGGGTCCATTACAGGTATGTATCACAATGCCTGGCCAGAATGATATTTTCTTTTTAAACAAATTATTTTAATTTTTATTTCATATTACGGGTTTTGATGGCATGTAAGTCTGTACATAACATACAAATATATGACCCCAACATGCCAAAAGATAGCATAGGTTCTCTTTGAACATCAGGAACAGACAGTTATGAACTCCTATGTGGGTGCTGGGAATTGAACCTGTGTTTTCAGAAAGTACAGTCAGTGCTCTTAGTCGATGAACTCCCTCTTCAGCCTTAAGTTAATTCTTTAAGTTTTAAATGATTTATTGAATAATGTCCTGGAATAACTATGTTTATATGAGTATAGATTCCTGTGTAGAGCAAAAAAGGGCCTCAGATCTTCAGGAGCTGAAGTTTCAGGCAGTTGTGAGTGCTTTGGTCTGAACTCAATTTCAAGAGGAGACCATTATGTGTCCTGAGCTGCTCAACCAACTCTCCAGCCCTTAAAATTAATTTTCCATCAGTCAATCAATTTCTGTGTTTATTTCTTTATTGCACGTGTACATGTGTGTTCATACCATTCTGTGCTGTGCTTCTCTTTTTTTTTTATTCTGGAAAGCGATGCTTCTATCTTATGGAGAAAGAGGGTGTAGACTTCATTTGGGCTGTGAGGAGGTTGCAACAGTGAACTTCAGGGTAGGAAGTGCTACCTTCTTCCATGATTATCAATGGGAAATGTCAGTGTCCTGGCTGGTTCGGTTTTGTTTTATACAGGAGCTCACTATGTAGCCCTGGCTGTTCTGAACTCACAGAAATTCATCTAACTCTACCTCTAAGAATCTGTATTATAGGCATGTGCTACCAGGACTGCCTGGTACACTATTTTATATGAGTTTTTTATTTGCATATATCATTTTATTCTGTGTTTTAAAAACTATGTTTCCATAGAAGGCATTTTGTCACATGCCTGTAATTCTAGTTTTGTAGTCAGAGTCAGGAAGACTCCAAGAAGTTCTATATCAGTTTGTTTTGACAAAGATATTTCTAGTCCAACCATGACTATGTAATGAGATTCTGTGTGTTAAAAATTAAAGTACTTTGCCTGAGCTCCATTTTTTCCAGTCTTTATCTCCACCTGAGATGGTGGCAAATCAGTGTGCCTCCCCCTCCTCTATGGAACTCCATAGCCTGCCTTTCTCCACGGAGTTCTGCCATAACCAGAAACACAGGTGAGATCCCTGCCCCTATATCCACACCAACTGGGACTGGAACAGAGCTCAGGAAACAAGGGACATATACTTCTATGCCTGGCCCCATCATTTTTCCATTCTTCACCTCCATTGGAACCCATGGAAGATTACTGTGCCTGTCCCTGGACCCTAAAGTGAGCCTGTCTCCCAAGATGTCTGAGCTAACTATGGACACATGGACACAGGGAAAAGGAGGCCGTTGCCATCCAGAGACAGGGTCTGTCTCCAAGGATGCTTGTTCTAACTCAGATTACACAGCTCTACCTGCCTCCAAGGAGACCTTCTCTAGATCAAGACAAACAGTCAAGTTAACACCAGAGATACCAGATAGCAAAATGCAAGCACAAGAACATAAGCAATGGAAGCCAATGTAGTTTGGTACCCTCAGAACCCAGTTATTATGCCACAGCAAGTTATGGATTCTCTAACACACTAGAAAAACAAGATTCTGACCTAAAATCTGATCTCATGAAGATGGTAGACACTTTTAGGTGGATATAAATAACTTCACTAAAGAAATACAGCAAAACACATGCAAATAGGTAGAAACCCTTAAAGAGGAAAGAAATAAATCCCTTGAAGATAAACAGGGGAAAAACAATAAAAAATAAAGGAATTGAACAAAAAGATCCAAAGACCTAAAAATGGAAATAGAAACAATAAAGAAATCACAAATGGAGGCAAAGCCTGGAGATCGAAAAATTAGGAAAGGGATCAGGTGATACAACTTCATCAACAAAATATAAGAGATGGAAGACTAAATCTAAGTTGTAGAAGATGTCATAGAAGATATCAACATATCTGTCAAAGAAAATACACAGGGTAAAAATTCCTCAAAACATTCAGGAAATTTGGAACACATTGAAAAGACCCAACCTAAGAATAACAAGAAGAGAAGAGGATGAACATTCCCAGTTCAAAGGGCCAGAAAACATATTCAACAGTATCATAAAGAAAATATCCCTGGCCTAAAGAAATAGACAGGCATACATGTACAAGAAGTGACAGAACACCAAATAGATTGGACCAGTAGACAAAATACTCCAGACATGTTTTAATAAAAACACTGAATTACAGAGAAAAAACTGAAAGAATATTAAAATCTGTAAGGTGAAAAGTCAAGTAATATATAAAGGCAGACCTATCAGATTTACACCAGTCTTCTCATGAGAGAGCAAAAAGCCAGAAGATCTTGCACATATGTCATGCAGACCTGAAGAGACCACAATTTTCATCCCACTAGTATACCCACAAACCCCAAGATCATCATAGATTGAGAAACCAGGAAATTCCATGACAAAATAAAATATAAATAGTATCTTTTTACTAATCTTGCCCTACAGAGGATTCTAGAAAGGAAACACAAAGGTAACTACTCTAAAGGAGGATGAATACACAGAAAACAGAAGAAATTAATGTCTCACAACAAACACAAGAGAAGAGAATCACACACACATAATACCACCTGCAACAACAAAAATAACTGGAACTAACAATCATTGGCTTTTAATATCTCTCAACATCAATGAACACTATTCTCAAATAAAAATACTCGGGCACAAGAATGAATGTCAGCTGAAAACCATCCACTCAGATCTTTTCTTTCAAGTTAAATAGCCAGGATTGGCTATGAGTCAAGGAGTAAGGAGAGGAGAAGATGAAGTATATGAGAAGCTAGGTAAAGAGAGAGAAAAAGAGAAAGAAAGAGAGAGGGTGCATGGAGGCAGAAGTTCACGTGTCTCCACCAGTCAAAGATAGTTTACATAGCTAGGTTGGGTATTAGGTTACACTTCTGACTGAGCATTACCATACTTATAAAGCCTTTGATTAACATTTAAAAAATTGTATAAAAGCAAAATGGAAAAAGGGGCATGGGATAGGGGTTTTCTAGGGAGGGGAAATGGGGAAAGGGGTTGGCATCTGAAATGTAAATAAAATATCCAATAAAAAAAATACTGGAGCTCTCAGTCCTACTCAGAAGGAGTGACAGAATGCTCAAAGGAGCAAATATGATGACAAAGTGTGGGACCTAAAGTCAAGGAGGGGCCGTCTGGAGACCACTCTACCTTGATACCCATCCCATGTGCAGTCACCAAAGATAGACACCAATATGGATGTCAGGAAGTGCATGTGGACAGAAGCCTGATGTAGCTATCTCCTCGGAAGTCTGTCCAGAGGCAGATGCTGGCAGCTACCCATTGATCTGATCAAGGGTTCCCGGTGGAGAAGCTAGAGGAATGAAGGAGCTGAAAGGATTGGCAGCCCCAAGAGGAGAGCAACAGTGCCTACCAACCAGAGCTCTCCAGGGTCTAAGCCACCAGCCTGGGAGCACAAAGGGAGGCACCCATGTCTTCAGTTGTTATCTTAGGTGAAGATGACCATGTCAGCCATGGGTGGGAGAGGAGATCCTTGATCCCATGAAGGCTGAACACCAAGCTGGGAGGAATTCGAGGGTGGGGAGGGAAAAGGGGAATGGGGGGGTAGGTGGGTGCACACCCTTGTGGAGGCAGGAGGTGGGGAGGGGATAGGGGGTTCCTGGGTGGTTGGGGAAATGGGGTAAGGGGATAAAATCAGAAATGTAAACATAATATCCAATAAAAAATAAATAAAAAATAAATTGACAAAAAAAGAAAAGAAAAGAAAAGAAATTTAGGAGGCAGTTTAGGTTAATGGAAACAGCTCCATAGAAACAGGAAAATCACACCCTCATAGAAGCACAAGGAGAGGTGATGGGATAAGGGACTCCTGGCTAGTGGGAGGAATGGGGTAAGGGGATAAAATTTGAAATGTAAATATTATATCCAATACAAAAAAGGGGGGAGGAATTAGTTAGAACCAACATATTTAATAAAATGTCAGCCCTGTAAAAAAAGGAAATTATCTTGATACTAAAACTTGTTTTGAGAATTGTATATTGCAGAATACACAGCCTGGGTGTATCTATGCATCAAGCAAGCTGAACAGACCTACTCAAACCTCTGATGTCCTGAAATTCCATCTGGATGTAGTGAATACACAGTGTCAGAGGCCTATCAATTTAACCCCCCAACCCTCTTCTGATATCTCAACACCCGTAATCAGCTTGAAGAAGTTAATGAAGAGTCAACACCCCTATTCCCTGGGCTTGGGGACTAAGGTGGTCAATATTGGGCTGTCTTTCTAGGGAAAAGTAGTGGTTTTGTTGGAACAGGAAGGATTAGCTAGTATTTATTGCATAGCCATAACCTATTGGTAGAAAGCTGTATAATTATTATCAAGAGGAAGTTATAATTTCTTAAATGGTATAAAATTTACTTAGATTTCAAATTTAAGGTTTTCATTGGTATGAGCTTCCTATTGATATAAGTGACATGAATATTAATACTCTCATGGGCGTTGTGCCTTTATAACACATTTAGGAATACAAGGCTTAGACCCAATCCTTCTTTAACTTTTTTTTTAAACTGATTTGAGATGGTTAGCCTGTGAGTTAAGGGACTATAGCAAATTCATGGCTTTGAGTTTATCTTTAGGGTGTTTTTTAATTTTATTTAAATAGCTGAGAGTAGTTGACAGACAACAGGACAGATTACCTTACATGGATGGTTGGTTTTCAAAAACGTCAGAAGTCCATAGAATTGACATTACAAACATTTCTGTACGAATGTTCATTTTGATTAGAGACCTGTCTGCTCCTGACAGCTTCCTGTCTTGGATTGTAAGAAGAAATTGAGCATCTTTGGAGTTATTCCAGCTGTGGTGAGAGAGCCACCAGGCAAGAACTGCCTCTTTTCATCTACAGACAAATTACTGTCCAGAAAAGGACACACTTGCAGAATAGTTGACTGATTATATCTGCCTAGACAGTGTTATCAGCCCTTAATAATTCTGCATCACCAAGGTCTGTCAGAAGATCCTGGGCCAGAAGTCTGAAGATTTGATGCTCCAACGTTCTGAAGTATAGGGACTGTCAAGGTGTTCAGCGGTCTCTATAAATTGACTAAGGTTTTGAAGCTATGCTTTGTGCTTCCCATACTTTCAGTTAACTCAGTCATTCTGGATTTCTGACAGGGTTGAAAACTTATAGTTTCATAGCTAATCCTGGCTATTTACTTTGAGAGAAAAGTTCTGAGTGGATGGTTTTCAGCTGACATTCATTCTAAAGCCAAGAAAAACTCCAGGTTCAGAACTAAGTGTTTTAGTTAAGAGAGATGACAGAGGTTCTGGTTAGTGTACAAAATGATGGACTGGGTATTAGGATTATCTTGTACTGGTACAAATAGGCAAAATTATGCTCTAATTATATTTTGAGAGAAAAGTTTTATTTTAACAGGAAGGGTGATATGTAGGAGGAGCTAAGGTGGGAGGAGTAAGGAGAGGAAGAGAAGGAGTAAGGAGAGAAGAAAAAGGAGAGGAGAAGCTAGGCGATGAGAGAGAAAGAGAGAAGGGGAACATGGAGGCAGATGTTCACGTGTCTCCACCAGTCAAAGATAGTTGATATATCTAGGTTGGGTATTGGGTTACATTTCTGATTGAGCATTACCAAACTTATAAAACCTTTGATTAACATTTAAAAAAACAGTATAAAAGCAAAAAAGAAAAGGGGACATGGGATAGGGGTTTTCTAGGGAGGGGAAATGGGGAAAAAAGATGGCATCTGAAATGTAAATAAAATATCCAATAAAAGTTAAAAAAATAGTCAGGCTAACTGAGTGGATATGCAATCAAGGTCCAGCATTTATTGATATACAAGAGCATAGTCCTGTCTATATCTTGTTTTTGAGCCACTGTTTTATGTATTCCAGGCTAGTCTCTACTTCGTTTTGTAGCCCAGTTTGTTTTGAACTTCAGATTCTTCATCTCTGCTATTAAAGACATGAGCCGCCACAGCCAGTTTATATGATTTTCTCTTTATTTGACAAGTATCTATGAATCACAAGATGAAACATTGCTTTAAACTACTCTGACCTCATATACATGAAGTCTCAAAGCCATTATTTTGTAAACTTGAGTGTTCGTGTAAAGCCTGTGCTTAAATGTCTCTCTGTCCATCAGGGGCATGAAGTCTAAATAAGCTGTCAGGCGACCACTTTTCATCCACTGTAGCATCTTCTCAGATAGGAATTAACAATTGTCACAAAGTGATGAAAATAAGTACAGAGATATTCAGTTTGTTAATATCTGCTTTTGTATCTGCAAATAATTGTCTCATAGTAATGAATAAAATAAACAGTATTATTGTATATACTGGAGTCTTTTGAGTGCACCTAGCTTTGTCTTGATCTTGAACTTTAGACAAGTATGACCTGAAATACAGCCCTAAATGTCTGCCACTTCAAACTGTGCTTACAAATGAAGTGGGCTTCCTGTTTTTTCATAATCTAGTCAAACTACATACCTAAACAAACCAACACACACACACACACACACATACACACTCACACACACACACACACACACTCACACACACACACACACACACACACACACACACACACACACACACACACACACTGTTCATCCCCAATGGCTCCCTGTCTCGTAAATGACAATACTATTCTTCCAGTTGCTCATACTGATAACTTGGGAGTCATCCTTGACTCTTCTCTTTCCCCATCACATTCTACCAACAAGTACATCCTGATCCTGACCCCTTCTCACCACCTCACTGAAAGTAGCCTTTCCTATCATTCTACCATGAACTGTTAAAAAGGCCTTCCCATCAGTCTCCTTGATGCTGTCTTTTTCCTCGCCACTTGTTCTCCACAAGTATTCAGAGTAGTTCATTTAAGAACATCTCTTTGTGAGTGGGTATTGTAGAGCAGGTTTTAGCACCTGTTGACAAGCCTGAGAACCTGAGTTCATTCCCTGAGTACTGTATGGAAGAAATACAGAACTGCTTTCTCTAAATTGTCCTCTGACCTTCACAACCTCACCAGAGCACATATGTGAACACACAATAGAAATACATAAATGTAATGAAAATAAGTTTTAGGGGCTGTGGACGTTGCTTAGTAGTTGTTTGTGCACTGCTCTAGCAAAGGAACAAGTTAGGATCTCAACACTCAAATCAGTTGTTTCAAAGATGCCTGTCCATCAGACTGTGTTCAAGAGATCTGACATCCTCCTCTAGCCTCTCCTGTACTGGGACACACACACATACTCTTCACCTACTACCTTCCACATGGCTGGCAGCATCTTACCTACATAAAATCCTGTGAATTAAGTTAGGACAGAGATGGTCCCCTAACAATTCAGCTGTGCCACAGAGCTTTGCAATAGAAGAAACTTCCTCCTTCCACATTAGTGATTAAATTTGACAAGGGTGGTAGACTAGTGTAACATCAAACTACTAAGATCTGTTCTAAATGAGTGGGTGCTGGGTGCACTGGCACATATTGATAATCAAGTACTCAGAGTGCTGAGGCAGAGTGTTAACAGAATTTGAAGGCAGCATGTGACACAAAATAAGGCTTTATCTACCAAAACAAACAAATATTAGGTTGATACAAGCTAGAAAGGAGAAAATTGTGAATAAAGAAATTAAAATTAGGAGTGTGGAGAAGCTTAGCAGTTGAGAGCTGAGGTTGTTAAGTTACTTAATTTCCAGAGGACTTCACTTCAACTTCCAGTGCTAACTTGGCAACTCACAAGTGTCTGTAACTCTAGTTCAAGAGAATCATACATTCTCTCAGACATGCATGCAGAAAAACTCCCATACACCTAAAACAATATAAGTAAAAATTGTAAACAGTAGACTTAAGATTAATGTTTACGTGCCATTAACAGTGACAATATATTCATGGGAGGTATAGGGCAACTCTGAATCTTTGTATACCTGGATAAAGCACAGGAGGCTGTCAGCTCTACAGGTCACATTGGAATGCATCAACCATAGATCACCAAACCACAGAATTCCAGGATTTTTCTCCTCTAAGTCTGAATATAAATCTTTCATAGAAAATGAATTGAGAGAGCCTGGGAATTTGGGTCAGTCAGGGAATTATTTCTTGTCATGCAAGTATGAGGAACTTAGCCTCAGTTGTATTCTCCCCATGGAAGGAAAGAAATAAAAAAAGAAAGAAAGAAAGAAAGAAAAAAAGAAGAAAGAAGTAAGAAAAAAGGAAAGAAGGAATAAAGGAAGGAAGGGAAGAAGGAAAAAAAATACAGACACCAGCAGTAAGCTGCAAATATCAAGTATGGAGAAATAGAAACAGGAGAGTCTCAGTCTGAACAATCAGGCAGTCTAGCTCCACAGTTAGATATAAGTTGATAAAAAGAGTTTTCTTATCATCATCTCCACTACCACCACGACCACCACGACCACCACCACCACCACCACCACCACCACCACCAACAACAAATATTGTGTAGTCCAGAAGGCAAATACTAAGTAAATTTTAAATACTAAGTAAAGTTTAATTTTTTCAAGTATCTGTGTGTTGGTGGCACAAGACTTTAATTCCATTACTCTGGACA
This sequence comes from Rhabdomys dilectus, assembly GCA_019844195.1. Lineage (NCBI taxonomy): Eukaryota > Metazoa > Chordata > Mammalia > Rodentia > Muridae > Rhabdomys > Rhabdomys dilectus. The sequence goes on along the minus strand of JADRCG010009839.1, from coordinate 611,219 downwards.
TAGATATCTCTGTGTTCGGGCCAGCAAAGTCTACAGAGAGAGAATTCCAGGACATCCTGTCCTACACTAAGAATCCTTATCTCAAAGAAATATGATATTTTTTTTAATTTTGAGAGTAAAGTAGAGGATTGAAGAAATGGTGCAGTGGTTAAGAATGTTAGCTGCTCTTGCAGAGGACACAAATTCATCTACACCTTACCACAATCAGTAAAAAGTGGCCACTGCACTCTCCTATGGGAATGTCACACACACACACACACACACACACACACACACACACACAATTTAAAAATTATTTTTTGAGAAAGTAAGTAGAGAGCAATTGAGGAAGGCACCCAGCATTGAATCCTGACCTCCACATTCAAGCTGACATGTGTACCTATGAAGACAAATATGTTCACACAGAGATATACACAAATACTAGAATATAAGAAATTAATTAAGTTCCACAGAGATTCCTACAGGCACATCTTGAGTACAATTTCTTTTCATTAATAAGGGAGGATCTCCAAATGATTCCAGTAAAATTATTTGAATAGAAGAAACATTTCATTGTATTATCACAACTTAGGAGGATACTTACAGTAATTTAAATCCATCTGAGGATGTATCAAAAATATAACCTTGCCTCAACTCAGGACTTTTAGAATCTGACACACTTGGGAACTGGCGTTCCAGAAGTTTTTCTTTACCTCCTAAAAGAGAAGCATTGAAAAATTATAGGATGGGATTGTTAGTGAGAGAATCTTCTCTCAAAGAACAACTGGGATAAATTGTGTGGTGGTTAAAATGAGAATGTTTCTTATAAACTCAGTGATTAAAACATGTGACCAGCAATTAGAAGTTCAGTTAAGGGATTGTAATGGGAAGGGCAGTCTTACTGTAAGAAGGCTATCACTGGGGCATCCTTTAAGGGTTCATGACCTTGGCTTACCTTCAATTTGCTGTCCTTTCAACATGTTTTCAGTAGAAGCTGTGCTCAATAACCTTCCTTCTCCTGCTGCCATGCCTTTCTGCCATAATGAACTCTTATCACTTTGAAATGATTATCTCATATAAACTATACATAAGTTTACTTTAATCATGGTGTTTTCATCACAGCAACAGAAAGGAAATTATAGAATGGAAGATGTTCATATCTTCATTAGGTCTTATGAGCGTGGTGTAACATGCTTGCAGTCCCAAAACTCAGCAGTCTGGGGCAGAAAGGTCAAGTTTCAAGCCAGCCTTGCCTATAAAGAAAAAGACTGCATTATAACATAATAAAACCAAACCAATAAAAATCTGTTTTGCAAGGCAGCACCCAAATAGTTCTGTCTACCAAAGCCCCGAGGAAACAAGCTAGCATCTTGCCTCCATTATGTATGTACATTTTAATCTCTAGTGCCAAAAGTAATTTTCAGGTATTGTTCTTTAATAAGCTTTTAAATGGTATCCATGCTTATGAAGTCTGCTGGCAACAATAATGAAGATGACTGTTCGTGAATCAAAACATTCTTTTAAAAGATTTATTTGTGTGTGTGTGTTGTATGTATGACTCTTTTTTTTTTTACATGTATGCCTTATGTGCAGTAACCACAGAAACCAAAGGAGGAGCTGAAATCCTCTGGAACTGGAGTTACAAATAGTTGTTAGCTACCATGTGTGTGCTGTGAATGGAACCCCAGGTACTCAAGTGCTCTTAAATCAGTTTTTGCTCCTTAGTTGGTCCTTTTGGCTGGGGCAGACACCTAGCTGGTCTGCTCCCATGAAGACAACATACCCTGAACCATTCACGAGAAACCAATGTACTTAGAGCAGCAGAATTTCGTGATCCCACAGGCAGCATGAGTCCAAGGATATCTTCAACGCAGGAGCTCAGGATCATAGGATCACAGAGACAGCTGGATTCTGAGGAGTTCTGACACAAGCAAGATAACTGAAAAGACAGGCTCCAGTCAGAGACAGTGAGTTCAGGTAGCACTAGAGATAACCAGTTGACGAAAGGCAAGCAAAAGAACATAAGCAACAAAAACCAAAGTTACCTGGCATCATAAGAACCCAGTTTTCCAACCATAGCAAGTCTTGGACACACAATCATACTGGAAAAGCAAAATTCAGATTTAAAATCACTTCTCATGATGATGATAGAGGACTTTAAGGAGGACATAAATAACTCCCTTAAAGAAATACAGGAGAAGACAGGTAAGCAGTAAGAAGCCCTTAAAAAGGAAACACAAAAATCCCCTAAAGAATTGCAAGAAAACACAAACAGGTGAAGGAATTAAACAAAACCATCCAGGATCCAAAAATGGAAGTAGAAACAATAAAGAAATCTCAAAGGGAGACTATCCTGGAGATAGAAAACCTAGGAAAGAGATAAGTAGTCATACATAGATGCAAACATCACCAACAGAATACAAGAGACAGAAGACAGAATCTCATGTGAAGATGATACAATGGAAACATGACAGAACTATCAGGAAAACTGCAAAATGCAAAAAGCTCCTAACTCAAAACATTCAGGAAATCCAGGACACAATGAGAATACCAAACCTAAGGATAATAGGTATAAAAGAGAGTAAAGATTCCCAACTTAAAGAGCCAGTAAATATCTTCAAAAAATTATAAAAGAAAATTTCCCTAACCTAAAGAAAGAGATGCCCATGAACATACAAGAAGGCTACAGAACTCCAAATAGACTAGAACAGAAAAGAAAATCCTCCAGTCACTCAATAATCAAAACATCAAAAGCACAAAGCAAAATAAAAATGCTAAAAGCAGTCAGGGAAAAAGGTAAAGTAACATATAAAGGCAGATCTATAAGAATTACACCAAACTTCTCCCAAGAGACCATTAAAGCCAGAAGATTTTGACAGATATCATACAAATCCTAAGAGAACATAAATGCCAGTCCAGACTACTATGCCCAGAAAAACTCTCAATCACTATAGATGGAGAAACCAAGATATTCAATGAGAAAACCAAATTTACATAACATGTTTTCATAAATGCATTCCGACTAAGGATACTATATGGAAAACTCCAATACAAAGAGGAAAGCTACAACCTAGAAAAAGTAAGAAAGCAATCTTCCAACAAACCCAAAAGAAGTTAGCTACACAAACATAATCACATATCTAATAACAAAAATAACAGGAAGGAACAATCATTTTTCCTTAATATCTCTTAACATCAATAGAGTTGATTTCCAAATAAAAAGACATAGACTAATGGCCTGGATTGAAATTTTGCTACATACAAGAAACACACCTCAGTGACAAAGACAGACCTCAGCACCTCATGGTACTTTCTCCAAAATAGACTATATAATTGGTCACAAAACTGGCCTCAACAGGTACAAAACTATTGAGAATATACCTTGCATCTTATCAGATCATCATGGACTAAGGCTAGTCTTCAATAATGATAAAAATAGTGGAAAGTCCACATACATGTGGAAACTGAACAATGTTCTACTCAATGATGACTTGGTCAAGGAAAAAATAAAGACAAAAATTAAAGACTTTTTAGAATTTAACGAAAATAAAGGCACATGGTACCAAAACCTAAGGGACACCATGAAAGCTGTGTTAAGAGAAAAACTCCTATCTTAAGTGCTTATAGAAAGAAAGTGAAGAGTGCATACTCTAGTAACTTGACAGCATACCTGAAAGCTCTAGAACAAAAAGAAGCAAATACAACCAAGAGCATTAGAGGCAGGAAATAATCAAACTCAGAGCTGAAATCAACCAAGTAGAAACAGAAAGAACTATATAAAATATCAACAAAATCAATAGCTGGTTCTTTGAGAAAATCAACAAGTTAGATAAACACTTAGACAGACTAACCAGAGAGCACAGAAACAGTATCCAAATAAAATCAGAACTGAAAAGGGAGACTAAACAACAGAAATTGTGGAAATTAAAAAAAATCATCAGATCCTACTACAAAAGTCTATACTCAACAAAACTGGAAAATCTGTATGAAATGTACAATTTTCTAGACAGATACCAGGTACCAAAGTTAAATCAGGATCAGATAAATCATCTAAACATTCCTATAATCACTAAAGAAATTGCAGCAGTCATTAAAAGACTTCCCACCAAAAAAGCCCAGGACCAGATGGTTTTAGTGCAGAATTGTATCAGACCTTCCAGGAAGACTTAATACCAATTCTCTTCAAACTATTCCACAAAATAGAAACAGAAGGAACACTACCTAATTCTTTCTATGAAACTACAATTATGCTTATACTGAAACAACACAAAGACCTAACAAATAAAGAGAACTACAGACCAAACTCTCTTATGAGTATTGATGCAAAAATATTCACTAAAAGTCTCGCAAACTGAATTTAAGAACACGTCAAAACAATCATCCATCATGATCAAGTAGGTTTTATCCCAGAAATGCAGGGATGGTTCAATATTCCCAAATCCATCAATGTAATCCATTACATGAATAAATTTAAAGAAAAAGACCACATGATCATCTAACTAGATGCTGAGAATGCATTTGACAAAATTCAACATCCCTTCATGTTAAAAGTCTTGGAAAGATCAGGAATTCAAGGCCCATACCTAAACATAGTAAAAGCAATATATAGTAAACCAGTAGCCAACATCAGACTAAATGGAGAGAAACTGGAAGCAATCCCACTAAGATCAGGGACTAGACAAGGCTGCCCACTCTCTCCCAACCTATTAAATATAGTACTGGAAGTCCTAGCCAGAGCAACTAGACAAGAAAAGGAAGTGAAAGAAAGACAAATAGGAAAGAAAGAAGTCAAAATTTCATTAATTGAAGATGATATGATAGTATACTTAACTGACTCTAAAACTTCCACAAGGGAACTCCTAAACCTGATAAACAACTTCAGCAAAGTGACTGGATATAAAACTAACTCAAACAAATTACTAGCCTTCCCCTATTCAAAGGATAAGTGTCTGAGAAAGAAATTAGGGAAATGACACCCTTTACAATAGTCACAAACAATATAAAATACCTTGGAGTGAATCTAACCAAGTAAGTGAAAGATCTGTATAACAAGAACTTCAAGTCTGTGAAGAAAGAAATAGATGATCTCAGAAGATGGAAAGATCTCCTGTGCTCTTGGATTGTCAGGATTAATTTAGTAAAAATGGCCATCTTGCCAAAAGCAATCTACAGATTCAATGCAATCCCCATCAAAATTCCAAATGAATTCTTCATTGAGATAGAAAGAGCAATTTGCAAATTCATTTGGAATAACAAAAAAACTCAGGATAGTGAGAACTATTCTCAACAATAAAATAATTTCTGGGAGAATCACCATCCCTGACCTCAAACTGTACAACAAGGCAATAGTAATAAAAACTGCATGGTATTGGTATAGATACAGGCAGGAAGATCAATGGAATAGAATTGAAGACCCAGAAATGAGCTCACATAGCTATGGTCACTTGAAGTTTGACAAAGGAGCTAAAACCCTCCAGTGGAAAAAGGACAGCATTTTCAACAAATGGTGCTGGTTCAAGTGGAAGTCAGCATGTAGAAGGATGCAAATCAATCCATTCTTATCTTCTTGTACAAATATCAAGTCCAAGTGGATAAAGGACCTTCACATAAAACCAGATACACTGGAACTAGTAGAAGAGAATGTGGGGAAGACCCTTGAATGCCTAGGCACAGGGTAAAAGTTCCTGAACAGAACACCAATGGTTATGCTCTAAAATCAAGAATTGACAAATAAGACCTCATAAAATTGAAAAGCTTTTGTAAGGCAAAGGACACTGTCAATAAGACAAAACAGCAACCAACAGAATGGAAAAAGGTCTTTACCAATCCTTATTTGATAGAGGGCTAATATCAAAGATATATAGATAACTCAATAAATTATACTCCAGACAACCAAATAACCCTATTAAAAATGGGATACAGAGCTAAACAAAGAATTCTCAACCGACGAAACTCAAATGGCTAAGAAGCACCCTAAGAAATGCTCAACACCCTTAGTCATCAAGGAAATGCAAATCAAAACAACCCTGAGATACCAACTCACACCAGTCAGAATGGCTAAGATCCAAAACTCAAGTGATAATAGATGCTGGTGAGGATGCAGAGAAAGAGCAACACTCTTCCATTGTTGGTGGGATTGTAAGCTGGTACAACCAATCCGGAAATCAGTCTGGTGGTTCCTCAGAAAACTGGACATAGCCTTACCTGAGGATCCAGCTATACCACTCTTGGGCATATATCCAGAAGATGTTCCAACATATAACAAGGACATATGCTCTACTATGTTCATAGCAGCCTTATTTATAATAGACAGAAGCTGGAAAGAACCCAAATGTCCTTCAACAGAGGAATGGATAGAGAAAATGTGGTACATTTACACAATGAAGTATTACTCCGCTATTAAAAATAATGAATTCGAGAAACTCTTAGGTTAATGATTGGAACTAGAAATTATCATCCTGAGTGAGTTAACCCAATCACAAAAGAACACACATGGTATTTACTCTCTGATAAGTGGATGTTACCCCAAAAGCTAGGAATAGTGAAGACTCAACTCACAGACCACATGAAGCTCATGAAGAAGGAAGACCAAGTGTGGATACCTCAGTCCTACTTAGAAGAAGTAACAAAAATACTCAAGAAAGCACATATAAAAAACAAAATGTGGGACAGAAACTGAAGGAGGGGCCATCTGGAGACCATTCCACCTGGGTATCTATCCCATGTGTAGTCACCTAAGCTAGACACTGATGTGAATGGCTGAAACTGCATGCTGAAAAGAACTTGATGTAACTGTCTCCTTAGAGGTCTGCCAGAGACTGACACATTCAGAGGACAATGCTCACAGGTAACCACTGATCTGATCAGGGGTTTCCCAATAAAAAAGTAAGAGAGAAGACTGAAGGAGCAGAAAGGGTTTGTGACCCAATGAGGAGAGCAATAATACCAACCAACCAGAGCTCCCCAGGGTCTAAACCACCAGCCTGGGAGCACATAGGGAGGACCCCATGACTCCAGCTGTATATGTAGGGGAGGATGGCCTTGTCGGGCATAGGTGGGAGAGGAGATTCTTGTTCCCATTAAGGACAAACACCGAGTGGGGGGGTATGAAGGTAGGGAGGTAGAGTTCGGGGATAGGTGGGGAACATTCTCATAGAAGCATGAGGAGGGGGTATGGAATAGGAGGTTCCTTGTTGGTGGGGAGAAATGGGGTAAGGGTATAAAATCTGAAATGTAAATATAATACCCAAAAAATAAATTAAAAAAAAGAAGGAATATGTTAAGAGTCACACATGTATCTGCTTTAAGTGTGTCACAGACACACTTCATTCAATAGACATATAGACATAGGGAAATGCAATTTGATACTGTAACAGCTGTCTTTATTTGAAAATAAAAAATAAAATGGTAAAGCTTTTATATGAGCTTCACCTCAAAACTAACAGATGACAGAATGTTTCTTGCTCAGCTCTGTGCATCAGGGACCAAAAACCTTCAGAAGGTCACGTTGGGCTGAAGAAGTAACCCTGCTACTAGAAAAATTGTCCAGCATGGAACAAGATTTGGGTCAGCATGGTATAACCTAGACAATGGGTGCACACATATGGTCTGAGGACTTGGAAGGCAAAATCAAAAGGATTACAAGTTAAAGTTTTGCTTGGCTACTGGGTAAATTTAAAACACAAAAAACAAAGGAGGGAGCAAGGTGCAGTGACACAAATCTGTAATGTCATCACTCAGAAGACTGAAGTGAGAGGATTGCCTGGACCACAGTAAGGCACTTGAAGTGCTGAGGCACACACAGGCAAGGGATAAAAATGAAAAACAAAATCCCCTGGGCTTTGCATCCTGACACAGTGACCTGTGATGCTTTACAAGCAGTTAGAGCTTAAAGACCCTGTACCCCAAATGGCTTCACAGAGAACAATTGCTGTTACATGAGTCACTGACTAACAAAATGTGAACTGCCTACCTCTGTCTGCTCGAACACAAACACAGAGGGTATAATGAAGCAAACAAGGTAACTGCTTTTAACTGTAGTTCAAGTGCCCCACTCCTTGCTGAGGTGTAATTCTCACAGAATCAGCCTGTTGTGTTTCTGCACACAGTGTCTATTCTTCATTAAAACTTTTAAGTTAGTTCTGCTCTGGCAAATTCTTTTACTCCTGCACCAGAAGCTGACCATTCCCAAAATAACACAACTCTTTGAGGAATAAGCTTAGTGGTGGAGAGAGCAGAATCTACCTCACATCCTCTATGAGCCTCCCCTGGTACCATGGGATGTGAAGAAGCCTCATAAGACCTGTGTGTGTTAACTGACTGCCCTTCCTCTCTAAGATTCTCTTTGACCCACCTTAAAAATCATGTTCCAACTGCTCGTCTCATCACTATTACACATGGTTGACTCTAATGATCAATTCCCAGTCTGCTCATAAAAGACATATCTGTGTGAGGTGTGAAGACCTCCTATATTCCCTTCTGTTGTGTCTGGTGGGTTTTTTTCTTCTGTTTATTTGTTGGTTTGTCTGACTGACTTTTAGGTGTGGTATCACTCAAGACTATGCAGGAACTCACTACAATCTCACTACTGACTAGATAATCAAACCTCCCTTTAAAGTGGCAGTCATCTAACTTCCTGGGCCTCCACAGCCCTGTACTTGCAGGTGTGAGACAATACTCTTGGCTTGCTTCCTTCTTCAGGAACATTCTCTTCAGTGGCTTCCAGAACACTGAACTCTCCTGACCTCACTCCGCCCCTCAGAATGTTCTCTCACTGTGTCTGCTTGGCTGTTTTCTGGTTGGTCACTCTACCTCCAGGATCTGAGGTGTCCCTACTTCTGGCACAGTCACTCCTGTGGTGACTATATCTTATGACAGGACAGGATAGGACATCAAATTATCAGGAGTTCAATCACTGTGAACTAAAGTCCTTACCTGTGCAAATAATTCTTTATCAACTGCCAGTTGTTTTAAAAAGATACCAGACTTACAAAATCCAAACAGGGGTGTGCCTCGCATGTCCTCACATGTCAGCAAACTCAACCCTCCAGAAGTGGGACAGTAGATCCTTAATTCAAAGTCAGCATGGACTCCATATTGAGCACTGGAAACTATATATAGCCCTGCAATTTGGAAAGCACAAAATCAGGAGTTCAAGGTTATCTCTGAGACTCTGGACTTGTGGCTCATGTAATCGCAGTACTTACAAGGTGTTAGCAAAAGGATTACTGGGGATTTGAGGCTAGGCTGGACTACACAGTTAGTACCAACACAGCCTTGGCCACAGAGTGACTGATATTTTGTCTTTACATAAAATAACAAAAAAGAAAAATAAAATTAGAGACCAAAGAAATGAAAAAGGTTATCATTGGCTACAAATCAAGATGAAGGACAACCTGTGCTACATGAGGCAATATCTTGAAAAATCAAATTAATCAGGCATAGTACCCAAGATCTTAATCCCACTGCATAAGATGCAGAGAAAAGAGGACCAGGAGCTTACATGAAAATTTGTAGGTTACTATGGACTATGGCATTAAAGAAGGCAATAGGCAAGGTTGACATGGTACTTCTGCTGGTAAGCATAAAGACCTGAGTTCAATCCCTGAGACCCATATAGGGGAAGAAAAGGAATGTATACCCCAAATTATTGACAATCTGTACATGTTCTGAGCTATAAACACACACACACACACACACACACACACACACACACACATACACACACACACACACACACACACACACACTCAAATTTAAATGCCCAAACTAAGAATATCAATAAATGAACAATAATAAAGAACCTTAGTTTAAGTAGGGTCAAATGTTGAATCCAAATTTAGTTTATCTTTGATAGACTCTGTCAATGTCTTCAGGTTGGCCTGGTCCTAACTCATGATCTTCTTTCTTGTTTCTTCACAGTGTTGGGATGACTGGTTGGTGATAATTTTTTTGTTTGTTTAAAAGAATAATCACCCCCCCATGTGTTTTCTTCTTCCTTCACTCCTTTCCTCTCTCTCCCACTCCCCTCTCTTTCTCTCTCCCTCTTCCACTCTCTCTGTCACTCCTCCTATTCCTGATCTTTGTTCTTATCTACCTATCCCTCTCTGCCCTCTCATATACACACACCAAGTACTTCTCAGAAGTGCTCATCCTCCAATCTACCTATCTTGATTAAAAAAGAATTTAACTTTCTATTTGGGCAAGCCCACAACTGTGGTGCCATCTCTGCCTCTTTTTCCCTCTCAGGCCATATCTAAATCCATGATGCCACTCTGGAATATGTCAAATTTCCAGACTTCTTCACTCTTCATGGTACCACACAGCTGTTACTATAGTAACAATGTCACACCATAGTGACAGCTCGGAGTCACAGGCATCTCTGGGGTTTAATGTCTGCATTTGCCCCTCTCAGCTCCTGAGAAGTCTAAAATTTATTCTCAACATAACAATTAAAACAAAAATGACACTGGTGGGACAAGACAGACATGTACTCATGTCTTTAATCATAATGCCTGATCTCCTGGGTTCTCTTTCTGTCCTTTGTAGGAATGTCCTCGGACCTTACTTGGCACTCATCTCTCTTCACTTTATCACAAAAAAACCTAAAACAAACAACTAGCTACAGAATGAAGCTAGAGAGAATCAGAACAGACCACTGAGCTCAGTCTTACACTGGGAATCTTTAAAGAAGATTTTTCAAGAAAATGAACCTTTACAGCTAATAAAGCCAGTTCCAACAAGGTCCTGAGGAAAATACCTCATGTTGTTTCTGTTGAAAAGCAGCCTACAATCCTTGTAACCTTTGTGATTCTGTTCTTCAGTCTCTTTTTTTCTAAGGACAGTCACATCTTTTGTTTCACTAAGCACTTGAAGGGTCTACATGGCCAACTAATGTCACAAATAGAAAGATTCATTTACTTCACTTTAAATTTTAACTAAGTATGTATTATTATTTGTGGGTCTCCCCATGTAGATCTGGCCGACCTGGAATTTGCCATATAGCTCAGGTAGGTATCAAAGATGCAGATATCCTCTTTCTTTTGTTTCCTGAGTATCAGGGAATTACTTTGATGAACTAGTTCTCTACAGGCTCCATCTACCACAATCTGCTCAAAACAATTCTTTACCTATGTAAAGTAGGCACATTCTGTTAGCCACCTCCTCGCAAGTTCCTAGTCCTATTACAAGTCCTTAAACTAGTCTTTCTTTTTATTGGATATTTTATTTACATTTCAGATGCCAATCCCTTTCCCCATTTCCCTTCCCCAGAATATCCCTATCCCGTGCCTCCCCTTTTCCATTTGGTTTTTATACAATTTTTTAAATGTTAATCAAGGGCTTTGTAAGTATGGTAATGCTCAACCAGAAGTGTAACATAATACCCAATCTAGCTATGTAAACTATCTTTGACTAGTGGAGACATGTGAACTTCTGCCTCCATGCCTTCTCTCTCTTTCTCTCTCTTTTTCTCTCTCATTACCAAGCTTCTCATCTACTTCATTTTCTCCTCTCCTTACTCCATCTTTTCCTCTTGGTGCTCCTTTCCCCTTAGCTCCTCCTACATATTACCCTTCCTGTTAAAATAAAGCTTTTCTCTCAGAATACAATTAGAGCATAATTATTCCTATTTGTACCAGTGAGGTACAAGATAGTCTTAATACCCCGTCCATCCTTTTGTTGACTAGCCAGAACCTCTGCTGTCTCTCTTGACTAGAACACTTAGTTTTGAACCTGGCTTTTTCTTGGCTTTAGAATGAATGTCAGCTGAGAACCCTCCGCTCAGATCTTTTCTCTCAAGGTCAATAGCCAGGATTGGCTATGAGTTTATAGGTCTTCAATGCCGTCAGAAATCCAGAATGACTAAATTAACTGAATTTATGGGAAGCACTAATCATAGCTTCTAAAACTTAGCCAATTTATAGAGACCGCTGAACAACTGGACAACCCCTATACTACCGAACGTTGGAGCACCAAATCTTCAGCCTTCTGGCCCAAAGTCATCTGACAGACTTTATTGCTGCAGAATTATTAAGGGCTGGTTACTCTGTTTAGGCAGATATAATCAGTCGACTATTCTGCAAGTGTGTCTTTTTCTGTAGATGGAGAGAGGCAATTCTTGCCTGGTGGCTGTCTCACCACAACAGGAATTTCTACTTAGAATCCAAGACAGGAAGCTGTCAGGAGCAGACAGGTCTCTAATCAAAATGAACATTAATATAGAAATATTTGTGATGTCATTTCTATGGATTTCTGATGTTTTGAAATCCAACTATCCATGTAAGGTAACCTAGACTGCTGTCTGTTATCTTCTCTCAGCTATTTCTAAATGAATTATAGAAAACACCCTAACAATAAACTCAAAGTCATGAATTTGCTATAGTCCCTTAACTCACAGGCTAGTCATCCCAAGTCAGTTAAAAAAGTTAAAGAAGGACTTGTAAGTCTTGTATTTCTAAATGTGTTATACAGGCACAATGCCAGTGAGAGTATCTATATTCATTTCACTTTCATATCGATGAGAAGCTTATACCAACGAAAACCTTAAATTTGAAATCCAAGTGAATTTTGTACCATTTAAGAAATTATAACTTCATCTTGATACTAAATTATACAGATTTCTACCAATAGGTTATGGCTATGCCATAAATCCTAGCTCATCCTCCCTGTTCCAACAAAATCACTGCTGTTCCCCAGAGAGACAGCCCCATATTAACCACCTTAGTCCCCAAGCCCTGGGAATAGGGGCGCTAACTCTTCTTTAACTTCTTCAAGCTGATTAAGGGTGTTGAGACATCAGAAGAGGGGTGGGGGGGGGAAGAGCAAATTGATAAGCCTCCGACAATGTGTCCTCACTGCATCCAGATGGAACTCCCAGACACCGGAGATTTGAATAGGTCCGCTTGTTTTGCTTGATGAATAGATACACTAAGGCTGTGCATTCTGCAATATACAATTCTCAGGACAAGTTTTAGTATCAAGAAAAAATTTTTTTTTTTTCATAGAGGGCTGACTTTTTTTTTAAAGATGTTGGTTCTAACAACTTTTTCCCCCTTTTATGTAGTTGGTTATAATATTTACGTTTCAATTTTTATCCTCTTATCCCATTTCCCCAACCACCCAGGATCCCTTTATCCCATCCCCCCTCCTTATATCCCTTCTATGAGGCTGTGCCCACACCCACCCCCAACCCCCAGTACCCCCTCCTCACCCTCACACTCCCCCCCTTCTGTGTTGATTTTTCATGGGACACTCACTTTCCTTTCTCCCTCTGCTCCTGCTACACTGATCTGAACATTTATATGCCTGGCTCAGGGCCTTTGCATCTGCTGTTTCTTTGACCACACATCCATATGGCATCTTCCTTCATCTACTTCAGCTCTGTTCATGACTCACTTGTCACTCTTGGTGAAGTCTGTCTAATTGACCACAAGCACAAGCTCACACTCCAGGCTCTGTCTTCTTACAGGTGTCATGTCTGTCTCCAGTGCACACATCACAACTGGATGTGCTGCCAGGTCCTTCAGTGACATTCAGGTACTGACTGAGGTGGGATGCAGATTCAGAAGCTGATTCCTGTCACATTAATCCTCTCTTGTTATTCTGGAACCAAATATTAGTGGATTCTGGCATTTGACTCAAGCTGATGGCAGTAGTGGATTAAGAACGAAACTTAAGTTACTGGGATTCTTTACTTCTTACTTAACTTTTCATGAGACAGAGAGAAAGAAATGTCACAAATACAGACACACACACACACACACACACACACACACACACGCACGCACACACGCACTCTCTCTCTCGCGCGCACACACACACACACACACACACACACACACACACGCACTCGCGCGCACGCACGCACACGCGCACACGCGCACACACACACCACACACTGTAGATGAAGCAGAGCCCCAAGAGCCATACTTTATTTTTTCCTCTGAGTCTTCTAATACCTCCTTATACAAAAGTTTATCATAAAATTATATCACAGATAAAATAGTACACAAAACAGTGTTACAGAGAGATGCCCATAGTAAGTTGAAAGCAGTGTTTCATTTATAAGCTCATTATAAGTTTCAAGCAATAGTTCACATGGCCCTGCTTTATTGTAGTGTAAACTGGTGGCCTCATCCTTGGATCTGACTTATAATGAATGATTTTTCTCGGGCAGAGATCAGTACCAAGCCTATTTCTCTTCTTAGTGAAATTTTTGAAAGCTCATTGTGCTCCTTTTATTCGGCCATTACTATTCTATGAGGAGGGGACACATTCTATTCTTGATTCTAACTTGTCATGCCTTGGTGACAAAATAACTAAAACCATCTCCTTAAACTTTTTCCTAAATTTATTTGACCCAAATCAGAAATTTATAAAATCATTAGTATATCCAAACAGCCTTGTTCTATGTAGGTGCATCTTCACATTGATCATCGGGAATTTTGCTAAAAAGGGTAGGTTTATGCCCAGGAATCACCAGGCTCTGCCATAGTGGCAGGAAGGGCTATCAGCATCGAGAAGCAATCCTGGGATGAAGTCTCTGGGTCCTTACCTCACTAAACACACCCATCCATGCCATGCAAAATGGTGAGCCATCTCCAGAAAACTCACTGGCTTGCATAACCTTTCCTAAATGGCTTCTGTCAACATGTTTACTTTATTTCTTTATACTATGTTTCCCCACTGAATAGCAAGCTCCATAATTGTGAAGAATTCAATCTGCTTTGTGCTTAGGTGTAGTGAGTGATTTGAGGTATGTGTGTGAAGGAATGAACTCCTAAGTGTGCTACACAGCTCTGCAGGGACAGGCTGGCCTGACTGTGAGCTGCTGCAGGCTGAGGCCACCTCTGCTATGATTTTAACAAATACAGCATAAAGCGCAGTAGTGCACAGATCTCCCTGAGAGCTCTCTAAGGACACAGGATTTCCTTCCCTCCAATGCAGATCAGGTCCCAGATCCCAAATACTTGCCCTTCAGCTCTTGCTTTGCAAATATGAACACAGGTGGGAACGGCAGAGGGTCACCTGCCCTGTGTCCATCTACTACTGATCAGTCACCTGGTCAGGATAAGCACATGAGGGGTAGTAGTGGAGATTCTGGCTGTAGGTTTCAATCCATAGTGACCTGGCATTACAACACCAGAACAGAAGACAGACAGACAGGATCCATCAGGATCCAGGTACCATCTTAGCTCAGTGACAACAAAAAGTGCTTGCATCTCTGATTGGCAATCTGGGTGTCATGCAGAGACTCAGGTGACCACACCCCTGCCTGGTGACACAGCCTGAGCATTCCCTGTAGCAAAACCATTGCTGTCTTGTGTATATTCAGCACTTATCTTAAAACAGAAGCTGCTCTTTCAGCCTGTAACAGTTCTTCTGTAAGATTTCAGTTAAACTTAATTTTTAGATAAAGTTAGTTTTTAACTGCCCCAGGACACATCCTGGGAGGAGCACAGTTCTTAGTCCAAGGACAACTACTGTATTACCCTGCTAAATTAACATTCAGAGGAAGAAGTGATTCCTCAGACCACAGGGAAGAGAACCCACTTGTGTGTGGGGATTGCCCAGAGCACATAAACACATTCCACAGGACAGAACAACCCTTGACACTTACAGACAAGGGAGCTCCTTGCTACCTCATTCCCCAAAAACCAATCATTTTAAAGCTCACTCTGTTCTGCCAATCATATTGTGCCTAATCACTGTTTCTGTAGTACACCCCTTAAACTGTATAAAACTGCTCTTAACCTCAATTCAGGCTTCTCCTGCCTACAATGTAAGGAAGTCTGGTGTACCAGTATCATTAACCCTCATGTTGTTACAACGAATCCTGTCCATGTGAATTTCTGGGGGGCGTGTCCCTTGGTTTTGGATTTTACAGTCCAACACTTCTTCAATGCTCTCATTTTATACATAACGACATTGAAGTGACAATGTTAGTGTCTTGAAAGAATTGAACCCTGGCTCCTCTCTCAGCTGTGTCTTAGGAGAGAACTGTCTTTTTTTTTTTTGGACAACTGTGTCACAGTTAGAATGATTTGTATTTCATCAGTTTGTACTCCTTGAAATTGAAAAACTAAAATTTTGCCACTGGATACTTGGCCACTTTTATCATAGTGATTCATATCATAATAGCAGTTGCATTGGCATCATTTGAAATCTTATTAAAAATAGCTCCTGACAATTCACTGCAGGCAACCATATGTCCCTCCTTCCTCTGCACACACACACAACCTACATCTCACAATTTCTAGAAATCTCAGATGAAAAACAAGTGACTTGATGGTGCCCAACATAAAGCATAACCTCAACACATTCTCTCTCTCTCTCTCTCTCTCTCTCTCTCTCTCTCTCTCTCTCTCT
>JADRCG010009839.1:557257-594862 GCA_019844195.1 Rhabdomys dilectus | reverse complement strand
TCTCTCTCTCTCTCTCTCTCTCTCTCTCTCTCTCTCTCTCTCTCTCTCTCTCTCTCTCTGTGTGTGTGTGTGTGTGTGTGTGTGTGTGTGTGTCTCACTCCATCTCTCTCTTTCTCATGTGTACATGGTTCTGTCTGTCTGTCTGTTTGTCTGTCTATGGGTTGTATGTCTTTCTGTAGCCCTAGTTAACTTGTAACTGAGCATGTAGTCAGGTTGGCGTCTAACTCACATTTACCTATATCATCCTTAAGAGTGCTTGGATCACCACTATATCTGACTTCTCAATTGACATGTTAAAACATCTCATATTGTGGCCACTTCTTACCTAATAACTTGGCTCTTGATTGATTACCAACTGAGGAGGGGGAAAAAAGAAAAAATTAAAGAATTTCTAGAATTCTATGAAAATGAAGACACAACATACTCAAACTTATGGTACACAAAGAAAGCACTACTAAGAGGAAACTTTGTAGTACAAAGTGCCTTCAAAAAGAAATTGGAGAGATCTCATCCTAGCAGTTTAAGGGCACACATGAAAGCTCTACATCAAAAGGAAGCAAATACACCCAAAATGAGGAGATAAGAGATAATCAAAGTCAGGGCTGAAATCAGTCACTTAGAAAGAAAGAGAACAATACAAAGAAGTAACTTAGAAATTAGTCACTTAGAAAGACAGAGAACAATACGAAGAAGTAACAAAACAAAAAGCTGGTTCTTTGACAAAATAAACAAGATAGACAAACCCATAGCCAAATTTACTAAAGAGACTGACTGACATAGTACCCAAATTATCCATATCATAATATAAAGGGGAAGAAAAAGCAACAAAAATTTAGGAAATTCAAAACATCATTAGATCATACTTCAAAAGCTTGTACCCCACAAAGCCAGAAAGTCTAACCAAAATGCATGATTTTCTAGACAGATACCACTTACCAAGTTAAATAAAGATCTGGTCAACTATCCACACAATCTGATTGCCCTTAATAGATTAGACATCTATTAAATCTATTTAGTTCATTAAAAGTCTTACAACAACAATAACAAAAAAAAAAAAAAAGCCGGAGAGCCAGATGGATCTAGTGCAGAATTCTACAAGAATTTCATGGGAGAGCCAATACCAATATTTCTCAAAATATTCCAGAAAATACAAGCAGAAGAAACACTAACATATTCCTTCTATGAGGCCATAGTTACCCTGATACCTATATCACACAGACTCAACAACAAGAACAACAAAAGAACTTCAGACCAATTTACCTTATGAACATCAACAATAAAAAAATACTCAATAAAATTCTCAGAAACCAAGTCCAAGAAAACATCAAAATATCATTCAAGCCCAACTGAGTAGGCATCATTTGAGGAATAGATGGATGATTCAATATACAAAATCCATCAATGTAATCCAGTATATAAACAAAGTGAAAAAAGTCAACATGATCAACAGTTTCCAGAGAATTCTCATATGAAACAACTGAGTCTCCAAGAATCCAGAAGTTTCTACTCCATATCCCCCTTTCTATTAAAAAAATTCTTTTTCTCTAATATTAGCAGTCGACACACAAAATAAGTAATTATAAGAACCATAAAGCTTTACATAACATTTTAAATAAATGGCTTATGTACAATATAGCCAAACAATAGTCTAAAAACAGAACCTGAAAATTCTTAGTGGTTATGGCCTCTGCAGTCCTGCCAGAAGTCCTGAGTTCATTCCCCAGAATTGTGAAATTTGAGAAGTCAGAAGGGGTGAGAAGTTAGGGAGACTTTTAGAAGATGGTGCATCCCTAACGTTTACCAGAAACTGGTGATCCTCTGGGAGAGACATTTGAGCACATAGAAGATGAGGGAAGGAGTCCCAAAGAAGTTGTAGTGACAGAAAACACTCATCATCCTCCAGGTCAGAAAATGTCCTTCTGGATGACTGTGATGGGAGAATGACCTTTATATTTTTGGTAAAGAGGGAGTGAGAGAAAAGATTAAGCCCAGTTGATTAACTAGGCGGTAGTGGGAGGAAAATACTGACTCCAGAGAATAAGCAATTCTCAAAGCACAGGGCTAGAAAGTGCATTTAAGAACATCACCTTGGGTGTGGAGATGGTGCAGCAGGTCAAGTGCTGAGGTCAGTCCCTGAGGTCCACATAGATGACAGACAGAACGGACTCCCCTAAATTGTCCTCTGACCTTGACAGTAACACCATGGCACATGTATAACAAGACACAATAAATAAATGAATGCATTTATATAAAATAGATTTATATTCAGACTTTTGGGATGAAAGACTGGAGTCTGGGTTAGTAATTGAGTGTGCACAGTTCTAATAGAAACCCACATTAGAATCCCAGCACCTACTTATTCAGTTGGTTCACAGATGCCAGTCTTCCAGGTTCAGAGGCTCTCAAACTCTCTTCTGTCCTCCCTGGCACATGCAGACATGTGCATAAACATGTGTGCTCTTTGCATACTACCTGACACATGTCTGGAAATTTCCTACCTCAAATATGTTGGAGAGAGATAGCCACTAAAATATTCACCTGTGACACAGAGCTCTGACATTCCAAGAAAGTCCCTACTTTCTCATTAGTGGTCGATGGTTTTAAATACAATGCAGGAATGGTATTTGATAAGGGCTGCTATCTTAGTGTAAACATCAAACTATTAAGTTTATTCTTTAAATGTGTAGGTGCTGGGTGTGATGTCACATGTTTATAATCCAGCACTCACAAGGCTAGGCCAGAAATGTTGCTAGAGTTTGAGGCTAGCCTAGGCTACAAACCAAGTCTGAATCTCAACGAAAAACCAAATTCAACATATCTGGTGGCTCTAGGTTAGAAAGGAGAACAGTGGGGATAAGGAAGTCAAAGGTGGCACTACAAGGAAGCTCAGCTGTTTAGAACTCAGATAAAGTTAATTAAGTTCCACAGGTCTTCAGTTCAATTCTAAGCACTGATTAGGCAGCTTTCAACCATCTATAATTCCAGAGATTCAGTCATTCTTTTAATGATGTGTACAGGAAAAGCATACACACACACATAAAGTAATAAAATCATTTTTTCTTAAAAAAAGCAGAAGTTGCCTTACTAAATTTTTAGTAGAAACTGAGACATATCTTTTATGCGATGTATTGGGTGTGTCTGAGCAAATACACTCTTCTAGAAATCAAAGGTGGCTGTCAGTTCTGGTGGTCAGAATAGAATTTATTGCTAGTCACTTCAAAAGAAATGGTTTTGTTTTTGTTTTTTTTTAACATCTAAACTACAGAGTTATATATCTTTCATCCCAAAAGTCTGAATACAAATCTATTTTATATAAAATATAAACCAAGATTGCTTGTGGAGATGTCTCATTCATTGAATTGTTTAATGCAAGTGTGCAGAACTGAGCCTAAATTGCATGCTCACGCTTTTTTTATAAAAAAAAAATGGAAAGAAACAATTCCAAGTACATTAGTAATCTGGAATGTCAGCACTGGAGTGGTAGAGACAGGATGGTCTCTGGAGTGATAGTTCAGTAGTCAAGTGTGTTTTCTTCTCTTAGAAGAAGAAAACTATTACTAGCATCCCCAGTGGTGGCTAAGGATCTCCTGTAACTCACGCTTGAGGTGACGTCATGCCCCTCATCTGTGCTCTGGGAGGGCAACAACAACAACAACAACAATAACAACAACAACAACAACAACAACAACAACAACAACAACACACACACACACACACACACACACACACACACACACTTAATAAAAATTTAAAAATCTATTGAAAGTACACTGTGCCAAGAGCTGGTAATGTTGGAGTAGGTTCAACACCTTGGTAAATCTCATAGTTAAGAAAAGCAGGTGTAGTCAAACTGTTAGTGTATGCTTTCTCCAGTTTCTCTTTGTAGGCAATTACAGCTATGAGGTTTCCGGTTAGCACTGCTTTCATTGTGCCCCACAGTTTTTGGTATGATGTGTCTTCATTTTCATTAAATTCTAAAAGTCTTTCATTTCTTTCTTTATTTCTTCCTTGATCAAGTTATCATTGAGTAGAGCATTGTTCAGTTTCCATGTGTATGTGAGATTCCAATTGATTTTATCATCATTGAAGACCAGCCTTATTCCAGGTGATCTGATAGGATGCATAGAATTATTTCAACTTTTTTTGTGTCTGTTGAGGCCTGTTTTGTGACCAATTATGGGCAGTTTTGGAGAAAGTACCATGAGGTGCTGAGAAGAAGGTATATTCTTTTGTTTTTGGATGAAATGTTCTATAAATATCTGCTAAATCCACTTGGTTCATAACTTCTCTTAGTTTCACTGTGTCTCTGTTTAGTTTCTGTTTTCATGATCTACCCATTGATGAGAGTAGGGTGTTGAATTCTCCCACTATTATTGTGTGAGATGTTATGTACATTTTGAGCTTTAGTAAAGTTTCTTTTGTAAATGTGGGTGCCCTTGCACTTGGTGCACAGATGTTCAGAATTGAGATTTCATCTTGGTTCATATTTCCTTTGAGGAGAATTGAAGTATTCATCCTTATCTTTCTTGATAACTTTTGGTTGAAAGTCGATTTTTTTTTTGATTTTGGAAGGCTACTTTAGGTTGTTTTTTGGGACCATTTGCTTGTCAAATTGTTTTCCAGTCTTTTATTCTGAGGTAGTGTCTGTCTTTGCCACAAAAGTGAGTTTCCTGTATGCAGCAAAATACTGGGTCCTGTTTACATACCCAGTCCATTAGTTTAGGTGTTTTTATTGGGGAATTGAGTCCATTGATGTTAAGAGATAATAAAGAAAACTGACTGTTGCTTCCTGTTGTATCTGTTATGAGAGGTGGAGTTATGATTGTGTGGCTATCTTCTATTGGGTTTGTTGGAAGAAGATTACTTTTTTGCCTTTTCTAGGGTATAATTTCTCTCCATGTGTTTTAGATTTCTCTCTATAAGTAATTTCAGGAAGGAATCAACATTTTAGAAACAAGAAGTAGGCTTCAGACATGAAAATGACTTTGGGTTAGGACAGGAAAGTTGGCTCAGATACTTTGGTCATCTTGATAAGCCTTTACAAACAGTGATCGTGAGAGCGATCATGGAATTTTGTTTATTGCCTTGCTTGTTCCTTGACTTTTTGTGTTTATTGCCTTTCTTGTTCCTTGACTATTTGCATCTATTTTATTGCTACTTCCTCAACCTAGAACTGACCTTGATACTTGTATGTAATTAAAATGGTATAAAAGCAAAAAGGAGGAGAGGGATGTGATTGGGGGTTTCTAGAGAGGGGAAATGGGGAAAGGGAATGGCATCTCAAACATAAATAAATAAAATATCCAATAAAAAAAGAAAAGAAATCAGGTGTAACCTAGCTCCGAGCCTTGCTGTAAGGGACCTGGGAGACATAGCACCTCACTAGGAGGACCATTACTACCAGTCATGTTGGCCATCACCTAAAGTCCTTCCCATGCAAATAATGCATCCCTAATACTCAGACTGAGTCAATGGGAAGAATCTAACTCTGGATCCCACTCCACCCCAAAAATACATTTCTAAGGTACATGTCCACAGGGAATAAAGTGCTCACATTATTTCATCATGAGTCATTTGAGGGTGCCTGCCTGTCTTACTGAGCTGAAACACTCCAGGGAAGAGTTTTCTCTCCTAAAGCATTCATCTTTGGATGCTATGGCTACAGGATGCCTTTTGTGGTTTATTGTTTCATTGCAGCCACCTACCACCATTCCATTTGTGCCTCAGGCTAAGGTTTCTAACCACCTGTCACCACTAGCTCTGAGACTGCTGAGGTAGCAGAGATATGAATGAACACCTGCACTGCCCCAGCTTACCATATGAAATTGTATCACTTTGGCCAACCCTGTCCAGCAAGATCACCACAGAATCTGTTGCCCCAGTCAGGGTAAGATCCTCCCATTGCTTCTTGTCTCTCCTGAGATGCTGGCTAGTTATGATCTGGTATCCCAGTGTTAAGGAACAAATGCAGACTCACAGAAAATTATTATTTATTTCTTAAAAGAGGAAGTAGAGAGCAATTGAGGAAGACACCCAACATTAATCTCTGACCTCCAATCTCATGCCAACACATGTAGATAGATACAGTGCAATGTGCACACAAACACACATTTAGACATACAAAAGCATAAATAATAAAGTTCCACAAAGTTTACAGAATATCTTAAGGATAATTTATTTTCATTGATATGGAGGGATCTCAAATTGATTACAATCAATTTATTGGAATAAAAGAAACATTCATTCCATGAAAGTGTTACCATGTAACATGACACAGAAAATTGAGTGCTTCAGAGACTTTAAAAACAATGTAGCCATGTCTCAACTCAGGATCCTTAGTGAGAATCATATATACATGGGAGGTGACACATAAGACTCTGTTCTCCACATCCTGAAAAACAAGCAGTGAGATGACAATGGATGGGACTGTTGGTAACAGGATCTTCTCTAGAGTGTTGCTGATTTAGGCTGTGTGGATGTTGAGGGAGAATGTCTCCCTTAGATTCAAGTAATTAAAAATGTGGTCCCCCATTGTGCTGTTGTTTGGGGATGTTATAGGCAGGTGCAGCCTTTCTGGAAGAAGTATATCACTGGGGGTAGGATTTAAGGGTTCACAGTCTTGCCTAACTCCCAATTTGGTCTTCCTGCTTTGTGTTTGCAGTTGAAGCAATGTTCTCTCACCATCTTTCTCCTGCTGTCATGCCTTTCTGCCATGATGAACCCTTATTGATTTGGAAACATAAGCCCATTTAAACTCTATAATAGTTTCTTATCATCATGCTATTTTAATCACAGCAAAGGAAAAGTCACTCATGCAAGCTGAGACCCTCATATGTCCATGAGAGTTTATGAGCATGATGGCACAGCCTGCAATTCTAGCACTCCTGAGGCTGGGGCAGGAAGAACAAGTTCCAGGCAAGCCTGGGCTATATAGCAAAATCCTCCTTCCCAAAACTAAACACAACAAATCAATGTGGAAGTGGCTTGTAAAGGGGAAGCATTCACATAGCACTGTCTATCCAACACCTCAGGAAATCCCTCAGGGAACAAGCTGGCATCTTACCTCCATGATGTCCTTGTCAATGTCTAGAGATGGGACATAAACTCCAGGTTTTTCCATCTGAAACATCATTTCCATGTCATCCATACTAAATGCTATATCCACTTAACAAAATGAATGATAGAAATTCATGAATCAAAACATTACCTCTAAAAGGTTTATTTAATATTTTATTTTATATACGGATGTAGCTGGTCTTTGTAGATTCTTTATGCTTCCACCCTTTAAATACCCTTTCATCCCCTGACACCTGATATAAGAAGAAAAAAAAGATAGAGGGAAAAGGGGGCAGCATTATTGTTAGACTACTTCCTGTTGATTTGGGGATGTTTAGTTCCTTAGAGACATTTGATCTTCACTATCAAGACATCTAATTTTTTTCTTTCACCTTTGCACAGGAACTTGACAACAGCAACCTACAGCTACTTATAGTGATCCCCAGCCCACAGCATTGCTCAATGCCTTAGTATTTATATTACCTGTAAATTTTTCAGAGATTCCACAACTGGACACAGAGCCAGACTGAGTTTGCAGCTGAGAAATTCACGCCCCTGAGAGAGCAAGAAACAAACCACAGTCAGCCCCTATGGACATTCTGAAGCAGCACCATATCACATACCTGAGATAAAAATAAAAATATATTGCCACAATATTTCTGTGCTTTTTAAACAAAACTAATTTCTCACTATATATGGATATTTTTTCCTTCATGTATGTCTGTGCACTACTTGTATCTGGTAACCACAGAGGCCACAAGAGGATCTCAGGTACCCTAGAACTGGAGTTACAAAGAGTTATAAGCTGCTACACATTACTGGGAACTGAATCCAGGTCCTCAATTTACTTGATGAATAAACCATTTGTCTAGCTCCACCAACAGAAATTCATGAAATTCAACATTACAAGACAGTATAATAGAAAGAAATATTAATTTGGTATTTACTCACTGAAGAATATATTACAAGGCCTTGATTCTTATAACTAAATAATTGTTTCTATAAGAATATAAACATCATAGGCACAGCAAAATATCTGGAGTTCCTAGCATTCAATGGCCTGGAGCAGAGGGTCTGAGGCAGCATTTGTTGGCATTCCTGGTGGGACAGCATGTACAATGAATGGACAGTGTTTGCTGTTGAGAACCAAGGCCCCAGTGGAGTGGAAGGTGCACACACTGCCAGAACAACTAGACTCACTTCTCTCTTGCTTTTAAATTAATGTTTGTTCAGTGTGTGTCTAGAATATTATTGCCATATTTTCCTCAGGCCCTACATTCAGTCTGATAACCTTCCATGGGGTCTCCATGCCAAGGCTGGTCCTGGGCACATATAGGCAAAATGCTCATATGGATAAAATAAGTAACAAACAAATCTCACAAACAACAAAATAAAAAGATAAAACCATAAGAAAGAAAATGGGAAAGGATGAAAGGTCTTGACTGCAAGAAGACAGGAAATGGCCGACAGCAGCATTGCTCTTTACAAAAATGCAAGATTAAACCACAAAGTTCTGACCCCTATCAAGACAGACTTCAAGGACAAGAAGAAATAGGAACATTTGTGTCCTATTGGTGGAAACAGAACATTAATACCCCTGTGAAACAGTAGAGACGGGACATTAATGAATGTACCTATCAAATGTCCAATATATCTTTATACCAAAGTAAATACCGAGTCACAGAAAACTTTACACAAAACTTTGCAGTTATATTGTCAGTAATGGCAAGAGGTTAAAAAAAGCAAATATCTGTTAATGAATAAAGAAGCTGTGGTATATTAGTTAATGGAACACTATTCACCTATTATAAATAGCATGCTGAAAAATGTCTCAACCAGGATGAACCCCAAAGCACAATCCACAAAAATACCTTTTCACAGAAGACATAAATTATGGGATACATTTTACATGTTATATACAAAGTAGGACATCCCACAAGCATAGAACATGACCAGGAGGTTATCAGAAGTGAGGAGGAGAAAGGGAAAAAAATGACTTAACCCATAGGGAGGGATTCCTGAGTGCTGACATGTTCTGAAAGTACAGAGGAGATAAGATTCTCTCGGGTTGTGTACAGGCTCAACGGCCTTGAATTGAGCACTGAAAATGGTAAATCTGCTTTTACATGAATTTCACCTCAATGCTAACAGATTACAGAGCACTTCTTGCTCAGCTCTGTCCAACAGGTACTAACAAGCTTCAAAAGGCCACATCAGGCTGGAAAAGTATCTGTGCTTATAGAAGGCTTGTCGAGCATGGAACAAGCCCTGCATAGAATCTCAGGATGGTATGAACTAGACAATGGGTGCACACATATGGTCCCAGGATAGGGAAAATCAAGAGAATTAAAAGTTAAAGTTTTGCTTGGCAACTTAGTAAATTTAAACCACAAAAACAAATGAGGGAGCCAGGTACAGTGACAGGAATCTGTATTGTCATCACCCAGAAGACTTAAACAAGAGGATTGCCTGCACCAGGATGAGGTACATGAAGTGCCTGAGGCACACAAGGCAAAGGCTAAAAATGAAAAACAAAATCCCCTGGGTTTTGCATCCTGACATAGTGACCTTTCATGCTTTACAAATAACTAGTACATAAAAAGCCTGCACCTCAAATGGCCAGTCTCACAGAGGACAATTGCTGTTAGATGAGTCACAGTCTAACAAAATGTGAAATGCCTGCCTCTGTCTGCTCAAACACAAATACAGAAGGCATAATGAAGTAAAGCAAGGTAACTGCTTTTGACTGCATTACAGTTGCCCCACTCCTTGCTGAGGTGCAATTTTCACAGAGTCAGCCTACTGTGTTCATGTCCACAGTGTCTATTGTTCATTTAAACTTTCACGTTAGTTCTGCTCTGGTAAATTGTTTTAATCCTGCACCAGGACCTGGCCATTCCCAACACAACACAACATTGTGAGCAACAAGCTTAGTGCTAGAGGGGGCAGCATCTATCTCACATGCTCTATGGCTCTGGAAACTATGGGATCTGAAGCAGCCTCACATGACCTGTCCATACTAACAGACTTTCATTCCTCTCTCTGATTCTCTTTAACCAATCTTAAAAATCAGCCTCCAACTGCTTTTGTCATCACTCTGACACATGGCTGAGTCTAGGGTTCAGTTCCCAGTCTGCTCATCAAAGACCTATGTATGTGATGACTGAAGACCATCTATCTTTCTTCCTGTTGTGTCTATGGGGTGTTGGTGGTTGTTGTGTTTATTTGGTAGTTTGTCTGATTCATTTTGGGTTGGGTTTCACTCAAGAGTATGCAGGGATTTACTACAATCTCACTACTGACTAGATAATCAAACCTCCCTTTTAACTCACAGTCATCTAACTTCCTGGGCCTCCTCAGCCCTGTAGTTGCAGGTGTGAGACAATACTCTTGGCTTGCTTCCTTCTTCAGGAACATTCTCTTCAGTGACTTCTAGGACACTGAACTCTCCTGACCTCACTTCACCCCTCAGGATGTTCTCTCACTGTCTCTGCTTGGCTGTTTTCTGGTTGGTCACTGAACCTCCAGAGGCTGAGGTGTCCCTACTCCTGTCATAGTCACTCCTGGAGTGACTTTATCCTATAACAGGACTGGACAGGACATGAAATTAGCACGAGTCCCAGCACTCTGAAACAAATTCCTCACCTTTGTAAATAATTCTGTATCACCTCTCAGTTGTTTGAAAACAGTTTCAGATTTACAGAATCCCTACCTCCTTTGTCTTTCAGGCCATATCAAAATTTGTGACATCACCTTCAAATATGTCAAAATTCCAAAACTTCTCCAAACTTCATGGTATCACACAGCTGTCACTATAGTGACACTGTTACACTATAGTGACAGCTCTGAGCCACAGGCATCTCTGGTGTTTAATGTCTGCAGTTGCCCCTCTCAGCTCCTCTGACATCTTGAATTTATTCTCAACACAGCAATTAAAACAAAAAGAACACTGGTGGGACAAGACCAACAGGTTCTCATGCCTCTAGTCATAATGCCTGATCCCATAGGGTCTCTCTATATCCTTTCTACTGTCTATGAACCTTACTTGGCCCTAATCCTTCTTCACTATTTTACAAGACAAAGAAAAATCCAACTACTTACAGGATGAAGTCAGAACCTTTACGCTAATAAATCCAGTTCCATCAAGGTCCTGAGGAAAATACCTCATGTTGTTTCTGTTGCTAAGCAGCCTACCATCCTTGTAATCTTAATGACTCTGTTCCTCAACGCCTTTCTTCCTAATGACAGTCACAGCTTTTGTTTCACTAATCACTTGAAGGGTCTGCATGGCCATCTAGTGTCATAAATATAGTCACTCATTTTATTTTAAAGTTTAGCTAAATACATATTATTATTTGTGGGTCTCCCCATGTAGCTCTGGGTGATCTGGAACTTGCTATGTAGATAAGGCAGGCCTCAAACTTGCAGACATTTGCCTTCTTTTGCCTCCTGACTGTTGGGGAATTATTGCGATGAACTAGCTCTCTACAGGCTCTATTTGCTATAATGGACTCAGAACAGTTCTGTACATATGTAAAGTAGGCACATTCTGCTACCCATCTCCTCACAAGTTCCTAGTCCAATTCCAACTCCTTACACTAGTCTTCAAAGCCTCAGCATCTGTATCCACCTTCTCTTCCCTTGTTCACTCTGCTCCTGCTACGCTGATCTGGACACTGATATGCCAAGCTCAGGGCCTTTGTATCTGCTGTTCCTTTGACCACACATCTATATGGCATCTTCCCTCATCCACTACAGCTCTATTCATGACTCAGTTGTCACTCTTTGTAAATTCTTTCCTAATTGACTACAATCACAGGCTGACACTTCAGTCTCTGTGTTCTTCCAGATGTCTTGTCTGTCTCCAGTGCACACATCACCATTTGACATATTTGCTGGTGTCCCACCATGACATTCATATACTGAAGTTGGGTGCAGCAAAAGAAGAAGCTGATTCCACCATCAATTTAACCCTATCTTGTTTTCTGGAGACAAACGCTGGTGTTTCTGTCAGTTGACTTCAGCTGGTAGCATAGGGGATTAAGAAAAGAAATTTAGTTACTTGAACTCATTACTCTTTACTTATCTTTTCATGAACCAGAAAGAAAGAAAATATCACATTTTCAGATGGCCTTGCTTTGTCATAGTGCAAACTCGTGGCCTCATCCATGGATCTGACTTGAAACGAATGATTTTCCTCTGTCACAGATTTGTGCTAAGCCTGTTTCTCTTAGTGAAATTCATGAAAACTCCTTGTACTCCTCATAATGAAGCCTTTACTTACTTTCCTATGAGGAGGGGCCACATTCCAATCTTCATTTTAACTTATTATGTCTTGCTGGAAAAATAACTAAAACCATCTCCTTAAAATTTCTTCCTATTATTTTACTCAAAATTATTTGACTCAAATCAGGAATTCTATAAAGTCATTAATATGTCTAAACAGCACTGTTACATATAAGTGCATCTTCACATTGATCAAGGAAAAAATTTTTTGAATAGGGTGGGCTGATGCTCAGGAATCATCAGGCTCTGTAATAGTGGCAGGAATGGCTTATCAGCATCGAGAAGCAATCCTGGGATGAGGTCTCTGGGGTCCTTGCCTCGAAGAGCACAACCATCAAAGCCACAGAAAATTGGGGCCGTCTCCAGAAGATTCACTTGCTTGCATAACCTTTCCTAAATGGCCTCTATCAATATTTTTCCCTTATTTCTTTATATTGTGTTTCCCAACCGGAAACCAAGTTCCATAATTGAGAAAAATTCAGTCTGCTTCATGCTCAGATGCAATAAGTGCTGTGAGGTGACTTTGTGAAAGAATAAACTCCTGAGGGTGACAAGCTGGCCTGACTGTGAGCTGCTGCAGGCTGAGGTCACCTCTGCTAGGATTTTAACAAACACAGCATAAAGCCCAGAAGAGCACAGTTCTCCCTGAGAGCTCACCAAAGACACAGGATTTCCTTCCCTCCAATGCAGATCAGTTCCCAAATCCAAATACTTGCCCTTACAGCTCCTGCTTTGCATATGTGAACCCAGGTGAGAATTGTAGAGGGTTACCTGTCCTGTGCCTAACTACTGATCACTCACCTTGTCTGGACACACACAGGATAAGTAGTTGCTGAGATTCTGGCTGTAGGTCTCACTCCTTATTGACCTGGCATCACAACCCCAGAACAGAAGACAGACAGTCAGGATCCACCAGGATCCAGGTAGTACCATCTTAGCTCAGTGAAAACAACAAGTGCTTGCATCTCTGACTGCCAATCTGGGTGTCTTGCAGGGACTCAGCTGACCACGCCCCTGCCTGATGACACAGACTGGGCATTCCATACAGCAAAACCATTGCTGTCTTGTGTTTCTTCAGCCCTTGTCTTAACCAGAAGCTGCTCTTTCAGCCTGTAACAGATCTTCTGTAATGCGCCCATTTTATACATTGTAATAGCACATTGCAGTGACAATGTTAGTGTCTTGAAAGAACTGAATGCTGGCTCCTCTCTCAGTTGTCTCTTAGAAGAGAACTGCATCTTTTTTGAGAACTTTGTCACAGTTGGAATAATTTTTATTCCCTTAGTTTGTACCTCTCCAAATGGAAGAACTAAAATTTTGCCACTGGTTGCCTGATCCCTTTTATCACTGTAATCCATATCATAATAGCAGCTGCATTGGCATCATTTGAAATCTTATTAAAAACAGTCCCTGACAATCCACTCCAGACAATCATATGTTCCTCACTCGTCTGTACACACATACAACCTACATCTCACAGATTCTAGAAACCTGAAATAACCAGGAGGTGACTAAATGGTCCCAAATGTGAAGCATTACTTCAACCTCCCTCTTAATTTATCTCTCAACCTTTCTCTCCCTCCCCCTCCCCCTCTCCCACTCCCTCTTCCTCTCCCTCTTCCTCTCTCTCTTCGCCTTCTCTCTGTCTCCCTCCATTCCTCTTTCCCTCATCTTCTTCTTTTCCTTCCCTCCCCTACTCTCCCTCTTTAACTCCCTCCCTCTCTCTCCCTCCCCCTTTCCCTCTTCCCCTCCTCCCTCTCCTTCTCTCCCCCTCTCTTTTCTCTGTCTCTCTCTGTCTCTTTCTCTCTGTCTCTCTCTGTCTCTCTCTGTCTCTCTCTGTCTCTGTCTCTGTCTCTGTCTCTCTCTCTCTCTCTCTCTCTTTCTCTCTCTCTCTCTGATTTGCATCTCTTGTCTTGTCACTTTAGATGACCTGAAAGTGATAATACAGACAAGGTAAACCAGTTACAAAGATTCATCTGAAATAGCCTCCTATGAGTCTGAATCAGCACTTCACCTAGTTTTTCATTTGACACTATCAAATACCTCATGATGTGTCCACTACTCAACTAAGAACTGGGCTCTTCTCTTTAAGCTTTAATACATGTTGAATCAATGTATTCTCCCCAGTTTTATGCCCTCTGACTTGCACCTCATTGTAGTAACCAATATCTTTAAATACACCCCACCAGCTGGAGTATCCAGAACACCTCCAAGGTCTGAGTGGCTCTCATTGTCTGTCTCATGGATCTCTCACATGCTGAATGTTTCTTCTCAATCTTACAATAAGCTCTTTAGTTAGGCAAATTGCTCACAGTCTTCTGAATTCTGGACTGTCTGTTGACCCAAATTAAAACTTCCAGAGCTTTCCATACTCTCCAGTCTGCCAGGGTATTCGCTGAGATGAGACTCCACCTAACCCACTTTTCCCCAGCACATGTTGTCTCTGACCTCCACATAAGCCTTGAACTTCCACCAATTTTCCTTCCATGTTCTCTCTGCAGCCCAGATCTGCAGGCTCTCTCCTTCTCACAGCTCATTCACTCTACTGTATCACTCGCATCCCTACCCACTTCACAGCTGTCAAGTGCACACAACCTCTCAACAGCTGTCTAGAATGGTACACTTGCCTAGCATGGATGAGGTCCTGGATTCAATTCCCAGCCCTAAATCTGGTTATAGGAATGCAATATCTTCCTGTGGCCTGTGATGGTACCAGGCATAACTGTAGTACACTTTACATATATGCAGGCAAAACACTCTTACATATAAAATCCACAAATGTTTATAACTAAACAATAACATCATCCACAATGAAAACACCCTTAACATTTAAACAAATCTTCTGAACAAACAACATTAAAACAACAACAAAAAGGCTAGGCATGGTGTGTGGTTCCATATTTCCAAGGAGGTTTTCACGAAGCAATAAGACACAGCGTCTTGAACCTTTGCTTACTAGTAATCTCTTCTTTTTTTATTGGATATTATATTTACATTTCAGATTTTATTCCTTTACCCCATTCCACACACAACCCAGGAACCCTCTATATCATTCCCCCTTCTCCTGCTTCTGTGAGGATGCGCCTCCACCTACCCCCCAATTCTCACCTCCCCATCCTCAAATTCCCTCCCCCTACCACTCAGTGTTCAGCCTTCATGGGACCAAGGATCTCCTTTCCCACCTATGCCCAAAAAGGCCGTCCTCCCCTTCCCCTACATATAGGGCTGAAACCATGGGTCCTTCCCTATGTGCTCCCAGGCTGGTGATTTGGACCCTGGTGATCTCTGGTTGTTTGGTACTATTGCTCTGATCATGGGGTCACAAGCCCTTTCTGTCCTTTTCTGGACAGTAATTTGTCTGTAGATGAAAAGAGGCAATTCTTTCCTAGTGGCTGTCTCAACACAACTGGAGTAACTCCAAAGATGCTAAATTTCTTCTTAGAGTCCAAGACAGGAAGCTTTTGGGAGCAGACAGGTTTCTAATCAAAATGAACATCAATACAGAAATGTTTGTAAAGTCAATTCTGTGGACTTCTGACATTTTGAAAATCAACTATCCATGTAAGGCAATCTGGACTGTTGTCTGTTAACTCCTCTCAGCTATTTCTAAATAAAATATAGAAAACACCCTAACAACAAACTTGGAGCCATGAATTTGCTATAGTCCCTTAACTCACAGGCTAACCATCTCAGATCAGTTAAAAAAGTTAAAGAAGGACTGGGTCTAAGCCTTGTATTCCTAGATGTGTTATTCAGATATAATGCCTATGAGAGTAACAATATTCATCTCACTTTTATATCAATAAGAAGCTCATACCAATGAAAACCTTAAATTTGCAATCAAAGTAAATTTTGTACCATTGACGAAATTATAACTTTATCTTGATAACAATTATACATATTTCTAACAATAGGTTTTGGCTATGAAATAAATCCTAGCTAATCCTCCTTGTTCCAACAAAACCACTACTTTCCCCTAGAAAGACAGCCCAATATCAACCTCCTTAGTCCTCAAGCCCAGGAAATAGGGGCGCTGACTCTTCATTAAGTTCTTCAAGCTGATTATGGGTGTTGAGATATTAGAAGAAGGGTGGGGGGGAAGAGTAAATTGATAAGCCTCTGACACTGTGTCTTCACTGCATCTAGATGAAATTCCAGGACATCAGAGGTTTGAGCAGGTCTGCTCAGCTTGCTTGATGAGTAGATACACCAAGGCTCTGTATTCTGCAATATACAATTCTCAAAACAAATTTTAGTATCAAGATAAATTTTTTTAGAGGGCTGACATTTTATTAAAGATGTTGATTCTAACAACATTTATTTCCCCCCTTTTTTATTGGATATTATATTTACATTTCAGAATTTATCCCCTTACCCCATTCCCCCCACCACCCAGGAACCCCTTATCCCATCCCCCCTCCTCCTGCTTCTATGAGGATGTGCTCCCACCTACCCCCCACTTCCATCTCCCCACCCTCAGATTTTCCCCTACTCAGTGTTCAGCCTTCATGGAACCAAAGATCTCTTCTTCCACCTATGCCCAACAAGGACATATATATTCCCCTACATATATAGCTGGAGTCATGGGTCCCTCCCTATGTGCTCGTAGGCTGGTGGTTTAGACCATGGGGAGCTCTGGTTGGTTGGTATTGTTGCTCTCCTCATGGGGCCACCAACCCTTTCACCTCCTTCAATCTTCTCTCTAACTTCTCTACTGGGAACCCTTGATCAGATCAATGGTTGGCTGTGAGCATCTGCATCTGTAGATGTCAGAATCTGGTCGACCTCTAAGGAGGCAGATATATCAGGCTCCTATTAGCATGCACTTCCTGACATCCACATCAGCATCTCCCTTTGGTGATTGCACATGAGATGGATACCCAGGTGGAATGGTCTCCAGGTGACCCTTTTGTCAGTTTCTGTCCCACACTTTGTCTCCAGATTTGCTCCCTGGAGTATTTTGTTACTCCTTCTAAGTAGGATTGAAGCATCCATACTTGATCTTCCATCTTCATGAGCTTCACATGGTCTGTGAGTTGAACCTTGGCTATTTCAATCTTTTGGGCTAATATCCACTTATCAGTGAGTAAATACCATGTGTGTTCTTTTGTGATTGGGTTACCTCACTCAGGATGATATTATCTAGTTCCACTCATTTACATGAGAATTTCTCAAATTCATTATTTTTAATAGCTGAGTAATACTCCATTGTGTAAACGAAGCACAATTTTGTATCCATTCCTCTGTTGAAGGACATCTGGTTTCTTTCCAGCTTCTGGCTATTATAAGTAAGGCTGGTATGAACACAGTGGAGCATATGTCCTTGTTATATGTTGGAGCGTCTTCTGGGTATATGCCCAGGAGTGGTATAGCTGGGTCCTCAGGTAGTGCTACAATCAATTTTCTGAGGAACTTCCATACTGATTTCCAGAGTGGTTGTACCAGCTTGCAATCCCACCAACAGTGGAGGAGTGTTCCTCTTTCTCCATATTCTCACCAGCATCTTCTGTCACCTGAGTTTTTGATCTTAGTCATTCTGACTGGTGTGAGGTGGTATCTCAGGGTTGTTTTGATTTGCATTTCCCTGATGACTAAGGATATTGAACATTTCTTAAGGTGCTTCTCGGCCACTTGAGTTTCCTTACTTGAGAATTCTTTGTTTAGCTCTGTACCCCAGTTTTAATAGGGTTATTTGGTTGTCTAAAGTCTATTTTCTTGAGTTCTTTGTATATATTGGATATTAGCCTTCTCTATCCGTTGTAGGATTGGCAATGATCTTTTCCCAATCTGTTGGTTGTCCTCTTGACAGTGTCCTATGCCTTACAGAAGCTTTGCAATTTTATGAGGTCCCATTTGTCAGTTCTTTATCTTAGAGCATAAGCCACTGGTGTTCTGTTCAGGAACTTTTCCCCTGTGCCTAGTTATTTGAGGGTCTTTCCCACCTTCTCTTCTGTTAGTTTCAGTGTATCTGGTTTTTTGTGAAGGTCCTTTATTCACTTGTACTTGAGCTTTGTACAAGGAGATAAGAATAGATTGATTTGCATTCTTCTACATGCTGACCTCCAGTTGAACCAGCACCATTTGTTGAAAATGCTGTCCTTTTTCCACTGGATGGTTTTAACTCCTTTGTCAAAGATGAAGTGACCATAGGTGTGTGGGTTAATTTCTATTCCATTGATCTTCCTGCCTGTCTCTCTATCAATAGCATGGAGGTTTTTTTTTTTTTTTTATCACTACTGCTCTGTAGTACAGTTTGAGGTCAGAGATGGTGATTCCCTCAGAAGTTCTTTTATTGTTGAGAATAGTTTTTCCTATCCTGGGTTTTTTGTTAGTCCAAATGAATTTGCAAATTGCTCTTTCTATCTCTATGAAGAATTGATTTGGAATTTTGATGGGGATTGCATTGAATCTATAAATTGCTTTTGACAATATGGTCATTTTTACTAGATTAATCCTGTCAATCCACAAGCATGGAAGATTTTCCAATCTTCTGAGATCTTCGATTTTTTTTTTCAGAGATTTGAAGTTCTTGTCATACAGATCTTTCACTTGCTTGGCTAGATTCACTCCAAGATATTTTATATTACTTGTGACTATTGTAAAGAGTGTCATTTCCCTAATTTCTTTTTCACCATTTATCCCTTGAGTAGAGGAAGGCTACTGATTTGTTTAAGTTGATTTTATATCCAGCCACTTTGCTGAAGTTGTCTATCAGGTTTAGGAGTTCTCTGGTGGAAGTTTTAGGGTCATATTATCTGCAAATAGTCAGATTTTGACTTCTTCCTTTCTTATTTGTATCCCTTTTGTTGTCTAATTTCTCTGGCTAGGAATTCCAGTACTGTATTGAATAGGTAGGGTGAGAGTGGGCAGCCTTGTCTAGTCCCTGATCTTAGTGGGATTGTTTCCAGTTTCTCTCCATTTAGTTTGATGTTGGCTACTGGCTTGCTGTATATTGCTTTTACTATGTTTAGGTATGGGCCTTGAAATCCTGATATTTCCAAGACTTTTAACATGAAGGGATGATGAATTTTGTCAAATTATTTCTCAGCATCTAGTGAGATGGTCATGTGGTTTTATTCTTTGAGTTTGTTTATATAGTGGATTACATTCATGGATTTCTGAATATAAAACAATCCCTGCATTCCTGGGATAAAACCTACTTGATCATGATGAATGATTGTTTTGATGTGTTCTTGGATTTGGTTTGCGAGAATTTTAGTGAGTATTTTTGCATAAATATTCATGAGAGAGAATGGGCTAAAGTTCTCTTTCTTTGTTGGGTCTTTGTGTTGTTTCAATATGAGCATAATTGTAGTTTCATAGACTGAATTGGGTATTGTTTCTTCTGTTTTTTTTTTTTTTTGGAATAGTTTGAATTAATTTTAATAGAATTAGTATTAGGTTTTCCTTGAGTGTCTGATAGAATTCTGCACTGAAACCATCTGGCCCCATACTTTTTTTGGTGGGGAGACTTTTCATGACCGCATCTATTTCTTTAAGGGTTATAGGACTTTTAGATGGTTTATCTACTTCTAATTTAATTTTGGTACCTGGTATCTGTCTAGAAAATTGTCCATTTCATGCAGATTTTCCAATTTTGTTGAATATAGGCCTTTCTAGTAAGATCTGATGATTTTTTAAATTTCCTCAGTTTCTGTTGTTCTGTCTCCCTTTTCAGTTCAGATTTTATTAATTTGGATATGGTGTGCTCACAAGACAGCATGACCTTCTTTCCTTCTCATGATCTCACCATTGGAGAATAAACACATCCACATTTTAAAGCTACAGTTACAACAATCTTTCTTTAAATACTTGGCAGGCCGACCACTCCGTATTGACATAACTGCAAGAAGTGTGATTTGCATGGGTTAAAGGCAAAGAACATCATCTCATTTCCATCAATTCCAATCAAGGACAAGCATATATCCTCAACTATTTCCTGCATCCTACTCTGTTTTCTGTGCATATGACTCCCACCCATACGTGATCAAACCCCTGCAGTGCAGCTGGTTCAAACAAGAGTAGATGGAAAGTTGTCATTAACTTCAAACAGAACTCTTAGCTGTAAGATATATTTTTACTATGTTGGTATCTTCCTTCTTTCCTTCCTCTTTCCTCACTTCCTTCCTTCCTTCCTTCCTTCCTTCCTTCCTTCCTTCCTTCCTTCCTTCCTTCCTTCCTTCCTTCTTTCCTTCCTCTTTCCTCACTTACTTCCTTCTTTCCTTCCTTCCTTCCTTCCTTCCTTCCTTCCTTCCTTCCTTTTAACTTCCTTCTGTCCTGAAATAACATCTTGTAAGCTCGGTAGGCCCTGAACTTTTCAATTTCTTTCTTCCTTATTCTGAGTGGGTCCATTACAGGTATGTATCACAATGCCTGGCCAGAATAATATTTTCTTTTTAAACAAATTATTTTTATTTCATATTACGGGTTTTGATGGCATGTAAGTCTGTACATAACATACAAATATATGATCCAACATGCCAAAAGATAGCATAGGTTCTCTTTGAACATCAGGAACAGACAGTTATGTACTCCTATGTGGGTGCTGGGAATTGAACCTGTGTCTTCAGAAAGTACAGCCAGTGATCTTAGCCGATGAACTCTCTCTTCAGCCTTAAGTTAATTCTTTAAGTTTTAAATGATTTATTGAATAATGTCCTGGAAAAACTATGTTCATATGAGTATAGGTTCCTGTGCAGAGCAAAAAAGGGCCTCAGATCTTCAGGAGCTGAAGTTTCAGGCAGTTGTGAGTGCTTTGGTCTGAACTCAATTTCAAGAGGAGACCATTATGTGTCCTGAGCTGCTCAACCAACTCTCCAGCCCTTAAAATTAGTTTTCAATCAGTCAATACATTTCTGTGTTTATTTCTTTATTGCATGTGTACATGTGTGTTCATACCATTCTGTGCTGTGCTTCTCTTTTTTTTTTCTGGAAAGTGATGCTTCTGTCTTATGGAGAAAGAGGGTGTAGACTTCATTTGGGCTTTGAGGAGGTTGCAACAGTGAACTACAGGGTAGGAAGTGCTACCTTCTTCCATGATTATCAACAGGAAATATCAGTGTCCTGGCTGGTTCGGTTTTGTTTTATACAGGGGCTCACTATGTAGTTCTGGCTGGTCTGAACTCACAGAAATTCATCTGACTCTACCTCCAAGAATCTGTATTATAGGCATGAGCTACCAGGACGGCCTGGTACAGTCTTTTACATGAGGTATTATTTGCATATATCATTTTCTTCTGTGTTTTTAAAACTATGTTTCCATAGAAGGCATTTTGTCACATGCCTGTAATTCTAGGTTTGTAGTCAGAGTCAGGAAGACTCCAAGAAGTTCTATATCAGTTTGTTTTCACAAAGATATTTCCAGCTCAACCATGACTATGTAATGAGATTCTATGTGTTAAAAATTAAAGTACTCTGCCTGAGCTCCATTTTTTCCAGTCTTTATCTCCACCTGAGATGGTGGGAGATCAGTGTGCCTCCACCTCCTCTATGGAACTTCATAGCCTGCCTTTCTCCACGGAGTTCTGCCATAACCAGAAACACAGGTGAGACCCCTGCCCCTATATTCACACCAACTGGGACCGGGACAGAGCTCAGGAAACAAGGGACACATACTTCTATGCCTGGCCCCATCATTTTTCCATTCTTCACCTCCATCGGAACCCACGGAAGATTACTGTGCCTGTCCTCGGACTCTAAAGTGAGCCTGTCTCCCAAGAGGTCTGACCTAACTATAGACACATGGATACAGGGAAAAGGAGGCCTTCGCCATCCAGAGACAGCATCCAGAGACATCTCCCAAGATGCTTGTTCTAACCCAGATTACACAGCTCTCCCTGCCTCCAAGGAGACCTGCTCTAGATCAAGACAAACAGTCAAGTTAACACCAGAGATAACCAGATGGCAAAATGCAAGCACAAGAACATAAGCAATGGAAGCCAATGTAGTTTGGTACCCCCAGAACCCAGTTATTATGCCACAGCAAGCTATGGATTCTCTAACACACTAGAAAAACAAGATTCTGACCTAAAATCTGATCTCATGAAGATGATAGACACTTTTAGGTGGATATAAATAACTTCATTAAAGAAATACAGCAAAACACATGCAAATAGGTAGAAACCCTCAAAGAGGAAAGAAATAAATCCCTTGAAGAAAAACAGGGAAAAAACAATCAAAAAAGTAAAGGAATTGAACAAAAAGATCCAAAGACCTAAAAATGGAAATAGAAACAATAAAGAAATCACAAATGGAGGCAAAGCCTGGAGATGGAAAAATTAGCAAAGGGATCAGGTGATACAACTTCATCAACAAAATATAAGAGATGGAAGACTAAATCTAAATTGTAGGAGATGTCATAGAAGATATCGACATATCCGTCAAAGAAAATACACAGGGTAAAAATTCCTCAAAACATCCAGTAAATTTGGAACACAATGAAAAGACCCAACCTAAGAGTAACAGGAAGAGAAGAGGATGAACATTCCCAGTTCAAAGGGCCAGAGAACATATTCAACAATATCATAAAAGAAAATATCCCTGGCCTAAAGAAATAGATAGGCATACAAGTACAAGAAGTGACAGAACACCAAATAGATTGGACCAGAAGACAAAATACTCCAACCATGTTATAATAAAAACACCGAATTACAGAGAAAAAAATGAAAGAATATTAAAATCTGTAAGGTGAAAAGTCAAGTAATACATAAAGGCAGACCTATCAGATTTACACCAGTCTTCTCATGAGAGAGCAAAAAGCCAGAAGATCTTGCACAAATGCCATGCAGACCTGAAGAGACCACAATTTTCATCCCACTAGTATACCCATAAACCCCACGATCATCATAGATTGAGAAACCAGGATATTCCATGACAAAATAAAATGTAAATAGTATCTTTTTACTAATCTTGCCCTACAGAGGATTCTAGAAAGGAAACACAAAGGTAACTACACTAAAGGAGGATGACTACACAGAAAACAGAAGAAATTAATGGCTCACAACAAACACAAGAGAAGAGAATCACACACACATAATACCACCTGCAACAACAAAAATAACTGGAACTAACAATCATTGGCTTTTAATATCTCTCAACATCAATGAACACTATTCTCAAATAAAAATACTCTGGCACAAGAATGAATGTCAGCTGAAAACCATCCACTCAGATCTTTTCTCTCAAGGTAAATAGCCAGGATTGGCTATGAGTCATGGAGGAAGGAGAGGAGAAGATGAAGTATATGAGAAGCTAGGTAAAGAGAGAGAAAAAGAGAAAGAAAGAGAGAGGCGGCATGGAGGCAGAAGTTCACGTGTCTCCACCAGTCAAAGATAGTTTACATAGCTAGATTGGGTATTAGGTTACACTTCTGACTGAGCATTACTATACTTATAAAGCCTTTGATTAACATTTAAAAAAATTGTATAAAAGCAAAATGGAAAAAGGGGCATGGGATAGGGGTTTTCTAGGGAGGGGAAATGAGGAAAGGGGTTGGCATATGAAATGTAAATAAAATATCCAATAAAAAAATACTGGGGCTCTCGGTCCTACTCAAAAGGAGTGACAGAATGCTCAAAGGAGCAAATACGACGACAAAGTGTGGGACCTAAAGTCAAGGAGGGGCCGTCTGGAGACCACTCTACCTTGGTACCCATCCCATGTGCAGTCACCAATATGGATGTCAGGAAGTGCATGTGGACAGGAGCCTGTTGTAGCTATCTCCTTGGAAGTCTGTCCAGAGGCAGATGCTGGCAGCTACCCATTGATCTGATCAAGGGTTCCCGGTGGAGAAGCTAGAGGACTGAAGGAGTTGAAAGGATTGGCAGCCCCAAGAGGAGAGCAACAGTGCCAACCAACCAGAGCTCCCCAGGGTCTAAGTCACCAGCCTGGGAGCACAAAAGGAGGCACCCATGTCTTCAGTTGTATACTTAGGTGAAGATGACCATGTCAGCCATGGGTGGGAGAGGAGATCCTTGATCCCATGAAGGCTGAACACCAAGCTAGGAGGAATTCGAGGGTGGGGAGGGAAAGGGGAATGGGGGGTAGGTGGGTGCACACCCTTGTGGAGGAAGGAGGTGGGGAGGGGATAGGGGGTTCCTGGGTGGTTGGGGATATGGGGTAAGGGGATAAAATCAGAAATGTAAACATAATATCCAATAAAAAATAAATAAAAAATAAATTGACAAAAAAAGAAAAGAAAAGAAATTTAGGAGGCAGTTTAGGTTAATGGAAACAGCTCCATAGAAACAAGAAAATCACACCCTCATAGAAGCACAAGGAGAGGTGATGGGATAAGGGACTCCTGGCTAGTGGGGGGAATGGGGTAAGGGGATAAAATTTGAAATGTAAATATTATATCCAATAAAAAGGGGGGGAATTAGTTAGAACCAATATCTTTAATAAAATGTCAGCCCTCTAAATAAAGAAAATTATCTTGATACTAAAACTTGTTTTGAGTATTGTATATTGCAGAATACACAGCCTGGGTGTATCTATGCATCAAGCAAGCTCAACAGACCTACTCAAACCTCTGATGTCCTGGAATTCCATCTGGATATAGTGAATACACAGTGTCAGAGGCCTATCAATTTACCCCCCCAACCCTCTTCTAATATCTCAACGCCTGTAATCAGCTTGAAGAAGTTAATGAAGAGTCAACACCCCTATTCCCTGGGCTTGGGGACTAAGGTGATCAATATTAGGCTGTCTTTCTAGGGAAAAGTAGTGGTTTTGTTGGAACAGGAAGGATTAGCTAGTATTTATTGCATAGCCATAACCTATTGGTAGAAAACTGTATAATTATTATCAAGAGGAAGTTATAATTTCTTAAATGGTATAAAATTTACTTAGATTTCAAATTTAAGGTTTTCATTGGTATGAGCTTCCTATTGATATAAGTGACATGAATATTAATACTCTCATGGGCGTTGTGCCTTTATAACATATTTAGGAATAGAAGGCTTAGACCCAATCCTTCTTTAACTTTTTTTTTTAAACTGATTTGAGATGGTTAGCCTGTGAGTTAAGGGACCATAGCAAATTCATGGCTTTGAGTTTATCTTTAGGGTGTTTTTAAATTTTATTTAGAAATAGCTGAGAGTAGTTGACAGACAACAGGACAGATTACCTTACATTGATGGTTGGTTTTCAAAAACGTCAGAAGTCCACAGAATTGACATTACAAACATTTCTGTACAAATGTTCATTTTGATTAGAGACCTGTCTGCTCCTGACAGCTTCCTGTCTTGGATTCTAAGAAGAAACTGAGCATCTTTGGAGTTATTCCAGCTGTGGTGAGAGAGCCACCAGGCAAGAATTGCCTCTTTTCATCTACAGACAAATTACTGTCCAGAAAAGGACACACTTGCAGAATAGTTGACTGATTATATTTGCCTAGACAGTGTAATCAGCCCTTAATAATTCTGCATCACCAAGGTCTGTCAGATGATCGTGGGCCAGAAGGCTGAAGATTTGATGCTCCAACGTTCTGAAGTATAGGGACTGTCAAGGTGTTCAGCGGTCTCTATATATTGACTAAGTTTTAGAAGCTATGCTTTGTGGTTCCCATAATTTCAGTTAACTCAGTCATTCTGGATTTCTGACAGGGTTGAAAACTTATAGTTTCATAGCCAATCCTGGCTATTTACTTTGAGAGAAAAGTTCTGAGTGGATGGTTTTCAGCTGACATTCATTCTAAAGCCAAGAAAAACTCCAGGTTCAGAACTAAGTGTTTTAGTTAAGAGAGATGACAGAGGTTCTGGTTAGTGTACAAAATGATGGACTGGGTATTAGGATTATCTTGTACTGGTACAAATAGGCAAAATTATGCTCTAATTATATTTTGAGAGAAAAGTTTTATTTTAACAGGAAGGGTGATATGTAGGAGGAGCTAAGGTGGGAGGAGTAAGGAGAGGAAGAGAAGGAGTAAGGAGAGAAGAAAAAGGAGAGGAGAAGCTAGGCGATGAGAGAGAAAGAGAGAAGGGGAACATGGAGGCAGATGTTCACGTGTCTCCACCAGTCAAAGATAGTTGATATATCTAGGTTGGGTATTGGGTTACATTTCTGATTGAGCATTACCAAACTTATAAAACCTTTGATTAACATTTAAAAAAACAGTATAAAAGCAAAAAAGAAAAGGGGACATGGGATAGGGGTTTTCTAGGGAGGGGAAATGGGGAAAAAAGATGGCATCTGAAATGTAAATAAAATATCCAATAAAAGTTAAAAAAATAGTCAGGCTAACTGAGTGGATATGCAATCAAGGTCCAGCATTTATTGATATACAAGAGCATAGTCCTGTCTATATCTTGTTTTTGAGCCACTGTTTTATGTATTCCAGGCTAGTCTCTACTTCGTTTTGTAGCCCAGTTTGTTTTGAACTTCAGATTCTTCATCTCTGCTATTAAAGACATGAGCTGCCACAGCCAGTTTATATGATTTTCTCTTTATTTGACAAGTATCTATGAATCACAAGATGAAACATTGCTTTAAACTACTCTGACCTCATATACATGAAGTCTCAAAGCCATTATTTTGTAAACTTGGGTGTTGGCGGAAAGCCTGTGCTTAAATGTCTCTCTGTCCATCAGGGGCATGAAGTCTAAATAAGCTGTCAGGCGACCACTTTTCATCCACTGTAGCATCTTCTCAGATAGGAATTAACAATTGTCACAAAGTGATGAAAATAAGTACAGAGATATTCAGTTTGTTAATATCCGCTTTTGTATCCACAAATAATTTTCTCATAGTAATGAATAAAATAAACAGTATTATTGTATATACTGGAGTCTTTTGAGTGCACCTAGCTTTGTCTTGATCTTGAACTTTAGACAAGTATGACCTGAAATACAGCTCTAAATGTCTGCCACTTCAAACTGCTTACAAATGAAGTGGGATTCCTGTTTTTTCATAATCTAGTCAAACTACACACCTAAACAAACCAACACACACACACACACACACACACACACACACACACACACACACACACACACACACACACTCTGTTCCTCCCCAGTGGCTCCCTGTCTCTGTAAATGACAATACTATTCTTCCAGTTGCTCATACTGATAACTTGGGAGTCATCCTTGACTCTTCTCTTTCCCCATCACATTCTACCAACAAATACATCCTGATCCTGACCCCTTCTCACCACCTCACTGAAAGTAGCCTTTCCTATCATTCTACCATGAACTGTTAAAAAGGCCTTCCCATAAGTCTCCTTGATGCTGTCTTTTTCCTCGCCACTTGTTCTCCACAAGTATTCAGAGTAGTTCATTTAAGAACATCTCTTTGTGAGTGGGTATTGTAGAGCAGGTTTTAGCACCTTTTGGCAAGCCTGAGAACCTGAGTTCATTCCCTGAGAACTGTATGGAAGAAATACAGAACTGCTTTCTCTAAATTGTAAATTCTCTGACCTTCACAACCTCTCCAGAGCACATATGTGAACACACAATAGAAATACATAAATGTAATGAAAATAAGTTTTAGGGGCTGTGGACATAGCTTAGTAGTTGCTTGTGCACTGCTCTCGCAAAGGAAATAAGTTAGGATCTCAGCACTCAAATTAGTTGTTTCACAGATGCATGTCCATCAGACTGTGTTCAAGAGATCTGACATCCTCCTCTAGCCTCTCCTGTACTGGGACACACACACATACTCTTCACCTACTACCTTCCACATGGCTGGCAGCATCTTACCTACATAAAATCCTGTGAATTAAGTTAGGACAGAGATGGTCCCCTAACAATTCAGCTCTGTCACAGAGCTTTGCAATCAGAAGAAAATTCCTCCTTCCACATTAGTGATTAAATTTGACAAGGGTGGTAGACTAGTATCTAACATCAAACTACTAAGATCTGTTCTAAATGAGTGGGTGCTGGGTGCACTGGCACATACTGATAATCAAGCACTCAGAGTGCTGAGGCAGGATTGTGGGAGCAGACTTTGAGGGCAGCATGTGACACAAAATAAGGCTTTATCTA
Source organism: Rhabdomys dilectus (assembly GCA_019844195.1). Lineage (NCBI taxonomy): Eukaryota > Metazoa > Chordata > Mammalia > Rodentia > Muridae > Rhabdomys > Rhabdomys dilectus. Next base: position 566,537 of record JADRCG010009839.1, on the reverse strand, counting down.
CCAAAAGAAAAGAAATATTAGGTTGATACAGGCTAGAAAGGAGAAAAATGTGAATAAAGATATTATAATCAGGAGTGTGGAGAAGCTCAGCAGTTGAGAGCTGAAGTTGTTATGTTACTTAATTTCCAGAGGACTCCAGTTCAACTTCCAGTGCTAACTTGGCAACTCACAAGTGTCTGTAACTCTAGTTCAAGAGAATTGTATATTCTCTCAGACATGCATGCAGAAAAACTCCCATACACCTAAAACAATAAAAGTAAAAATTGTAAACAGTAGACTTAAGATTAATGTTTACGTGCCATTAACAGTGACAATATATTCATGGGAGGTATAGGGCAACTCTGAATCTTTGTATACCTGGATAAATCACAGGAGGCTGTCAGTTCTACAGGTCACATTGGAATGCATCAACCATGGATCACCAAACCACAGAATTCTAGGATTTTTCTCCTCTAAGTCTGAATATAAATCTTTCATAGAAAATGAATTGAGAGGGCCTGGGAATTTTGGTCAGTCAGGGAATTATTTCTTGTCATGCAAGTATGAGGAACTTAGCCTCAGTTGTATTCTCCCCATGGAAGGAAAGAAAGAAAAAAAGAAAGAAAGAAAGAAAGAAGAAAGAAGTAAGAAAAAAGGAAAGAAGGAATAAAGGAAGGAAGGGAAGAAGGAAAAAAATACAGACACCAGCAGTAAGCTGCAAATATCAAGTATGGAGAAATAGAAACAGGAGAGTCTCAGTCTGAACAATCAGGCAGTCTAGCTCCATAGTTAGATACAAGTTGATAAAAAGAGTTTTCTTATCATCATCTCCACCATCACCACCACCACCACCACCATCACCACCACCACCACCACCAACAACAACAACGACAACAACAACAACAAAAACACTAACAACAAATATTGTATAGTCCAGAAGGCAAATACAAAGTAAATTTTAAATACTAAGTAAAGTTTAATTTTTTCAAGTATCTGTGTGTTGGTGGCACAAGACTTTAATTCTATTACTCTGGACATAGATATCTCTGTGTTAGGGCCAGCCAAGTCTACAGAGAGAGAATTCCAGGACATCCTGTCCTACACTAAGAATCCTTATCTCAAAGAAATATGATATTTTTTTTAATTTTGAGAGTAAAGTAGAGGATTGAAGAAATGGTGCAGTGGTTAAGAATGTTAGCTGCTCTTGCAGAGGACACAAATTCATCTACACCTTACCACAATCAGTAAAAAGTGGCCACTGCACTCTCCTATGGGAATGTGACACACACACACACACACACACACACACACACACACACACAGACACACACAATTTAAAATTTATTTTTTGAGAAAGTAAGTAGAGAGCAATTGAGGAAGGCACCCAGCATTGAATCCTGACCTCCACATTCAAGCTGACATGTGTACCTATGAAGACAAATATGTTCACACAGAGATATACACAAATACTAGAATATAAGAAATTAATTAAGTTCCACAGGGATTCCTACAGGCACATCTTGAGTACAATTTCTTTTCATTAATAAGGGAGGATCTCCAAATGATTCCAGTAAAATTATTTGAATAGAAGAAGCATTTCATTGTATTATCACAAATTAGGAGGATACTTACAGGAATTTAAATCCATCTGAGGTTGTATCAAAAATATAACCTTGCCTCAACTCAGGACCTTTAGAATCTGACACACTTGGGAACTGGCATTCCAGAAGTTTTTCTTTACCTCCTAAAAGAGAAGGATTGAAAAATTATAGGATGGGATTGTTAGTGAGAGAATCTTCTCTCAAAGAACAACTGGGATAAATTGTGTGGTGGTTAAAATGAGAATGTTTCTTATAAACTCAGTGATTAAAACATGTGATCAGCAATTGGAAGTTCAGTTAAGGGATTATAATGGGAAGGGCAGTCTTACTGTAAGAAGGCTATCACTGGGGCATCCTTTAAGGGTTCATGATCTTAGCTTACCTTCAATTTGCTGTCCTTTCAACATGTTTGCAGTAGAAGCTGTGCTCAATAACCTTCCTTCTCCTGCTGCCATGCCTTTCTGCCATAATGAACTCTTATCACTTTGGAATGATTATCTCATATAAACTATACATAAGTTTACTTTAATCATGGTGTTTTTATCACAGCAACAGAAAGGAAATTATAGAATGGAAGACGTTCATATCTTCATTAGATTTTGTGAGCATGATGTAACATGCTTTCAGTCCCAAAACTCAGCAGTCTGGGGCAGAAAGGTCAAGTTTCAAGCCAGCCTTGCCTATAAAGAAAAAGACTGCATTATAACAGAATAAAACCAAACCAATGGAAATCTGTTTTGCAAGGCAGCATCCAAATAGTTCTGTCTACCAAAGCCCCGAGGAAACAAGCTAGCATCTTGCCTCCATTATGTATGTACATTTTAATCTCTAGTGCCAAAAGTAATTTTCAGGTATTGTTCTTTAATAAGCTTTTAAATGGTATCCATGCTTATGAAGTCTGCTGGCAACAATAATGAAGATGACTGTTCGTGAATCAAAACATTCTTTTAAAAGATTTATTTGTGTGTGTGTGTTGTATGTATGACTCTTTTTTTTTTACATGTATGCCTTATGTGCAGTAACCACAGAAACCAAAGGAGGAGCTGAAATCCTCTGGAACTGGAGTTACAAATAGTTGTTAGCTACCATGTGTGTGCTGTGAATGGAACCCCAGGTACTCAAGTGCTCTTAAATCAGTTTTTGCCCCTTAGTTGGTCCTTTTGGTTGGGGCAGACACCTAGCTGGTCTGCTCCCATGAAGACAACATACCCTGAATCATCCTAGAGAAACCAATGTACTCAGAGCAGCAGAATTTCATGATCCCACAGGCAGCATGAGTCCAAGGAGATCTTCAACCCAGGAGCTCAGGATCATAGGATCACAGAGACAGTTGAATTCTGAGGAGTTCTGACACAAGTAAGATAACTGAAAAGCCAGGCTGCGGTCAGAAAAAGTGAGTTTAGGTAGCACTAGAGATAACCAGTTGACGAAAGGCAAGCAAAAGAACATAAGCAACAAAAACCAAAGTTACCTGGCATCATAAGAACCCAGTTTTCCAACCATAGCAAGTTTTGGACACACAATCATACTGGAAAAGCAAAATTCAGATTTAAAATCACTTCTCATGATGATGATAGAGGACTTTAAGGAGGACATAAATAACTCCCTTAAAGAAATACAGGAGAAGACAGGTAAACAGTTAGAAGCCCTTAAAAAGGAAACACAAAAATCCCCTAAAGAATTGCAAGAAAACACAAACAGGTGAAGGAATTAAATAAAACCACCCAGGATCTAAAAATGGAAGTATAAACAATAAAGAAATCTCAAAGGGAGACTATCCTGGAGATAGAAAACCTAGGAAAGAGATAAGGAGTCATACATAGATGCAAGCATCACCAACAGAATACAAGAGATAGAAGACAGAATCTCATGTGAAGATGATACAATGGAAACATGACAGAACTATCAGAAAAACTGCAAAATGCAAAAAGCTCCTAACCCAAAACATCCAGGAAATCCAGGATACTATGAGAAGACCAAACCTAAGGATAATAGGTATAAAAGAGAGTAAAGATTCCCAACTTAAAGGGCCAGTAAATATCTTCAACAAAATTATAAAAGAAAACTTCCCTAACCTAAAGAAAGAAATGCCCACGAACATACAAGAAGGCTACAGAACGCCAAATACACTAGACCAGAAAAGAAATTCCTCCCATCACATAATAATCAAAACATCAAAAGCACAAAGCAAAAATATAAATACTAAAAACAGGCAAGGAAAAAGGTAAAGTAACATATAAAGGCAGCCCTATAAGAATTACACCAGACTTCACACAGGAGACCATTAAAGCCAGAAGATTTTTGACAGATGTCATACAAATCCTAAGAGAACATGAATGTCAGCCCAGACTACTATGACCAGAAAACCTCTCAATCACTATAAATGGAGAAACCAAGATATTCAATGATAAAACCAAATCTACATAACATCTTTTCACAAATTCATTCCTACAAAGGATACTATATGGAAAACTCCAATACAAAGAGGAAAACTACAACCTAGAAAAAGTAAGAAAGCAATCTTCCAACAAACCCAAAAGAAGATAGCTACACAAACATAAACACATATTTAATAACAAAAATAACAGGAAGGAACAATCATTTTTCTTTATTATCTCTTAACATCAATAGAGTTGATTTCCAAATAAAAAGACATAGACTAATGGCCTGGATTGAAATTTTGCTACATACAAGAAATACACCTCAATGACAAAGACAGACCTCAGCACCTCATGGTACTTTCTCCAAAATAGACTATATAATTGGTCACAAAACAGGCCTCAACAGATACAAAACTATTGAGAATATACCTTACATCTTATCAGATCACCATGGACTAAGGCTAGTCTTCAATAATGATAAAAATAGAGGAAAACCCACATACATGTGGAAACTGAACAATGCTCTACTCAATGATGACTTGGTCAAGGAAAAAATAAACAAAAATATTAAAGACTTTTTAGAATTTAACGAAAATAAAGGCACGTGATACCAAAACCTAAGGGACACAATGAAAGCAGTGTTAAGAGAAAAACTCCTATCTTTAAGTGCTTATAAAAAGAAAGTGAAGAGTGCATACACTAGTAACTTGACAGCACACCTGAAAGCTCTAGAACAAAAAGAAGCAAATACAACCAAGAGCAGTAGAGGCAGGAAATAATCAAACTCAGAGCTGAAATCAACCAAGTAGAAACAGAAAGAACTATACAAAATATCAACAAAATCAAGAGCTGGTTCTTTGAGAAAATCAACAAGGTAGATAAACACTTGGACAGACTAGCCAGAGAGCACAGAGACAGTATCCAAATAAAATCAGAACTGAAAAGGGAGACTAAACAATAGAAATTGTGAAAATTAAAAAAGTCATCAGATTCTACTACAAAAGTCTATACTCAACAAAACTGGAAAATCTGTATGAAATGTACAATTTTCTAGACAGATACCAGGTACCAAAGTTAAATCAGGATCAGATAAATCATCTAAACAGTCCTATAATTACTAAAGAAATTGTAGCAGTCATTAAAAGACTTCCCACCAAAAAAGCCCAGGACCAGATGGTTTTAGTGCAGAATCGTATCAGACCTTCCAGGAAGACTTAATACCAATTCTCTTCAAACTATTCCACAAAATAGAAACAGAAGGAACACTACCTAATTCTTTCTATGAAGTTACAATTATGCTCATACCGAAACAACACAAAGACCTAACAAATAAAGAGAACTACAGACCAATCTTTCTTATGAGTATTGATGCAAAAATACTCACTAAAAGTCTCGCAAACTGAATCTAAGAACACGTCAAACCAATCATCCATCATGATCAAGTAGGTTTTATCCCAGAAATGCAGGGATGATTCAATATTCCCAAATCCATCAATGTAATCCATTACATGAATAAATTTAAAGAAAAAGACCACATGATCATTTAACTAGATGCTGAGAAAGCATTTGACAAAATTCAACATCCCTTCATGTTAAAAGTCTTGGAAAGATCAGGAATTCAAGGCCCATACCTAAACATAGTAAAAGCAATATACAGTAAACCAGTAGCCAACATCAAACTAAATGGAGAGAAACTGGAAGCAATCCCACTAAGATCAGGGACTAGACTAGGGCTGCCCACTCTCTCCCAAAATATTAAATACAGTTCTGGAAGTCCTAGCAAGAGCAATTAGATAACAAAAGGAAGTCAAGGGATACAGGTAGGAAAGGAAGAAGTCAAAATTTCATTATTTGAAGATGATATGATAGTATACTTAACTGACCTTAAAACTTCCACAAGAAAACTCCTAAACCTGATAAACAACTTCAGCAAAGTGACTGGATATAAAACCAACTCAAACAAATCACTAGCCTTCCTCTATTCAAAGGATAAGCAGCTGAGAATGAAATTAGGGTAATGATACCCTTCACAATAGTCACAAACAATATAAAATACCTTGGAGTGAATCTAACCAATTTTATATTATTATAAAATTTATAATAATATAAAAATTTTATATTATTATAAAATTGGTTAGATTTTATTAATTAATTAATATTAATTAACATTTATATGTTAATATTAATTAACATATAAAATAATATATAAATTTTATATATTATTTTATATGTTAATTCAATTTTATATTGAATTAACAATATAAAATAACTTGGAGTGAAAGATCTGTATGACAAGAACTTCAAGTCTCTGAAGAAAGAAATAGATGATCTCAGAAGATGGAAAGATCTCCTATGCTCTTGGATTGTCAGGATTAATTTAGTAAAAATGGCCATCTTGCCAAAAGCAATCTACAGATTCAATGCAATCCCCATCAAAATTCAAAATAAATTCTTCATTGAGATAGAAAGAGCAATTTGCAAATTCATTTGGAATAACAAAAAAAAACCCAGGATAGTGAGAACTATTCTCAACAATAAAATACTTTCTGGGAGAATCACCATCCCTGATCTCAAACTGTACTACAAGGCAATAGTAATAAAAACTGCATGGTATTAGTACAGATACAGGCAGGAAGATCAATGGAATAGAATTGAAGTTCGAGAAATGAATCCACACACCTATGATCATTTAAAGTTTGACAAAGGAGCTAAAACCATCCAGTGGAAAAAGGACAGCATTTTTCAACAAATGGTGCTGGTTCAAGTGGAGGTCAACATGTAGAAGAATGCAAATCAATCCATTCTTATCTTCTTGTACAAATATCAAGTCCAGGTGGATAAAGAACCTTCACATAAAACCAGATACACTGGAACTAGTAGAAGAGAATGTGGGGAAGACCCATGAATGCCTAAGCACAGGGGAAAAGTTCCTGAACAGAACACCAATGGTTATGCTCTAAAATCAAGAATTGACAAATAAGACCTCATAAAATTGAAAAGCTTTTGTAAGGCAAAGGACACTGTCAATAAGACAAAACACCGACCCCATGAGGAGAGCAATAATACCAACCAACCAGAGCTCCCCAGGGTCTAAACCAACAGCCTGGGAGCACATAGGTAGGAACCCATGACTCCAGCTGTATATGTAGGGGGGGATGGCCTTGTCTGGCATAGGTGGGAGAGGAGATTCTTGGTCCCATGAAGGACGAACACCGAGTGGGGGGGATATGAGGGTAGGGAGGTGGAGTGGGGGGGTAGGTGGGGTCACATCCTCATAGAAGCATGAGGAGGGAGTATGGAATAGGAGGTTCCTTGTTGGTGGGGAGAAATGGGGTAAGGGTATAAACTCTGAAATGTAAATATAATACCCAAAAAATAAATTAAAAAAAGAAGGAATATGTTACGAATCACACATGTATCTGCTTTAAGTGTGTCACAGACACAATTCATTCAATAGACACATAAACATGGGGAAATGCAATTTGATATTGTAACAGCTTTCTTTATTTAAAAATAAAAGTATTTTAATATTTAAAAAAATAAAAAATAAAATGGTAAAGCTTTTATATGAGCTTCACCTCAAAACTAACAGATTACAGAATGTTTCTTGCTCAGCTCTGTGCAGCAGGTACCAAAAACCTTCAGAAGGTCACGTTGGGCTGGAGAAGTATCCCTGTTAACAGAAAAATTGTCCAGCATGGAACAAGATTTGGGTCAGCATGGTATAACCTAGACAATGGGTGCACACATATGATCCGAGGACTTGGAAGGCAAAATCAAAAGGATTACAAGTTAAAGTTTTGCTTGGCTACAGGGTAAATTTAAAACACAAAAAACAAAGGAGGGAGCAAGGTGCAGTGACACAAATCTGTAATGTCATCACTCAGAAGACTGAAGTGAGAGGAGTGCCTGGACCACAGTAAGGCACTTGAAGTGCTGAGGCACACACAGGCAAGGGATAAAAATGAAAAACAAAATCCCCTGGGCTTTGCATCCTGACAGTGACCAGTGATGCTTTACAAGCAGCTAGAGCTTAAAGACCCTGTACCCCAAATGGTTTCACAGAGAACAATTGCTGTTACATGAGTCACTGACTAACAAAATGTGAACTGCCTACCTCTGTCTGCTCGAACACAAACACAGAGGGTATAATGAAGCAAACAAGGTAGCTGCTTTTAAGTGTAGTACAAGTGCCCCACTCCTTGCTGAGGTGTAATTCTCACAGAATCAGCCTGTTGTGTTTCTGCCCACAGTGTCTATTCTTCATTAAAACTTTTAAGTTAGTTCTGCTCTTGCAAATTCTTTTACTCCTGCACCAGAAGCTGACCATTCCCAAAATAACACAACTCTTTGAGGAATAAGCTTAGTTCTGGAGAGAGCAGCATCTACCTCACATCCTCTATGAGCCTCCCCTGGTACCATGGGATGTGAAGAAGCCTCAAAAGGCCTGTGTGTGTTAACTGACTGCCGTTCCTCTCTAAGATTCTCTTTGACCCACCTTAAAAATCAGGTTCCAACTGCTCGTCTCATCACTTTTACACATGGTTGAATCCAATGATCAATTCCCAGTCTGCTCATAAAAGACATATCTGTGTGAGGTGTGAAGACCTCCTATATTCCCTTCTGTTGTGTCTGGTGGGGTTTTTTTCTTCTGTTTATTTGTTGGTTTGTCTGACTGACTTTTAGGTGCGGTATCACTCAAGACTATGCAGGAACTCACTACAATCTCACTACTGACTAGATGATCAAACCTCCCTTTTAACTGGCAGTCATCTAACTTCCTGGACCTCCTCAGCCCTTCAGTTGCAGATGTGAGACAATACTCTTGGCTTGCTTCCTTCTTCAGGAACATTCTCTGCAGTGACTTCCAGAACACTGAACTCTCCTGACCTCACTCCACCCCTCAGGATGTTCTCTCACTGTGTCTGCTTGGCTGTTTTCTGGTTGGTCACTCTACCTCCAGGATCTGAGGTGTCCCTACTTCTGGCACAGTCACTCCTGTGGTGACTATATCTTATGACAGGACAGGATAGGACATCAAAATATCAGGAGTTCAATCACTGTGAACTAAAGTCCTTACCTGTACAAATAATTCTATATCAACGGCCAGATATTTTAAAAAGATACCAGACTTACAAAATCCAAACTTGGGTGTGCCTCGCATGTCTTCACATGTCAGCAAACTCAACCCTCCAGAGTGGGACAAAAGATCCTTAATTCAAAGTCAGCATGGACTCCATATTGAGCACTGGAAACTATATATAGCCCTGCCATTTGGAAAGCACAAAATCAGGAGTTCAAGGTTATCTCTGAGACTCT
>JADRCG010009839.1:512864-542257 GCA_019844195.1 Rhabdomys dilectus | reverse complement strand
CTTCGATTTTTTTCTTGGGAGACTTGAAGTTCTTGTCATACAGATTGCTTGGCTAGATTCACTCCAAGATATTTTATATTACTTGTGACTATTGCAAAGAGTGTTATTTCCCTAATTTCTTTTTCACCCTGTTTATCCCTTGAGTAGAGGAAGGCTACTGATTTGTTTAAGTTGATTTTATATCCAGCCACTTTGCTGAAGTTGTCTATCAGGTTTAGGAGTTCTCTGGTGGAAGTTTTAGGGTCATATTGTCTGCAAATAGTCAAATTTTGACTTCTTCCTTTCTTATTTGTATCCCTTTTGTTGTCTAATTGCTCTGGCTAGGACTTCCAGTACTGTATTGAATAGGTAGGGTGAGAGTGGGCAGCCTTGTCTAGTCCCTGATCTTAGTGGGATTGTTTCCAGTTTCTCTCCATTTAGTTTGATGTTGGCTACTGGCTTGCTGTATATTGCTTTTACTATGTTTAGGTATGGGCCTTGAATTCCTGATCTTTCCAAGACTTTTAACATGAAGAAATGATGAATTTTGTAAAATTATTTCTCAGCATCTAGTGTGATGATCATGTGGGTTTTTTCTTTGAGTTTGTTTATATAGTGGATTACATTCATGGATTTCTGGATATAAAATCATCCCTGCATTCCTGGGATAAAACCTATTTGATCATGATGAATGATTGTTTTGATGTGTTCTTGGATTTGGTTTGCGAGAATTTTAGTAAGTATTTTTGCATCAATATTCATGAGAGATTGGTCTAAAGTTCTCTTTCTTTGTTGTGTCTTTGTGAGGTTTATGTATGAGCATAATTGTAGTTTCATAGACTGAATTGGGTATTGTTCCTTCTGTTTCTTTTTTGTGGAATAGTTTGAATTAATTTTAATAGAATTGGTATTAGGGTTTCCTTGAGTGTCTGATAGAATTCTGCATTGAAACCATCTGGCCCTGTACTTTTTTTGTTGGGGAGACTTTTCATGACTGCATCTATTTCTTTAAGGGTTATAGGACAGTTTAGATGGTTTATCTACTCCTGATTTAATTTTGGTACCTGGTATCTGTCTAGAAAATTGTCCATTTCACACAGATTTTCCAATTTTGTTGAATATAGGCCTTTCTAGTAAGATCTGATGATTTTTTTAAATTTCCTCAGTTTCTGTTGTTATGTCTCCCTTTTCAGTTCTAATTTTATTAATTTGGATATGGTGTGCTCACAAGAGAGCATGAGCTTCTTTCCTTCTGATAATCTCACCATTGGAGAATAAACACAGCCACATTTTAAAGCTACAGTTACAACAATCTTTCTTTAAATACTTGGCAGGCCGACCACTCCGTATTGACATAACTGCAAGAAGTGTGATTTGCATGGGTTAAAGGCAAAGAACATCATCTCATTTCCATCAATTCCAATCAAGGGCAAGCATATATCCTCAACTATTTCCTGCATCCTACTCTGCTTTCTGTGCATAAGACTCCCACCCACACGTGATCAAACCCCTGCAGTTTAGTTGGTTCAAACAAGAATAAATGGAAAGTTATCATTAACTTCAAACAGAACTCTTCCCTGCAAGATATATTTTTACTATGTTGGTATCGTCCTTCTTTCCTTCCTCTTTTTCTCCTTCCTTTCTTCCTTCCTTAATTCCTTCCTTCCTTCCTTCCTTCCTACCTTCCTTCCTTCCTTCCTTCCTTCCTTCCTTCCTTCCTTCCTTCCTATTTTCCCTCCTTCCTTCCTTCCTTTCTTCCATCCTTCCTTCCATTTAACTTACTTCCTTCCTGAAGTAACATCTTGTAAGCTCGGTAGGCCCTGAACTTTTCAAGTTCTTTCTTCCTTCTTCTGAGTGGGTCCATTACAGGTATGTATCACAATGCCTGGCCAGAATAATATTTTCTTTTTAAACAAATTATTTTTATTTTTATTTCATATTATGGGTTTTGATGGCATGTAAGTCTGTATATAACATACAAATATATGACCCCAACATGCCCAAAGGTAGCATACGTTCTCTTTGAACATCAGGAACAGACAATTATGAACTCCTATGTGGCTGCTGGGAATTGAACCTGTGTCTTCAGAAAGTACAGCCAGTGATCTTAGCCGATGAACCCTCTCTTCAGCCTTAAGTTAATTCTTTAATTTTTAAATGATTTATTGAATAATGTCCTGGAAAAACTATGTTCATATGAGTATAGGTCCCTGTGTAGAGCAAAAAAGGGCCTCAGATCTTCAGGAGCTGAAGTTTCAGGCAGTTGTGAGTGCTTTGGTCTGAACTCAATTTCAAGAGGAGACCATTATGTGTCCTGAGCTGCTCAACCAACTCTTCAGCCCTTAAAATTAGTTTTCAATCATTGAATCAATTTCTGTGTTCATTTCTTTATTGCACGTGTACATGTGTGTTCACACCACACTGTGCTGTGCTCCTCTGTTTTTTTTTTTTCTGGAAAGTGATCCTTCTATCTTATGGAGAAAGAGGGTGAAGACTTCATTTGGGCTGTGAGGAGGTAGCAACAGTGAACTTCAGGGTAGGAAGTGCTACCTTCTTCCATGCTTATCAACAGGAAATGTCAGTGTCCTGGCTGGTTCGGTTTTGTTTTATACAGGGGCTCACTATGTAGTTCTGGCTGGTCTGAACTCACAGAAATTCATCTGACTCTACCTCCAAGAATCTGTATTATAGGCATGAGCTACCAGGACTGCCTGGTACAGTCTTTTACATGAGGTATTATTTGCATATATCATTTTATTCTGTGTTTTTAAAACTATTTCCATAGAAGGCATTTTGTCACATGCCTGTAATTCTAGCTTTGTAGTCAGAGTCAGGAAGACTCCAAGAAGTTCTATATCAGTTTGTTTTCATAAAGATATTTCCAGTTCAACCATGACTATGTAATGAGATTCTATGTGTTAAAAATTAAAGTACTCTGCCTGAGCTCCATTTTTTCCAGTCTTTATCTCCACCTGAGATGGTGACAGATCAGTGTGCCTCCCCCTCCTCTATAGAACTCCATAGCCTGCCTTTCTCCACAGAGTTCTGCCATAACCAGAAACACAGGTGAGACCCCTACCCCAATATTCACACCAACTGGGACCGGGACAGAGCTCAGGAAACAAGGGACATATACTTCTATGCCTGGCCCCATCATTTTTCTATTCTTCACCTCCATCGGAACCCACGGAAGATTACTGTGCCTGTCCCAGGACTCTAAAGTGAGCCTGTCTCCCAAGAGGTCTGACCTAACTATGGACACGTGGACACAGGGAAAAGGAGGCCTTCGCTATCTAGAGACAGCAGGGCCTGTCTCCCAAGATGCTTGTTCTAACCCAGATTACACAGCTCTACCTGCCTCCAAGGAGACCTGCTCTAGATCAAGACAAACAGTCAAGTTAACACCAGAGATAACCAGATGGCAAAATGCAAGCACAAGAACATAAGCAATGGAAGCCAATGTAGTTTGGTACCCCCAGAACCCAGTTATTATGCCACAGCAAGCTATGGATTCTCTAACACACTAGAAAAACAAGATTCTGACCTAAAATCTGATCTCATGAAGATGATAGACACTTTTAGGTGGATATAAATAACTTCATTAAAGAAATACAGGAAAACACATGCAAATAGGTAGAAGCCCTTAAAGAGGAAAGAAATAAAACCCTTGAAGAAAAACAGGGAAAAAACAATCAAAAAAGTAAAGGAATTGAACAAAAAGATCCAAAGACCTAAAAATGGAAATAGAAACAATAAAGAAATCACAAATGGAGGCAAAGCCTAGAGATGGAAAAATTAGCAAAGGGATCAGGTGATACAACTTCATCAATAAAATATAAGAGATGGAAGACTAAATCTAAGTTGTAGAAGATGTCATAGAAGATATCGACATATCGGTCAAAAAAATTACACAGGGTAAAAATTCCTCAAAATATCAAGGAAATTTGGAACACAATGAAAAGACCCAACCTAAGAATAAAAGGAAGAGAAGAGGATGAACATTCCCAGTTCAAAGGGCCAGAAAACATATTCAACAGTATCATAAAGAAAATATCCCTGGCCTAAAGAAATAGATAGGCATACAAGTACAAGAAGTAATAGAACACCAAATAGATTGGACCAGAAGACAAAATACTCCATCCATGTTATAATAAAAACACTGAATTACAGAGAAAAAATGAAAGAATATTAAAATCTGTAAGGTGAAAAGGTTAAGTAATACATAAAGGCAGACCTATCAGATTTACACCAGTCTTCTCAAGAGAGATGCAAAAAGCCAGAAGATCTTGCACAAATGTCATGCAGACCTGAAGAGACCACAATTTTCATCCCACTAGTATACCAATAAACCCCACGATCATCATAGATTGAGAAACCAGGATATTCAATGACAAAATAAAACGTAAATAATATCTTTTTACTAGTCTTGCAATACAGAGGATTCTAGAAAGGAAACACAAAGGTAACTACACTAAAGGAGGATGACTACACAGAAAACAGAAGAAATTAATGTCTCACAACAAACACAAGAGAAGAGTATCATACACACATAATACCACCTGCGACAACAAAAATAACTGGAACTAACAACCATTGGCTTTTAATATCTCTCAACATCATTGAACACTATTCTCAAATAAAAATACTCAGGCTCTCGGTCCTACTCAGAAGGACTGACAGAATGCTCAAAGGAGCACATATGGAGACAAAGTGTGGGACCTAAAGTCAAGGAGGGGCCGTCTGAAGAGCACTCTACCTTGGTACCCATCCCATGTGCAGTCACCAAAGATAGACACCGATATGGATATCAGGAAGTGCATGTGGACAGGAGCCTGATGTAGCTATCTCCTCGGAGGTCTGTCCAGAGGCAGATGCTGGCAGCTACCCATTGATCTGATCAAGGGTTCCCAATGGAGAAGCTAGAGGACTGAAGGAGCTGAAAAGATTGGCAGCCCCAAGAGGAGAGCAACAGTGCCAACCAACCAGAACTCCCCAGGGTCTAAGCCACCAGCCTGGGAGCACAAAGGGAGGCACCCATGTCTTCAGTTGTATACTTAGGTGAAGATGACCATGTCAGGCTTGGGTGGGAGAGGAGATCCTTGATCCTATGAAGACTGAACACCAAGCGGGGAGGAATTCGAGGGTGGGGAGTAAAAAGGTGAATGGGGGTAGGTGGGCACACACCCTTGTGATGGCAGGAGGGGGAGGGGATAGGGGATTCCTGGGTGGTGGGGGGAATGGGGTAAGGGGATAAAATCAGAAATGTAAACATAATATCCAATAAAAAATAAATAAAAGATAAATTGACAAAAAAAGAAAAGAAAAGAAATTTAGGAGGCAGTTTAGGTCAATGGAAACAGCTTCATAGAAACAGGAAAATCACACCCTCATTGAAGCACAAGGAGGGGCGATTGGATAAGGGGCTCCTGGGTGGTGGAGGGAATGGGGTAAGGGGATAAAATTTGAAATGTAAGTATTATCCACAAAAATGGGGGGATTTGTTAGAACCAACATCTTTAATAAAATGTCAACTCTTTAAATAAAGAAAATTATCTTGATACTAAAACTTGTTTTGAGAATTGTATATTGCAGAATACACAGCCTGGGTGTATCTACGCATCAAGCAAGCTGAACAGACCTACTCAAACCTCTGATGTCCTGGAATTTCATCTGTATATAGTGAATACACAGCATAAGAGGCCTATCAATTTACTCTTCCCCCAACCCCTCTTCTAATATCTCAATGCCTGTAATCAGCTTGAAGAAGTTAATGAAGAGTCAACATCTCTATTCCCTGGGTTTGGGGACTAAGGTGGTCAATATTGGGCTGTCTTTCTAGGGAAAAGTAGTGGTTTTGTTGGAACAGGGAGGATTAGCTAGTATTTCTTGCATAGCCATAACCTATTGGTAGAAAAATGTATAATTATTAAGAGGAAGTCATAATTTCTTAAATGGTACAAAATTTACTTAGATTTCAAATTTAAGGTTTTCATTGGTACGAGCTTCCTATTGTTATAAGTGAGATGAATATTGATACTCTCATGGGCATTGTGCCAGTATAACACATTTAGGAATACAAGGCTTAGACCCTGTCCTTCTTCAATTTGTTTTAACTGATTGGAGATGGTTAGCCTGTGAGTTAAAGGACCATAGCAAATTCATGGCTTTGAGTTTATCTTTAGGATGTTTTTTATATTTTATTTAGAAATAGCTGAGAGTAGTTGACAGACAACAGGACAGATTACCTTACATGGATGGTTGGTTTTCAAAAACATCAGGAGTCCACAGAATTGACTTTACAAACATTTCTGTACTAATCTTCATTTTGATTAGAGACCTGTCTGCTCCTGACAGCTTCCTGTCTTGGATTCTAAGAAGAAATTGAGCATCTTTGGAGTTATTCCAGTTGTGGTGAGACAGCCACCAGGCAAGAATTGCCTCTTTTCTTCTACAGAAAAATTACTGTCCAGAAAAGGACACACATGCAGAATAGTAGACTGATTATATCTGCCGAGACAGAGTAATCAGCCCTTAATAATTCTGCATCACAAAGGTCTGTCAGATGATCCTGGGCCAGAAGGCTGAAGATTTGATGCTCCAACGTTCTGAAGTATAGGAACTGTCAAGGTGTTCAGCGGTCTCTATAAATTGACTAAATTTTAGAAGCTATGCCTTGTGCTTTCCATAATTTCAGTTAACTCAGTCATTCTGGATTTCTGACAGGGTTGAAAACTTATAGTTTCATAGCCAATCCTGGCTATTTACTTTGAGAGAAAAGATCTGAGTGGATGGTTTTCATCTGACATTCATTCTAAAGCCAAGAAAAATGCTAGGTTCAGAACTAAGTGTTTTAGTTAAGAGAGATGACAGAGGTTCTGGTTAGTGTACAAAATGATGGACTGGGTATTAGGATTATCTTGTACCTCACTGGTACAAATAGGCATAATTATGCTCTAATTATATTTTGAGAGAAAAGTTTTATTTTAACAGGAAGGGTGATATGTAGGAGGAGCTAAGGTGGGAGGAGTATGGAGAGGAAGAGAAGGAGTAAGGAGAGGAGAAGAAAAAGGAGAGGAGAAGCTAGGAGATGAGAGAGAAAGAGAGAATGGGGACATGGAGGCAGATGTTCACATGTCTCTACCAGTGAAAGATAGTTGATATATCTAAGTTGAGTATTGGGTTACACTTCTGATTGAGCATTACCAAACTTATAAAGCCTTTGATTAACATTTAAAAAAACAGTATAAAAGCAAAAAAGAGAAGGGGACATGGGATAGGGGTTTTCTAGGGAGGGGAATTGGGGAAAGGGGATGGCATCTGAAATGTAAATAAAATATCCAATAAAAGTTAAAAAAAATTACTCAGGCTAACTGAGTGGATACACAAACAAGGTCCAGCATTTATTGATATACAAGAGCATAGTCCTGTCTATGTCTTGATTTTGAGCCACTGTTTTATGTATTCCAGGCTAGTCTCAACTTCGTTTTGTAGCCAAGTTTGTTTTGAACTTCAGATTCTTCATCTCTGCTATTAAAGACATGTGCCGCCACAGCCAGTTTATATGATTTTCTCTTTATTTGACAAGTATCTATGAATCACAAGATGAAACATTGCTTTAAACTACTCTGACCTCATATACATGAATTCTCAAAGTCATTATTTTGTAAACTCGAGTGTTGGTGTCAAGCCTGTGCTTAAAAGTCTGTCTGTCCATCAGGGGCATGAAGTCTAAATAAGCTGTCAGGCTTGCCTGGCGACCACTTTTCATCCACTGCAGCATCTTCTCAGATAGAAATTAACAATTGTCACCAAGGGATGAAAATAAGAACAGAGATATTCAGTTTGTTCATATATGCTTTTGTATCCACAAATAATTTTCTCATAATAATGAATAAAATAAACAGTATTATTGTATATACTGGAGTCTTTTGAGTGCACCTAGCTTTGTCTTGATCTTGAACTTTAGACAAGTATGACCTGAAATACAGCTCTAAATGTCTGCCACTTCAAACTGTGCTTACAAATGAAGTTGGCTTCCTGCTTTTTCATAATCTAGTCAAACTACACACCTAAACAAACCAACACACACACACACACACACACACACACACACACACACACTCTGTTCCTCCCCAGTGGCTCCCTGTCTCTGTAAATGACAATACTATTCTTCCAGTTGTTCATACTGATAACTTGGGAGTCATCCTTGACTCTTCTTTTTCCCCATCACATTCTACCAACAAATACATCCTGATCCTGACCCCTTCTCACCACCTCACTGAAAGTAGCCTTTCCTATCATTCTACCATGAACTGTTAAAAAGGCCTTCCCATAAGTCTCCTTGATGCTGTCTTTTTCCTCGCCACTTGTTCTCCACAAGTATTCAGAGTAGTTCATTTAAGAACATCTCTTTGTGAGTGGGTATTGTAGAGCAGGTTTTAGCACCTTTTGGCAAGCCTGAGAACCTGAGTTCATTCCCTGAGAACTGTATGGAAGAAATACAGAACTGCTTTCTCTAAATTGTAAATTCTCTGACCTTCACAACCTCTCCAGAGCACATATGTGAACACACAATAGAAATACATAAATGTAATGAAAATAAGTTTTAGGGGCTGTGGACATAGCTTAGTAGTTGCTTGTGCACTGCTCTCGCAAAGGAAATAAGTTAGGATCTCAGCACTCAAATTAGTTGTTTCACAGATGCATGTCCATCAGACTGTGTTCAAGAGATCTGACATCCTCCTCTAGCCTCTCCTGTACTGGGACACACACACATACTCTTCACCTACTACCTTCCACATGGCTGGCAGCATCTTACCTACATAAAATCCTGTGAATTAAATTAGGACAGAGATGGTCCCCTAACAAATCACCTGTGCCACAGAGCTTTACAATTAGAAGAAACTTTCTACTTCCACATTAGTGATTAAATCTGACAAAATTGTACACTAGGGTATTAAGATCAAACTACTAAGATCTGTTCTAAATGAGTGGGTACTGGGTGCACTGGCACATATTGATAATCAAGCACTCAGAGTGCTGAAGCAGGAGTGTCAACAGACTTCGAGGGCAGCATGTGACACAAAACAAGGCTTTATCTACCAAAAGAAAACAAATATTAGGTTGATACAGGCTAGAAAGGAGAAAAATGTGAATAAAGAAATTAAAATTAGGAGTGTGGAGAAGCTTAGCAGTTGAGAGCTGAGGTCGTTAAGTTACTTAATTTCCAGAAAACTCCAGTTCAACTTCCAGTGCTAACTTGGCAACTCACAAGTGTCTGTAACTCTAGTTCAAGAGAATCATATATCCTCTCAGACATGCATGCAGAAAAACTCCCATACACCTAAAACAATAAAAGTAAAAATTGTAAAGAGTAGGCTTAAGATTAATGTTTACATGCTATTAACAGTGACAATATATTCATGGAAGGTATAGGGCAACTCTGAATCTTTGTATACCTGGAGAAATCAGAGGAGGCTGTCAGTTCTACAGGTCACATTGGAATGCATAAACCATGGATCACCAAACCACAGAATTCCAGGACTTTTCTCCCCTAAGTCTGAATATAAATCACTTTTTGCCCCTTTGTTGGTCCTTTTTGCTGCGGCAGACACCTAGCTGGTCTGCTCCCATGATGACAACATACCCTGAACCATCCTAGAGGAACCACTGTACTCAGAGCAGCAGAATTTCATGATCCCACAGGCAGCATGAGTCCAAGGAGATCTTCAACCCAGGAACTCCAGATCATAGCATCACAGAGACAGCTAGATTCTGAGTAGTTCTGACACAAGCAAGATAACTGAAAAGACAGGCTCCAGTCAGAGACAGTGAGTTCAGGTAGCACTAGAGATAACCAGTTGACGAAAGGCAAGCAAAAAAACATAAGCAACAAAAAACCAAAGTTACCTGGCATCATAAGAACCCAGTTTTCCAACCATAGAAAGTCTTGGACACAGAATCATACTGGGAAAGCAAAATTCAGATTTAAAATCACTTCTCATGATGACATTAGAGTACTTTAAGAAGGACATAAATAACTCCCTTAAAGAAATCCAGGAGAAGACAGGTACACAGTTAGAAGCCCTTAAAAAGGAAACACAAAAATCCCCTAAAGAATTGCAAGAAAACACAAACAGGTGAAGGAATTAAATAAAACCATCCAGGATCTAAAAATGGAAGTAGAAACAATAAAGAAATCTCAAAGGGAGACTATCCTGGAGATAGAAAACCTAGGAAAAAGATAAGGAGTCAAACATAGATGCAAGCATCACCAACAGAATACAACAAATAAAACACAGAATCTCATGTGAAGATGATACAATGGAAACATGACAGAACTATCAGGAAAACTGCAAAATGCAAAAAGCTCCTAACTCAAAACATCCAGGAAATCCAGGACACAATGAGAAGACCAAACCTAAGGATAATAGGTATAAAAGAGAGTGAAGATTCCCAACTTAAAGGGCCAGTAAATATCTTCAACAAAATTATAAAAGAAAACTTCCCTAACCTAAAGAGATGCCCATGAACATACAAGAAGGCTACAGAACTCCAAATAGACTAGACCAGAAAAGAAATCCCCCCATCACATAATAATCAAAACATCAAAAGCACAAAGCAAAATAAAAATACTAAAAGCAATCAAGGAATAAGGTAAAGTATCATATAAAGGCAGACCAATAAGAATTACACCAGACTTCTCAAAAGAGACCATTAAAGCCAGAAGATTTTTGACAGATATCATACAAATCCTAATAGAACAGAAATGCCAGCCCAGACTACTATGCCCAGAAAAACTCTCAATCACTATAGATGGAGAAACCAAAATATTCAATGACAAAATCAAATTTACATAACATCTTTTCACAAATTCATTCCTACGAAGGATACTATATGGAAAATTCCAATACAAAGAGGAAAGCTACAACCTAGAAAACGCAAGAAAGCAATCTTCCAACAAAAGAAGATAGCTACACAAACATAATCACATATCTTATAACAAAAATAACAGGAAGGAACAATCATTTTTCCTTAATATCTCTTAACATCAATAGAGTTGATTTCCAAATAAAAAGACATAGACTAATGGACTGGATTGAAATTTTGCTACATACAAGAAACACACCTCAGTGACAAAGACAGACCTCAGCACCTCATGATTCTTTCTCCAAAATAGACTATATAATTGGTAACAAAACATGCCTCAACAGATACAAAACTATTGAGATAATCCCTTGCATCTTATCAGATCACCATAGACTAAGACTGGTCTTCAATAATGATAAAAATAATGGAAAGTCCACATACATGTGGAAACTGAACAATGCTCTACTCAATGATGACTTGGTCAAGGAAGAAACACAGAAAAAAACTAAAGACTTTTTAGAATTTAACGAAAATAAAGGCACGTGGTACCAAAACCTAAGGGACACAATGAAAGCAGTGTTAAGAGAAAAACTCATATCTTTAAGTGCCTATAAGAGAAAGTGAAGAGAGCATACACTAGCAACTTGACAGCACACCTGAAAGCTCTAGAACAAAAAGAAGCAAATACAACCAAGAGCAATAGAGGCAGAAAATAATCAAACTCAGGGCTGAAATCAACCAAGTAGAAACAGAAAGAACTATACAAAATACCAACAAAATCAAGAGCTGGTTCTTTCAGAAAATCAACAAGATAGATAAACACTTAGACAGAGTAACCAGAGGGCACAGAGACAGTATCCAAATAAAATCAGAACTGAAAAGGGAGACTAAACAATAGAAATTGTGGAAATTAAAAAAATCATCAGATCCTACTACAAAAGTCTATACTCAACAAAACTGGAAAATCTGTATGAAATGCACAATTTTATAGACAGATACCAGGTACCAAAGTTAAATCAGGATCAGATAAATCATCTAAACATTCCTATAATCACTAAAGAAATTGCATCAGTCATTGAAAGATGTCCCACCAAAAGAGCCCATGACCAGATCGTTTTAGTGCAAAATTGTATCAGACCTTCCAGGAAGACCTAATACCAATTCTCTTCAAACTATTCCACAAAATAGAAACAGAAAGAACACTGCCTAATTCTTTCTATGAAGCCACAAGTATGCTCATACCGAAACAACATAAAGACCCAACAAAGAAAGAGAACTACAGACCAATCTCTCTTATGAGTATTGATGCAAAAATACTCACTAAAAGGCTCGTAAACCGAATCTAATAGCACGTCAAAACAATTATCCATCATGATCAAGTAGGTTTTATCCCAGAAATGCGGGGATGGTTCAATATTCCCAAATCCATCAATGTAATCGACTACATGAATAAATTCAAAGAAAAAAAACCATATGATCATCTAACTAGATGCTGAGAAAGCATTTGACAAAATTCAAAATCCCTTCCTGTTAAAAGTCTTGGAAAGATCAGGAATTCAAGGCCCATACCTAAACATAGTAAAAGCAATATACAGTAAACCAGTAGCCAACATCAAACTAAATGGAGAGAAACTGGAAACAATCCCACTAAGATCAGGGACTAGACAATGCTGCCTACTCTCTCCTAACCTATTAAATATAGTACTGGAATCCTAGACAGAGCAATTAAACAACAAAAGGAAGTCAAAGGGATACAAATAGGAAAGGAAGAAGTCAAAATTTCATTATTTGCAGATGATATGATAGTATACTTAACTGACCCTAAAACTTCCACAAGGGAACACCTAAACCTAATAAACAACTTCCGCAAACTGACTGGATATAAAACCAACTCAAACAAATCACTAGCCTTCCTCTATTCAAAGGAAAAGCAGGTTGAGAAAGAAATTAGGGAAATGATACCCTTCACAATAGTTATAAACAATATAAAATACCTTGGAGTGAATCTAACCAAGCAAGTGAAAGATCTGTATGATAAGAACTTCAAGTCTCTGAAGAAAGAAATAGATGATCTCAGAAGATGGAAAGATCTCCTATGCTCCTGGATTGGCAGGATTAATTTAGTAAAAATGGCCATCTTGCAAAAAGCAATCTACAATCCCCATCAAAATTCCAAATGAATTCTTCATAGAGGTAGAAAGAACAATTTGCAAATTCATTTGGAATAACAAAAAAACCCAGGATACTGAGAACCATTCTCAACAATAAAATAATTTCTGGGGGAATTACTATCCATGACCTCAAACTGTACTACAGAGCACTAATGACAAAAACTGCATGGTATTGGGACAGAGACAGGCAGGAAGATCAATGGAATAGAACTGAAGATCGAGAAATGAACCCACATACCTATGATCACTTGAAATTTGACAAAGGAGCTAAAACCATCCAGTGGAAATAGGACAGCATTTTCAACAAATGGTGCTGGTTCAAGTGGAGGTCAGCATGTAGAAGAATGCAAATCAAGCCATTCTTATCTCCTTGTACAAAGCTCAAATCCAAGTGGATAAAGGACCTTCACTTAAAACCAGATATACTGGAACTAGTAGAAGAGAATGAGGGGAAGACCCTTGAATGCCTAGGCAGAGGGGAAAAGTTCCTGAACCGAACACCAATGGCTTATGCTCTAAAATCAATAATTGATAAATGGGACCTCATAAAATTGAAACGCTTTTGTAAGGCAAAAGACACTGTCAATAAGACAAAACAGCAACCAACAGATTGGGAAAAGATCTTTACCAATCCTAAATCGATAGAGGGCTAATATCCAAGATATATAAAGAACTCAAGAAATTATACTCCAGACAAACAAATAATCCTATTTAAAAATGGGGTATAGAGCTAAACAAAGAATTCTCTACTGAGGAAACTCAAATGGCTCAGAAGCACCTTAAGAAATGCTCAGCATCCTTAGTCATCAGGGAAATGTAAATGAAAACAACCCTGAGATACCAACTCACACCAGTCAGAATGGCTAAGATCAAAAACTCAAGTGATAGTAGATGCTGGTGAGGATGCAGAGAAAGAGAAACACTCTTCCATTGTTGGTGGGATTGACAGCTGGTACAACCACTCTGGAAATCAGTCTGGCTTTTCCTCAGAAAATTAGATATAGCATTACCTGAGGATCCAGCTATACGACTCTTGGGCATATATCCAGAAGATGTTCTAACATATAACAAGGACATATGCTCTACTATGTTCATAGCAACCTTATTTATAATAGCCAGAAGCTGAAAAGAACCCAAATGTCCTTCAACAGATGAATGGATAGAGAAAATGTGGTACATTTACACAATGGAGTATTACTCAGCTATTAAAAATAATGAATTTGAGAAACTCTTAGGTAAATGGATGGAACTAGAAATTATCACCCTGAGTGAGTTAACCCAAGCACAAAAGAACACACATGGTATTTACTCACTGATAAGCTGATGTTACCCCAAAAGCTTGGAATAGTGAAGACTCAACTCACAGAGCACATGAATCTCATGAAGAAGGATGACCAAGTGTGGATACCTCAGTCCTACTTAGAAGGAGTAACAAAAATACTCAAGGGAGCACATATGGAAACAAAACATGGGACAGAAATTGAAGGAGGGGCCATCTGGAGACCAGTCCACTTGGGTATCTATCCCATGTGCAGTCACCTAAGCTAGACACTGATGTGGATGGCTGAAAGTGCATGCTGAAAAGAACCTGATGTAGCTCTCTCCTTAATGGTCTGCCAGAGACTGACACATTTGGAGGACGATGCTCACAGCTAACCACTGGTCTGATCAAAAATTTCCCAATAAAGAAGTAAGAGAAAAGACTGAAGGAGCAGAAAGGGTTTGTGACCCAATGAGGAGAGCAATAATACCAACCAACCAGAGCTCCCCAGGGTGTAATCCACCAGCCTGGGAGCACATAGGGAGGAACCCATGACTCCAGCTGTATATGTAGGGGAGAGTGGCTTTGTTGGACAAAGGTGGGAGAGGAGATTCTTGGTCCCATGAAGGACGAACACAGAGTGGGGATAGGTATGAGGGTAGGGAGGTGGAGTGGGGGATATATGTGGGCACATCCTCATAGAAACATGAAGAGGGGGTATGAAATAGGAGGTTCCTTGTTGGTGGGGAGAAATGGGGTAACGGTATAAAATCTGAAATGTAAATATAATACCCAAAAAAATGAATTAAAAAAAGAAGGAATATGTTAAGAATCACACATGTATCTGCTTTAAGTGTGTCACAGACACACTTCATTCAATAGACACACAGACATAGGGAAATGCAATTTGATACAGTAACAGCTTTCTTTATTTAAAAATACAATTATTTTAAATTTTAAAAAAATAAAAAATAAAATCGTAAATCTTTTATATGAGCTTCACCTCAAAACTAACAGATTATAGAATGTTTCTGGCTCAGCTCTGTGCAGCAGGTACCAAAAACCTTCAGAAGGTCACGTTGGGCTGGAGAAGTAACCCTGCTACTAGAAAAATCGTCCAGCATGGAACAAGATTTGAGTCAGCATGGTATAACTTAGACAATGGGTGCACACATATGTTCTGAGGACTTAGAAGGCAAAATCAAAAGGATTACAAGATAAAGTTTTGCTTGGCTACAGGGTAAATTTAAAACACAAAAAACAAAGGAGGGAGCAAGGTGCAGTGACACAAATCTGTAATGTCATCACTCAGAAGACTGAAGTGAGAGGATTGCCTGGACCACAGTAAGGCACTTGAAGTGCCTGAGGCACAAACAGGCAAGGGACAAAAATGAAAAACAAAATCCCCTGGGCTTTGCATTCTGACAGTGACCAGTGATGCTTTACAAGCAGCTAGAGCTTAAAGACCCTGTACCCCAAATGGCTTCACAGAGAACAATTGCTGTTACATGAGTCACTGACTAACAAAATGTGAACTGCCTACCTGTCTGCTGAAACACAAACACAGAGGGTATAATGAAGCAAACAAGGTAGCTGCTTTTAACTGTAGTACAAGTGCCCCACTCCTTGCTGAGGTGTAATTCTCACAGAATCAGCCTGTTGTGTTTCTGCCCACAGTGTCTATTCTTCATTAAAACTTTTAAGTTAGTTCTGCTCTTGCAAATTCTTTTACTCCTGCACCAGAAGCTGACTATTCCCAAAATAACACAACTCTTTGAGGAATAAGCTTAGTGCTGGAGAGAGCAGCATCTACCTCACATCCTCTATGAGCCTCCCCTGGTACCATGGGATGTGAAGAGTCTGTGTTAACTGACTCCTGTTCTTCTCTATGATTCTCTTTGACCCACCTTAAAAATCAGGTTCCAACTGCTCGTCTCATCACTTTTACACATGGTTGAATATAATGATCAATTCCCAGTCTTCTCATAAGACATATCTGTGTGAGGTGTGAAGACCTCCTATATTCCCTTCTGTTGTGTCTGGTGGGGTTTTTTCTTCTGTTTATTTGTTGGTTTGTCTGACTGATTTTAGGTGTGGTATCACTCAAGACTGTGCAGGAACTCACTACAATCTCTCTACTGACTAGATAATCAAACCTGCCTTTGAACTTGCAGTCATCTAACTTCCTGGACCTCCTCAGCCCTTCAGTTGCAGATGTGAGACAATACTCTTGGCTTGCTTCCTTCTTCAGGAACATTCTCTGCAGTGACTTCCAGAACACTGAACTCTCCTGACCTCACTCCACCCCTCAGGATGTTCTCTCACTGTGTCTGCTTGGCTGTTTTCTGGTTGGTCACTCTACCTTCAGGATCTGAGGTGTCCCTACTTCTGGCACAGTCACTCCTGTGGTGACTATATCTTATGACAGGACAGGATAGGACATCAAAATATCAGGAGTTCAATCACTGAGAACTAAAGTCATTACCTGTGCAAATAATTCTGTATCAACTGCCAGTTGTTTTAAAAAGATACCAGATTTACAAAATCCAAACATGGGTGTGCCTCGTATGTCCTCACATGTCAGCAAACTCAAACCTCCAGAAGTGGAACAGAAGATCCTTAATTCAAAGTCAGCATGGACTCCATATTGAGCACTGGAAACTATATATAGCCCTGCAATTTGGAAAGCACAAAATCAGGAGTTCAAGGTTATCTCTGAGACTCTGGACTTGTGGCTCATGTAATCGCAGTACTTACAAGGTGTTAGCAAAAGGATTACTGGGGATTTAAGGCTTGGGTGGAATACACAGTTAGTACCAATACAGCCTTGGCTACATAGTGATTGATATTCTGTCTTTACATAAAATAACAAAAAAGAAAAATAAAATAGAGACCAAAGAAATGAAAAAGGTTATCCTTGGCTACAAATCAAGATGAAGGACAACCTGTGCTACATGAAACAATATCTTGAAAAATCAAATTAATCAGGCATAGTACCCAGGATCTTAATCCCAGTGCATAAGATGCAGAGAAAAGAGGACCAGGAGCTTACATGGAAATTGTAGATTACTAAAGTCTATGGAATTAAAGGAGGCAATAGGCAAGGTTGGCATTGTACTTCTGCTGGTAAGCGTAAAGACCTGAGTTCAATCCCTGAGACCCATAAAGGGGAAGAAAAGGAATGTATACCCAAATTTGTTGACAACCTGTACATGTTCTGAGCTATAAACACACACACACACACACACACACACACACACACACACACACACTTAATAAAATTTTAAAAATCTATTGAAAGTACACTGTGCCAAGAACTGGTATTGTTGGAGTAGGTTCAAAACCTTGGTAAATCTCATAGTTAAGAAAAGCAGCTGTAGTCAAACTGTTAGTGTGCGCTTTCTCCAGTTTCTCTTTGTAGACAGTTACAGCTATGAGGTTTCCTGTTAGCACTGCTTTCATTGTGCCTCACAGTTTTTGGTATGATGTGTCTTCATTTTCATTAAATTCTAAAAGTCTTTCATTTCTTTCTTTATTTCTTCTTCGGTCAAGTTATCATTGAGTAGAGCATTGTTCAGTTTTCATGTGGTTGTGAGCTTCCAATTGATTTTGTCATCATTGAAGACCAGCCTTAATCCAGGGGATCTGATAGGATGAATAAAATTATTTCAATTTTTTTTGTATCTGTTGAGGCCTGTTTTGTGACCAATTATGGGCAGTTTTGGAGAAAGTACCATGAGGTGCTGAGAAGAAGGTATATTCTTTTGTTTTTGGATGAAATGTTCTATAAATATCTGCTAAATCCACTTGGTTCATAACTTCTCTTAGTTTCACTGTGTCTCTGTTTAGTTTCTGTTTCCATGATCTATTCATTGATGAGAATGGGGTGTTGAATTCTCCCACTATTATTGTGTGAGATGTCATGTACATTTTGAGCTTTAGTAAAGTTTCTTTTATGAATGTGGTTGCCCTTGCATTTGGTGCACAGATGTTCAGAATTGAGATTTCATCTTGGTTCATATTTCCTTTGAGGAGAATTGAAGTGTCCATCCTCATCTTTCTTGATAACTTTTGGTTGAAAGTCGATTTTTTTTTGATATTAGAATGGCTACTTCAGCTTGTTTTTTGGGACCATTTGCTTGTCAAATTGTTTCCCAGTCTTTTATTCTGAGGTAGTGTCTGTCTTTATCACAAAAGTGAGTTTCCTGTATGCAGCAAAATACTGGGTCCTGTTTACATATCCAGTCCATTAGTTTATGTGTTTTTATTGGGGAATTGAGTCCATTGATGTTAAGAGATATTAAAGAAAAGTGATTGTTGCTTCCTGTTATATCTGTTATGAGAGGTGGAGTTATGTTTGTGTGGCTATCTTCTATTGGGTTTCTTGGAAGAAGATTAATTTTTTGCTTTTTTTAGGGTATAATTTCCTTCCATGTGTTGGAGATTTCTCTCTATAAGTAATTTCAGGAAGGAATCAACATTTTAGGAACAAGAAGTAGGCTTCAGACATGAAAATGACCTTGGGTTAGGACAGGGAAGTTGGCTCAGATACTTTGGTCATCTTGATAAGCCTTTACAAACAGTGATCATGGGGGTGTTCATGGAAGTTTGTTTATTGTCTTGCTTGTTCTTTGACTATTTGCATCTATTTTATTGCTAGTTCCTCAACCTAGAACTGACCTTAATACTTGCATATAATTAAAATGGTATAAAAGCAAAAAGGAGGAGAGGAATGTGATTGGGGTTTCTAGAGAGGAAAAATGGGGAAAGGGAATGGCATCTCAAATGTAAATAAATAAAATATCCAATAAAAAAAAGAAAAGAAAAGCAGGTGTAACCCAGCTCCGAGCCTTGCTGTGAGGGACCTAGGATGCATAACACCTCATTAGGAGGACCGTAACCTCCAGTCATGTAGGCCATCACCTAAAGTCCTTCCCATGCAAATAATGCATACCTAATACTCAGACTGAGTCAATGGGAAGAATCTAACTCTGGATCCCACTCCACCCCAAAAATACATTTCTAAGGTACATGTCCACAGGAATAAAGTGCACACATTATTTCACCAAGAATCATCTGAGCGAGCCTGCCTGTCTTACTGGGCTGAAACACTCCAGGGAAGAGTTTTCTCTCCTAAAGCATTCATCTTTGGATGCTCTGGCTACAGGATGCCTTTTGTGGTTTATTGTTTCATTGCAGCCACCTCCCACCATTCCACTTGTGCCTCAGGCTACGTTTTCTAACCACCTGCTACCATTGCTCTGAGACTGCTGAGGTAGCAGAGATATGAATGAACACCTGCACTGCCCCAGTTTACCCTGTGAGAATTGTATCACTTTGGCCATTCCTGTCCAGCCAGAGCCCCCATAGAATCTGTTGTCCCAGTCAGGGTAAGATCCTCCCATTGCTTCTTGTCTCTCCTGAGATGCTGGCTGGCTATGATCTGGTATCCCAGTGTTAAGGAGCAAATGCAGATTGACAGAAAATTATATTTTTTTCTTAAAAGAGGAAGTAGAGAGTAATTGAGGAAGACACCCAACATTAACCTCTGACCTCCAATCTCATGCCAACACATGTAGATAGATACAGTGCAATGTGCACAGAAACACACATTTAGACATAAAAAGCATAAATAATAAAGTTCCACAAAGCTAACAAAATATCTTAAGGATAATTTATTTTCATTGATATGGAGGGATCTCAAATTGATTACAGTCAATTTATTGGAATAAAAGAAACATTAATTCCATGAAAGTGTTACCATGAAACATGACACAGAATCTTGAGTGCTTCAGAGACTTTAAAAACAATGTAGCCATGTCTCAACTCAGGATCCTTAGCGAGAATCATATATACATGGGAGGTGACACATAAGACTCTGTTCTCCACATCCTGAAAAACAAGCAGTGAGATGACAATGGATGGGACTGATGGTAACAGTATCTTCTCTAGAGTGTTGCTGATTTAGGTTGTGTGGATGTTGAGGGAGAATGTCTCCCTTAGATTCAGGTATTTAAAAATGTGTTCCCCCATTGTGGTGTTGTTTGGGGATGTTATAGGCAGGTGCAGCCTTTCTGGAAGAAGTATATCACTGGGGGTAGGTTTTAAGGGATCACACCCTTGCCTAACTCTCAATTTGGTCTTCCTGCTTTGTGTTTGCAGTTGAAGCAGTGCTCTCACAACCTTTCTCCTGCTGTCATGCCTCTCTGCCATGATGAACTCTTATCGATTTGAAAACATAAGCCCATTTAAAATCTATAATAGTTTCTTACTTTTAATTATCATGCTATTTTTATCACAGCAAATGAAAAGTCACTCATACAAGCTGAGACCCTCATATGTCCATGAGAGTTCATGAGCATGATGGCACAGCCTGCAATTCTAGCACTCCTGAGGCTGGGGCAGGAAGAACAAGTTCCAGGCAAGCCTGGACTATATAATAAAATCCTCCTTCCCAAAACTAAATATAACAAATCAATGTGGAAGTGGCTTGTAAGGGGAAGCATTCACATAGCACTGTCTATCCAACACCTCAGGAAATCCCTCAGGGAAAAATGTGGCATCTTACCTCCATGATGTCCTTGTCAATGTCTAGATATGGGACATAAACTCCAGGTTTTTCCATTTGAAACATCATTTCTGTGTCATCCATACTAAATGCTATATCATCTTAACAAAATGAACGATAGAAATTCATGAATCAACACATTACTTTGACAAGGTTTATTTAGTATTTAATTTTATATATGTGTGTAGCTGGTTTGTAGGTTCTTTATGGTAACACCTTTTAATACCCTTTCATCCCCTGACCCTTGATATGAGAGGAAAAAAGATAGAGGGGAAAGGGGGCAGCATTATTGTTAGACTACTTCCTGTTGATTTGGGGATGTTTAGTTCCTTAGAGACATTTGATCTTTACTATCCTGACATATAATCTTTCACTCCTTCACTTTTGCACAGGAACTTGACAACAGCAACCAACAGCTACTTATAGTGATCCCCAGCCAACAGCACTGCTCAATGCCTTAGTATTTATACTACCTGTAAATCCTTCAGCTGTTTCACAAGTGGACAGAAGACCAAAAAGCTACTGCAGATACGATTTTCACGCCCCTGATAAAGCAAGAAGTAAATTATAGTCAGCTGCTATAGACAGTCTGAAGCAGCACCATATCACATACCTGGGAAAAAATGAAAATACATTCCCATAATATTTCTGTGCTTTTCAAACAAAACTAATTTCTCACTATATATGGATATTTTTCTGTCATGTATGTCTGTGCACTACTTATATCCAGTAACCACAGAGGCCACAGAAAGATCTCAGGTCCCCTGGAACTTGAGTTAAAAACAGTTATAAGCTGCTACACATTACTGGGAACTGAACCCAGGTCCTCAGTTTGCTAGATGGATAAACTATTTGTCTAGCCCCAGTAACACCAGTTTGCAGTATTCAACATCACAAGACAGTATAATAGAAAGAAACATTAATTTGGTATTTATACACTGAAGAACATATTACAAGACCTTGATTCTTATAATTAAACAATTGTTTCTGTAAGAATATAAACATTGTAGGCACAACAAAATATCTGGAGTTCATGGCATACAATGGCCTGGAGCACAGGGTCTGAGGCAGCATTTGTTGGCATTCCTGGTGGGACAGCATGTACAATGAATGCACAGTGCAAGTGTTTGGTGTTCAGAACCAAGGCTCCAGTGAAGTGGAAGGTGTGCACACTGCCAGGACAACTAGATTCACTTCTCTCTTGATTTTAAATTAATGTTTGTTCAGTGTGTGGCCAGAATATTATTGCTATATTTTCCTCAAGCCCTACATTCAGTCTGATAACCTCCCATGGGGTCTTCATGCCGAGGCTGGTCCTGGGCACATATAGGCAAAATGTTCATATGGATAAAATAAGTAACAAACAAATCTCACAAACAACAAAATAAAAAGATAAAACCATAAGAAATAAAATGGGAAAGGATGAAAAGACATGACTGCAAGAAGACAGGAAATGGCTGACAGCAGCATTGCTCTTTACTAACATGCAAGTTTGAATCACAAACTCTGACCCATATCAAGACAGACTTCAAGAAGAAATAGAAACATTTGTGCCGTATTTATGGTAATGGAACATTAATACCCCTGTGAAAAAGTAGAGCAGGGACATAAATGAATGTAGCTATCAAATGTCCAAGTAATTCCACTCCTGCCTATATACCAAAATCTATACAGAGACAAACAAAACGCTACAAAAATTTGCAATTCCATTGTTAGTAAATCAAATGTTTGTTAATGGATAAATAATTTGTGATACATTAGAATAATGGAACAGTATCCACTATAAAGAGCATGCTGAAACATGTTACAACCAGGATGAGCCTCAAAGCATGTTCCAAAAAACTACCCTCCACAGAAGACATGAATTATGGGATACCTTTTACATGTTATATACAGAGGAAGACAACATTCAAAAATAGAAAACATCCTGGAGGTTATCCGAAGTGAGGAGGAGAAAGGAAAAAAGACTTAACCCATAGGGAGGGTTTCCTGAGTGCTGACAAGTTCGGGAACTACAGAGAAGATAAGATTCTCTCAGCTTGTGTATAGGCTCAACGCCCAAGATTGAGTAGTGAAAATGGTAAACCTGCTTTTACATGAATTTCACCTCAACACGAACAGAATACAGAACGCTTCTTGCTCAGCTCTGTGCAGCAGGTACTAACAAGCTTCAGATGGCCATGTTGTGCTGGAAAATTATCCATACTAATAGAGGCTCGTCCAGCATGGAACAAGCCCTAAATAGGATCTCAATAGTATGACCTAAACAATGGGTGCACACATATGGTCCCAGGATAGGAAAAGTCGGAAGGATTAGAAGTTTAAAGTTTTGCTTGGCTACTTAGTAAATTTGAAACACAAAAAACAAAGGAGGGAGTCAGATGCAGTGACAGGAATCTATAATGTCATCACCCAGAATACTGAAGCAAGTTTATTTGCCTGGACCAGGATGAGGTACATGAAGTGCGTGAGGCACACACAGGCAAAGGCTAAAAATGACAAACAAAATCCCCTGGGTTTTGCATCCTGACAGAGTGACCTGTGATGCTTTGCAAACATTGCTGAGGTGCAGTTCTCAAAGAATCAGCCTGCTGTGTTCCTGTCCACAGTGTCTATTCTTCATTAAAACTTTTATGTTAGTCCTGGTCTAGCAAATTCTGTTACCCCTGTACCAGGAGCTGGTCATTTCCAACACAACACAACATTGTGAGCAACAAGCTTAGTGCTGGAGAGGGCAGCATCTGTCTCACATCCTCTATGAGCCTGGCCCTCATAACCTGGGATCTGAAGCAGCCTCACATGACATGTCCATATTAACAGATTCTCATTCCTCTCTATTGTTCTCTTTAACGCACCTTAAAAATCAAACTCCAACTGCTTTTGTCAGCACTCACAAGCATGGCTGAGTGTAGTGATCAGTTCCCAGTCTGCTCATCAAAGACCTATGTATGTGAGGATTGAAGACCATCTATCTTTCTTCTTATTGTGTCTGGAGGGGGGTTGGTGGTTGTTGTGTTTATTTGTTAGTTTGTCTTATTGATTCATTTTAGGTTAGGCATCACTCAAGAATATGCAGGAACTCACTGCAATCTCATTACTGACTAGATAATCAAACCTGCCTTTGAACTTGCAGTCATCTAACTTCCTGAGCCTCCTCAGCCCTTCAGTTGCAGATGTGAGACAATACTCTTGGCTTGCTTCCTTCTTCCGGGAACATTCTCTTCAGGGACTTCTAGGACACTGAACTCTCCTGACCTCACTCCATCCTTCAGTATTTTCTCTCACTGTCTCTGCTTGGCTGATTTCTGGTTGGTCACTGAACCTCCAGAGGCTGTGATGTCCCCAGTCCTGGCATAGCCAGTCCTGGGGTTACTTTATCCTGTAACAGGACAGGACAGGACATTAAATTAGCAAGAGCCCCAGCACTCTGAACTAAAGTCCTCACCTTTGCAAATAATTCTGTGTCACCTCTCAGTTGTTTGAAAACAGTATCAGATTTACAGAATCCAAAACTGGGTGTACCTCACATATCAGTAATCTCAACCTTCCAGAAGTGGGACACAGGATCCATAATTCAAAGCCAGCATGGACTCCAGACTGAGCACTGGAAACTGTATATAACCCTGCAACTTGTAAAGCAGGAAAATCAGGAGTTCAAGGTTACCTCTGGGACCCTGGACTTGTCACTCCTATAATCCCAGTACTCACATGGTGGAGGCAAAAGGATCACTTTGGATTTGAGGCTAGCCTGGAGTACATAGTGAGTACCAACACAGCCTTGGCTGCACAGTGAGGGAGATTCTGTCTTTATATGAAGATACAACAAAAAAATTAAAATAGAGACAAAGAAAAATGAAAAAGATTATCTTTGGCTACATATCAAGATGAAGGACAACCTATGCTACATTAGACAATATCTCAAAAAATCAAATTAATCAGGCATAGTTACCATGATTTTAATGCCAGTACTTAGGATGCAAAGGAAAGAGGACCAGGAGTTTATATGGAAATTATAGATTATTATGGGCTATGAGATTAAAGAAGAAAGTAAGTAAGTTGGCATGGTACTTCTACTGGCAAGAATAAGGACCTGACTTCAATCCCCAAGAACCATATAGGGGAAGAAAAGGAATGCATCCTAAAATTTGTTTTCAGATCTCTAGATGTTTTGTTCTACACACACACACACACACACACACACACACACACACACAAACTTGAAAGCCAGAACTAACCAAATTAATAACTAAACAACAATAAAGAACCTTAATTTAAGTAGACACTAATATTGAATCCGGTTTAGCTTGTCTGTCGTAGTGTCTGCCAATGTCTT
The DNA here is from genome assembly GCA_019844195.1 of Rhabdomys dilectus. NCBI lineage: Eukaryota > Metazoa > Chordata > Mammalia > Rodentia > Muridae > Rhabdomys > Rhabdomys dilectus. The sequence goes on along the minus strand of JADRCG010009839.1, from coordinate 517,076 downwards.
CATGTTGGCCTGGAATGAACTCATGATCTTCCTGCCTGCTTCTCTCTTCCCAGTGCTGGGATGACTGGCTTGTGACAACTGTTTTTGTTTAATAGAATAATCTTTCCCTCACCCCTCTCTCTCTCTCTCTCTCTCTGTGTGTGTGTGTGTGTGTGTGTGTGTCTATATTTGTGTGTGTGTCTGTCTCCTTCCTTCACTGCTTCCCTTTCTCTCCCACTCCCCTCTTTCTCTCACTCCCTCCCTCTCCCACTCTCTGTTACTCCTTCCAACCCCAGACTTTGTCTTCCTCTTCCTTCCCTCTCCCCCATCTCATATACACACACCAAGTACTCCTCAGATTTGCCCACCCTCCACACTACCCATCTTTCTAAAAAAGAATTTAACTGTCTATTCGTCAAAGCCCACAACTGTGGTGCCACTTCTGGCTCCTTTGTCTCTCATTCCATATCTAAAACCATGATGTCACCCTCAAATATGTCAAAGTTCCACCACTTCTTCATACTTCATGGTACCACATCGCTGTCAATATAATTGCTACACTGATCTGGACAGTTATATGCCTGGCTCAGGGCCTTTTCCATCTATTGCTTTTACCAGATACCCATATGGCATCTTTCCTCATTCACCTCAACCCTGCTCAGTTGTCACTCTTTGTGAACTCTCATGATTTAATCCCAGTATTTTGATCCCATGGGAATCACTGTCACACTATAGTGACAGCTGTGAGCCACAGGCATCTCTGGTGTTTAATGTCTGCAGTTGCCCCTCTCAGCTCCTGTGACATCTAGAATTTATTCTCAACACAGCAATTAAAACAAAAAGGACACTTGTGGGACAAGCCCGACAGGCTCTCATGCCTTTAATCATAATGCCTGATCCCATGGGTCTCTCTCCTTCCTTTTACTGTCTATGGACCTTACTTGGCCCTGGTTCCTCTTGACTTTATCACGAGACAAAGAAACAACCATCTAGCTACAGGATGAAGCCAGAGAGAATCAGAACAGACCACTGAGCTCAATCTTACACTGGGAATCTTGTAAAGAAGATTTTCCAAGAACATTTACAGCTAATAAATCCAGTCCAACAAGGTCCTGAGGAAAATACCTCATGTTGTTTCTGTTGATAAGCAGCCTATAATCCTTGTAATCTATGATTCTGTTCCTCAATCCCTTTCTCACTAATGACAGCCACAGCTTTTGTTTCAGTAATCATTTGAAGGGTCTACATGACCATCAAGTGTCACAAATAGAAAGAGTCACTCATTTCATTTAAAGTTTTAGCTAAATATATATTATTCTTTGTGGGTCTTCCCATGTAGATCTGGCTGACCTGGAACTTGCCATATAGCTAAGGCAGGTATCAAAAATGCAGACATCCTCATTCTTTTGCCTCCTGATTATTGGGCAATTATTTCCATTAACGAGCTCTCTACAGGCTCTATCTACCACAATGGGCTCAGAACAATTTTTTACACATGTAAAGTAGGCACATTCTGCTATCCACCTCCTCACAATTATCTGATCCAATTCCAAGTCCTTACACTAGTCTCAAAACCCCAGCATCTGTGTCTACACTCACTTTCCTTTCTCCCTCTGCTCCTGCAACACTGATCTGGACACTTATATGCCTGGCTCAGGGCCTTTGCATCTACTGTTCTTTTGACCACATCCATATGGCATCTTCCCTCATCCTCTTCAGCTCTGTTCATGATTCAGTTGTCACTTTCTGGGTGAACTCATTCCTAATTGAATACAAGCAGAAGCTCACACTTCAGGCTCTATCTTCTTACAGGTGTCATGTCTGTCTCCAGTGCACACATCACAATTTGAAATGTTTCCCAGGGTCCCACCATGACATTCATATATTGAAGTGGGGTGCAGCAAAAGAAGAAGCTGATTCCACCATCAATTTAACCCTCTCTTGTTATTCTGGAGCCAAAAGCTGGTTGTTCTGTCAGTTGACTCCAGCTGATAGCTGACAGCAGTAGGGATTAAGAAAAGAAACTTAGTTACTTGGACTTTTTACTCCTTACTTACCTTTTCATGAGCCAGAGAGAAAGAAAATGTCAAACAAATACAGACACACACACACACACACACACACACACACACACACACCTGGGCCCTATAAACTCTTTCATCAATTTCACAATGGCACATACATACTAACTGACAAACAACTGTACTTACATATGTTTGTATGTACACATATACACATACACATACATAGTACAGACATATATATGTACACACTTGCACACACGCACACGCACACGCACACGCACATGCACACACACTTGGTAGATGGAGCAGAGTTCCAACAGCTGTGCTTTATTATTTGCTTTCAGTCTTCTTTTAGTATCTTAGACAAAAGTTCATTATAAAATTACATCACAGATAAAATGGTACACACAGCAGTGTTATGTCTAACCTTCTCATAAGTTCCAAGCACCAGTGTCACAAGGCTTTGGTTTATCATAGTGCAATCCTGTGGCCTCATTCTTGGATCTGACTTGGAATGAATGATTATCCTTTGTCACAGATCTGTGCCGAGCCTATTTTTCTTCTTAGTGCAGCTTATGAAATCTCAGTGTACTCCTCATAACACAGGTTTTATTTACTTTTCTATGAGAGGGGTACATTTTATTGTTGATTTTAACTCATCTTATCTTGCTGGCAAAATATCTAAAACTATCTCTTTAAAATTTCATCTGAAAATTATTTTACTCAAATCAGGATTTTTATAATCATTAATATATCTAAATAGCAACATTATATATAAGTGCATCTTCACATTGATCATCAGGAAATTTGCAAAATAGCGTGGACTGATGCTCATGGATCATTAGGCTCTGTAATAATGACAGGAATGGCTTATCAGCATCAGGAATCAATCTTGGGATAAAGTCTCTGGTGCCCTTGCCTCACAGAGCACAACCATCGAAGCCCCACAAAATGGTGGGTCATCTCAAGAAAACTCACCTGCTTACATAACGTTTTTGAAATGGTTTCTCTCTACATATTTCCCTTTTTCCTTTATATAATGTCTCCCCACTGGAAAGCAAGTTCCATAAGTGTGAAGAATTCAGTCTGCTTCATGCTCAGGTGCAGTGAGTGCTGTGAGGTAACTGTGTGAAGGAATGAACTCCTGAGTGTGCTGCCCAGTTGAGGGAGAACTGGCTTGACTGTGAGCTGCTGCAGGCTGAGGTCACCTCTGCTAGGATTTTAACAAATACAGCATAAAGCCCAGAAGTGCACAGTTCTCCCTGAGAGCTCACTAAAGACACAGGATTTCCTTTCCTCCAAGACAGATCAGTTCCCAAATCTAAATACTTGCCCTTACAGCTCCTGCTTTGCAGATGTGAACCCAGGTGAGAATTGTAGAGGGTTACCTGTCCTGTGCCTAACTACTGATCACTCACCTTGTCTGGACACTCACACAAGAAGTAGTTGCAGAGATTCTGGCTGTAGGTCTCACTCCTTATTGACCTGGCATCACAACCACAGAACAGAAGACAGACAGTCAGGATCCACCAGGATCCAGGTAGCACCATCTTAGCTCAGTGAAAACAACAAGTGCTTGCATCTCTGACTGCCAATCTGGGTGTCTTGCAGTGACTCAGCTGACCACGCCCCTGCCTGATGACACAGACTGGGCATTCCATACAGCAAAACCATTGCTGTCTTGTGTTTCTTCAGCCCTTCTCTTAAACCAGAAGCTGCTCTTTCATCCTGTAACAGATCTTCTGCAATGCTCTTATTTTATGCATAAGTACATTGAGGTGACAATGTTAGTGTCTTGGAAAAATTGAATGCTGACTCCTCTCTCAGCTCTCTCTTAGGAGAGAACTGTATCTTTCCTGAGAACTGTGTCACAGGTGGAATGGGTTTTATTCCACCAGTTTGTACCCCTCCAAATGGAAGAACTAAGATTTTGACCCAGGATGCCTGGCCCCCTTTATCATACTAATCCATATTGCAATAGGAGCTGCACTGGCATCATTTGAAATCTTATTAAAAAAACAACTTCTGATAATCCAGACAATCATATGTCCCTCATTCCTCTGCACACATACGACCTACATCTCACAGACTCTAGAAACCTCAAATGACCAGGAGGTGACTAAATGGTCCCAAATGTGAAGCATTTCTTCAACATCTCTCTACTCTCTCTCTCTCTCTCTCTCTCTCTCTCTCTCTCTCTCTCTCTCTC
>JADRCG010009839.1:499218-511344 GCA_019844195.1 Rhabdomys dilectus | reverse complement strand
AAGGAAGGAAGGAAGGAAGGAAGGAAGGAAGGAAGGAAGGAAGGAAGGAAGGAAAGAAGGGAAGAAGGAAAAAAATACAGATACCAGCAGTAAGTTCCAAATATCAAGTATAGGGAAATAGAAATAGGAGAGTCTCAGTCTGGAAAACAAGGCAGTGTAGCTCCATAGTTGATAAAAAGAGTTTTCTTATCGTCATCTTCACTGTCACCACCACCAGCAGCAACAGAAACAATAACAACAAATACTGTGTAGTTCAGAAGGCAAATACTAAGTAAATATATATGTTTTAGTTTTTCAGGTATCTGAGTGTCGGTGGCACAAGAGTTTAATCCCAGTACTCTGGACATGGATATCTGTGTGTTAAGGCCTGCTTAGTCTACAGAGAGAGAGAGAATTCCAGGAGATCCTGGCCTACACTGAGAAACCTTATCTCAAAGAAATATGAGATTTTTTTAAATTTTTAAAGTAGAGGATTGAAGAAATGGTTCAGTGGTTAAGAATGTTAGCTGCTCTCGCAGAGGATGCAAACTCATCTCCACATTATGAAAATCAGTAAAGAGGTGGCCACTGTACTCACCTATGGGAATGTGACACACACACACACACACACACACACACACACACACACACAATTTAAATTTATTTTTCTAGAAGGTAATTAGAGAGCAATTGAGGAAGGCATCCAGCATTGAATCCTGACCTCCACATTCAAGCTGACATGTGTACCTATGAAGACAAATATGTTCACACAGAGATATACACAAGTACTAGAATATAAGAAATTAATTAAGTTCCACAAAGATTCTTGTAGGCACATCTTGAGGACAATTTTTTTTCATTGATATGGGAGGATCTCCAAATAATTACAGTCAAATTATTTGAATAGAAGAAAGGATTCCTTGTTACCACATAGTAGGAGGATACTTACAGGAACTTGAATCCATCTGACAATGTATCAGAAATACAACCTTGCCTCAACTCAGGAGAATCTGACACACTTGGGAACTGGCATTCCAGAGGTTTTCCTCCACCTCCTATAAGAGAAGCAGTGAATAAATTATAGGATGGGATTGTTAGTGAGAGAATCTTCTCTCAAAGAATAACTGGGATAAATTGTATGGTGGTTGGGACAAGAATGTTTCCCATAAATTCAGGTATTAAAACATGTGTTGGGGTTAGGGATTTAGCTTAGTGGTAGAGCGCTTGCCTAGCAAGCAGAAGGCCCTGGGTTCAGTCCTCAGCTCTGAAGAAAAAAGACAAAACATGTGACCACCAATTGGGAGCCCATTTAAGAGATATAACCGGGAAAGGCGGTCTTACTGGAAGAAGAATATCACTGAGGCATCCTGTAAGAGTTCTTGGCTTTGACTTACCTTCAATTTGCTGTTCTTTCAACATGTTTGCAGTAGAAGCTGTGTAATCTCACCTTCATTCTCCTGCTACCATGCCTTTCTGCCATAATGAACTCATTACTTTGGAACAATTATCCCATATAAACTATATATAAGTTTACTTTCATCATGATGTTTTTATCACAGCAACAAAAAGCAAATTATACAATGGAAGACGTTTATATCTCCATTAGAGTTTATGAGAATGATGTAACTTATCTGCAGTCTAACACTCATGAGTCTGGGGCATAAAGTTCAAGTTCCAGGCCAGCCTTGCCTACAGGGAAAAAGACTGCATTGAAACATAATGAAACTATATCAATGGGAATCTGTTTTGCAAGGAAGCTTTCAAATAGTTCTGTCTACCAAAGCCCTGAGGAAACAAAGGACCATCTTATGTACATTATGTAGCATTTAATGTATATTAAGTATGTATATCCTAATCTCTAGTGGCAAAAGTTATTTTCAGGTATTGTCATTTTAATAAGCTTTTAAATGGTATCCATGCTTGTGAAGTCTCTTGACAACAATAATGAAGATGAATGTTCATGAACCAAAATATTATTTTAAAAGATTTAATTTGTGTGTGTGTGTGTGTGTTTGTATATATGACTTTTTTTCCTACATGTATGACTTGTTTACAGTAACTACAGAGGCCAGAGGAGGAACTCGGATCCTCTGGAACTAGAGTGACAAACAGTTGTTTGATGCCATGTGTGTGCTGTGAATGGAGCCTAGGTACTCAAGTATTCTTAAACCACTGAAGCCCTTCCGCACCTTGCTTGGTTCTTTTGGCTGGGGCAGACACCTAGCTGGTCTGCTCCCATGAAAACACCATATCCTGAACCATCCTAGAGGAACCACTGCACTCAGAGCAGCAGGATTTCAGGATCCCAGGGGCAGCCTGAGTCCCAGGAGCTCCTCAACCCAGGAGCTCAGAATCACAGGATCACAAAGACAGCTGGACTCTGAGGAGTTCTGACACAAGCAAGATAACTGGAAATACAGGCTCCAGTCAGAGACAGTGAGTGCAGGTAGCACTAGAGTTAAACGGATGGCGAAAGGCAAGCAAAAGAACATAAGCAACAGAAACTAAAGTTACCTGTTATCATCAGAACCTAGTTCTCCCACCACAGCAAGTCATGAACACCCAATCATACAGGAAAAGCAGAATTTAGATTTAAAATCACTTATCATGATAATGATAGAGGACTTTAAGGAGGACATAAATAACTCCCTTAAAGAAATACAGGAGAACATAGGTTAAAAGTTAGAACCCCTTAAAGAGGAAACACTGAAATCCCTTAAAGAACTGCAAGAAAACACAACCAAACAGGTGTGGGAATTAAACAAAACCATCCAGGATCTAAGAATGGAAGTAGAAACAATAAAGAAATCTCAAAGTGAGACTATCCTGGAGATAGAAACCTAGGAAAGAGATCAGGGGTCAGAGATGCAAGCATCACCAACAGAATGCAAGAGATAGAAGAGAGAATTTCATGTGCAGACGATACCATGGAAAACATGACACAACTGTCAAAGAAAATACAAAACGCAAAAAGCTCCTAACCCAAAACATCCAGGAAATCCAGGACACAATGAGAAGACCAAACCTAAGGTTAATATGTATAAATGAGAGTGAAGATTTCCAACTTAAACGACCAGTAAATATCTTCAACAAAATTATAGAGGAAAACTTTCCTTACCTAAAGAAAGAGATGCCCATGAACATACAAGTAGGCTACAGAACTCCAAATAGACTAGACCAGAAAATAAATTCCTCCCATCACTTAATAATCAAAACATCAAAAGCACAAAGCAAAGAAAAAATACTAAAAGCAGTAAGGGAAAAAGGTCAAGTAATATATAAAGGCAGACCTATAAGAATTACACCAGACTTCTCACCAGAGACTATAAAAGCCAGAAGATCCTGGACAGATATCATTCAAACCCTAAGAGAACACAAATGCCAGCCCAGCAAAACTCTCAACCACTATAGATGGAGAAACCAAGATATTCCATGACAAAACCAAATTTACACAATATCTTTTCACAACTTCATCCCTACAGAAATAATAGATGAAGAACTTCAACACAAAGAGGGAAACTACAACCTAGAAAAAGCAAGAAAGTAATCTTCCAACAAACCAAAAAGAAGATAGCTATACAAACATAATCACACCTCTAATAACTAACATAACAGGAAGCAACAATCATTTTTCCTTAATGTCTTTTAACATCAATAAAATCAATTCCCCAATAAAAACCCAAAGACTAACAGAATGGATTCATAAATAGGACCCAGAATTTTGCACCATACAGGAAACACACCTCAGTGACAAAGACATACACTACCTTAGACTAAAAGGCTGGGAAACAATTTTTAAGCAAATGGTCCCCCCAAAAAGCTGGAGTAGCCATTCTAATATCAAATACAATTCACTTTCAACCAAAAGTTATCAAAATAGACAAGAAAGGACACTTCATACTCATCAAAGGAAAAATCTACCAAGATGAAATCTCAATTCTGAACATCTATACTCCAAATGCAAGGGCACCCACATTAAAAAAAAAACACCTCTACTAAAGCTCAAAGCACACATTGGGCCTCACACAATAATAGTGGGGGATTTCAACAACTGACTCTCAGCAATGGACAGATCATGGAAACAGAAACTAAACAGAGACACAGTGAAATTAACAGAAGTTATAAACTGAATGGATTTAACAGATATCTATAGAACATTTCATTCTAAAACAGAAGAATATATGCTTTTCTCAGCACCTCATGGTACTTTCTCCAAAATAGAACATATATTTGGTCACAAAAGAGGCGTCAACAGATACAAAACTGTAAAAGACCCGAGTTGCCCCACGCTTGGGGGCCAAACTGTTGAAGCCCCGAGCTAATTGTAAAGGACCACTCTGGCCCATGTTTGGGGGCCAAACTGTAGTGGCCTGCTCTGTTCTGCAAGTCAGGGTCTAGCAAGAAAGAGAGTGGGGGGAAGAAGGGGAAGAGACGCGAAGAATAGAGACAAACCAGAGGATCTGTAGTAAAGTCTTCTTTACTGCCTCCACCATACACACACCACTACACCTACTACTACTACACCACACATCAGTACAAGGAAATCCTGGATATTTATAAGCTTTTGTCACGTGCCTTGTAGGCGCATGGATACCACGTGCCTTGCAGGTGTGGATATGACATAAGCCTTACAGGCATGGACAGCATGTGTGCTTTACAGGCATGTATGGTGTGGATAGCATGTGCACCGCATGCCTTGTAGGTGTGGATACCACGTGCTCCTTGCAGCTGGGGGCAATAAACAGCAAAACTAGCTATATTGGATATCAGAGTGTGCTTCAGCTGTTGTAGGCTGTTGAAAACCAAGTCTCATGTCAGGGTATATGGCTCAAGATGGCTGCAAAGCTGATAGCTGCTTTCTAGCCGCTTTTTGCTTAAAGTCGGCTCCCAACACAAAACTATTGAAATAATCCCTTGCATCTTATCTGATCACCATGGACTAAGGCTGGTCTTCAATAATAACAGAAACAATGGAAAGCCTACATACAAATGGAAACTGAACAATGCTCTACTCAATGATGACTTGGTGAAGGAAGAAATAAAGAAAGAAATTAAAGACTTTTTAGAATTTAACTAAAATAAAGGCTCATAATACCAAAACTTATGGGACACAATGAAAGCAGCATTAAGAGAAAAACTCATAGATCTTAGTGCGTATAAAAAGAAAGTGGAGAGAGCATACACTAGCAACTTGACAGCACACTTCAAAGCTCTAGAACAAAAAGAAGCAAATCCACCCAGGAGGAGTAGAGGCAGAAAATAATCAAACACAGGGCTGAAATCAACCTTGTATAAACAAGAAGAACTAAACAAAGAGTCAACAAAACCAGGAGCTGTTTCTTTGAGAAAATCAACAAGACAGATAAACTCTTAACCAGACTAAGCAGAGGGCACAGAGACAGTATCCAAATTAATAAAATCAGAAGTGAAAAGGGAGTAATAACATCAGAAACCAAGGAAATTCAAAAAATCATCAGATATTACTACAAAAGTTTATACTCAACACAACTGGAAAACATGGATGAAATGAACAATTTTTTAGACAGATACCGGGTACCAAAGTTCAGTCAGGATCAGATTAACCTTCTAAATAGTCCTACAATCCCTAAAAATTAGCAACAGTCCTTAAAAGTCTCCACACCAAAAAAAAAAAAAAAAAAGCCCAGGATCAGATGGTTTTAGTGCAGAATCCTAACAGATGTTCACAGAAGACCTAATACCAATTCTCTTCAAACTATTCCACAAAATAGAAACAGAAGGAACACTATCCAATTTTTTCCTCTTAATACAGCTTTCATGGAGTCCCACAAATTTTGATATGATGTGTCCTCATTTTCATTTAAATCTAAAAAGTCTTTAATTTCTTTCTTTATTTCTTCCTTGACCAAGTTATCATTGAGTAGAGCATTGTTCAGTTTCCACGTGTATGTGGGCTTTCCGTTGTTTTTGTCCATGTCAAAGACAAGTCTTAGTCCATGGTGGTCTGATAAGGTACAAGGGATTATTTCAATCTTTTTGTATCTGTTGAGGCCTGTTTTGTGACCACTTATAAGGTCTATTTTGGAGAAGGTACCATGAGGTGCTGAGAAAAAGGTATATTCTTTTGTTTTAGGATGAAAAGTTCTATAGATGTCAGTTAAGTCCAATTGGTTCATAACTTCTGTTAGTTTCATTGTGTCTCAGTTTAGTTTCTGTTTCCACGATCTGTACATAGCTGAGAATGGGGTGTTGAAATCTCCCACTATTATTGTGTGAGGTGCAATGTATGCTTTAAGCTTTAGTAAAGTTTCTTTTATGTATGTGGGTGCCCTTGCATTTGGGGCATAGATGTTCAGAATTGTGAGTTCCTCTTGGTACACTTTTCCTTCGATGAATATGAAGTGACCTTTTTTGTCTTTTTTGATTACTTTTGGTTGGAAATTGATTTTATTTGATATTAGAATGGCTACTCCAGCTTGTTTCTTGGGGCTATTTGCTTGGAAGATTGTTTGCCAACCTTTTACTCTGAAGTAGTGTCTGTCTTTTTCACTAAGCTGCGTTTTTTTGTATGCAGCAAAATGTTGGGTCCTGTTTATGTAACCAGTCTATGTCTTTTTATTGGAGAGTTGAGTCCATTGATATTAAGAGATATTAAGGAAAAATGAATGTTGTTTCCTGTTATTTTTGTTATTGGCAGTGGAGTTATGTTTGTATAGCTACCTTCTTTTGGGTTGTTGGAGGATACTTTCTTGTTTTTTCTAGGTTGTAGTTTCCCTCCTTGTGTCGGAGTTTTCCTCCAATTATCCTTTGAAGTGCTGGATTTGTGGTAAGATATTGTATAAATTTGGATTTGTCATGGAATATTTTGGTTTCCCCATCAATATTGATTGAGAGTTTTACTGGGTATAGTAGTCTGGGCTGGCATTTGTGTTCTCTTAGGGCCTGTATGATATCAGTCCAGGATCTTCTGGCTTTTATAGTCTCTGGTGAGAAATTTGGTGTAATTCTTATAGGTCTGCTTTTATATGTTACTTTGCCTTTTTCTTTTACTGCTTTCAGTATCTTGTCTTTGTTTTGTATATTTGATGTTTTGATTATTATGTGACGGGAGGTATTTCTTTTTTGGTCTAGTCTATTTGGGGTTCTGTAGGCTTCTTGTATATTTAAGGCCATCTCTTTCTTTAGGTTAGGGAAGTTTTCCTCTATAATTTTGTTGAAGATATTTACTGGCCCTTTAAGTTTGGAGTCTTCACCCTCATCAATACCTAATATTCTTAGGTTTGGTCTTCTCATTGTGTCCTGGATTTCCTGGATGTTTTGTGTTAGGAGCTTTTTGCATTTCACATTTTCTTTGACTGTTGTGTCTATGTTTCCCATGGTATCTTTTGCACATGAGATTCTCTCTTCTATCTCTTGTATTCTGTTGGTGATGCTTGCGTCTATGACTTCTGATCTTTTTCCTAGGTTTTTTATCTCTAGGGTAGTCTCCCTTTGGGATTTCTTTATTGTTTCTACTTCCATTTTTAGATCCTGCACGGTTTTGTGTAATTCCTTCACCTGATTGGTTGTGTTTTCTTGTATTTATTTAAGGGCTTCTACCTGTTTACCTGCGTTCTCTTCAAATTCTTTGAGAGTATTGTTTATGTCCTTTTTAAAATCCTCCATCATCATCATGAGAAGTGATTTTAATTCTGAGTCCTGCTTTTCTGGTGTGATGTGGTGTTCTGGACTTGCTATGGTGGGAGAACTGGGTTTTGGTTTCTGTTGTTTACATTCTTATGCTTGCCTTTTGCCATTTGGTTAGCTGTAGTGCTACTCACACTCACTGGTTCTGACTGGAGTCTGCCTTTCCAGTTATCTTGGTTGTGTCAGAACTCCTCGTGGTCCGGATGACTCTATGATCCTGAGCTCCAGCTGTTCTGGGTACAGTGGCTCCCCTAGGATATCTCAGGCTATGGTGTCTCCATGGTAGTAGACCAGCTAGGTGTTTGCTGCTCTGAGTATAGTTGCTCCTCTAGGATGCTTTAGGATATGGTGTCCCCTGCTCTGCAGCTCTGTGGTCCTTGACCTGGCTAGGATGCCACCAGATGCAGTTTCCTCAGGGGAGTAGATCAGCTGTGTGGCTGCTCCTTCCACCAGTGTCCAGGCAAGGGGCTGATGGGGCGTGGTTTTCCGCAGGAGCAGTTTCTGGATGCCAGGTACACTCTGGGATCTCCCTACTGCCAGTTGTGCTTCTGGGGCCTAGGACGGTGTGCAGGTGCTCCTACCTGCAGCTCTGCGGTCCGTGACCTGGCAAGGATGCCGACAGATGCAATTTCCTCAGGGGAGCAGATCAGCTGTGTGGCTGCTCTGTCCACCGGTGTCTGGGCAAGGGCCATTTCTTGAGTCTTAATTAACAACTAATTTCTGTTACAGACAAACTGTTGCTGCCAGTCTCAGATACATAAATAACATTGTTTTTCTCCCTCAGCCATCCAAAAAACAGACTCAAAGATACCTTCCAGGACTAAAATTTCCTCAAACACCTTTGCCTTTCCAGGATCTTAATGCCAGACCATAATGTGCTTGTTCCCAAGCAATTTAATGCTCAATATCCAGCCTTTACAGACATCTCCCTGCCAGAGATGCTGCTTCCCTGCTGTGATTATCCTACAGGTATACCCACAGATCCAACAGAGTCCATGCCATCTTCTGGAACCTGCCTGAGATGCCAAGCTGTTTTCTCCCAGCCATCTCCTCTGACTGAAGACCCCAGAGACATGCTGAGATCCAGAGATACATGCCAAAATTCAGAGACACTCACTACAGAAGACAGATCCAGACCTTCCAGCTGCAAATGAACTCTTTTGCCAAAGTCACATAGCTAAAGTTACATGTTAGTGAGGAGAACATAATGTCTATTTAGATTAATCAGATGTCATTACCCTCAAATTGTACAACCTGTGTTTAATTGTTTCAATGATTCCCTGACTTCCAAACCCTACCCTCAATTCCCATTACCCTTGGCTCGGCTATGCTGCACCCTCTGGCCTATATAGTGTTTTCTTTTTATCCCCTCATCCAAAATTTTCACTAAAGAGTGAGATTTGGGCAATAAAGTGATAGTTTTGTCTCCCTGGTAGAGCACTGGGTTTGAGCACTGGGGACCAACAGGACATTTCCTGTCAGGGACAGCAAGTATCTCCCCATGCTCCCTGATTCCAGACCACTTCATGCACTCCACATCTCTCCTTAACCTACACCTTGCAGACTACAGATGATGCAGAGTGGCCCCCTCTTTTTATGAAAGAAAAGAGAGTGGGATGTTGGGCCTTGGATGAAGTAACTCCATTTAACCTGTGACCTTCAGTCACATAGCACACAGTTAGAGGGTGTGATTAGCAGGTCCCCATCTCCAGAAATTAAAATATTAATGAGTTAACTAAAGGCCGGGGAGCTTAGCTAATTAAGTTATTTCCTCTCCTTTTCCCCCTCCCTATAAAAGCCAGGTTCCCCTGGCTTTTAGTGAGGAGCGCGCACCAGCTACACCCATTCACCATGCCGTGAACAATAAAAGCTTTGGAAAACCAGACTCCACGTGTAGCCTGGGTGTTCCTGCGCCTGCTGCCAGATTCCCAGTCTTTGGAACCCTGGAACCTCCCCAACACAGCTGCCAGCCTGCCTGTGGCGGCTGTGTGAATGTGAGACCTTCCACCGACAGTGTGGGAAGCCTGCTGGGACCCCACTGCCAGACCACTGTGGGACCCCGCCGCTGAACTCCCTCGCCCCGTAATTTTTTTCCCACATAATGGAACACTACTCACCTATAAATAACATACTGAAACATGCACCTATAAATAACATACTGAAACATGCTACAACCAGAATGAACCTCAAAGCATGTTCCAAAAAAATCACACTCCACCAAAGACATAAATTATGAGATATCTTGTACAGAGTAAGACATTAAACAAAAAAATAATATATCCTGGAGGTCATCAAAAGTGAGGAGGAGAAAGGAGAAACATGACTTAACCCATACGGAGAGTTTACTGAGTGCTGACAAGTTCTGAAACTACAGAGGAGATAAGATTCTCTCAGCTTGTATACAGACTCAACACCCTTGAATTGAGCACTGAAAATGGTAAACCTGCTTTTACATGAATTTCACCTCAACACAAACAGATTACAGAACGCTTCTTGCTCAGCTCTGTCCAGCAGGTACTAACAAGGTTCAGAAGGCCATGTTGGGCTGGAAAAGTATCTCTGTTAATAGAAGGCTTGTCCAGAATGGAATAAGCCCTGCATAGGATCTCAATGGTATGACCTAGACAATGGGTGCACATATATGGTCCCAGGATATGGAAAATCAAAAGGATTACAAGTTCAAAGTTTTACGTGGCAACTTAGTAAATTTAAAACACAAGAAACAAAGGAGGGAGTCAGATGCAGTAACAGGAATCTGTAATGTCATCACCCAGAAGACTGAAGCAAGTTTATTTGCCTGGACCAGGATGAGGTACATGAAGTGCCTGAGGCACACACAGGTAAAGGCTAAAAATGAAAAACAAAATCTCCTGGGTTTTGCATTCTGACAAAGTGACCTTTGATGCTTTACAAGCAACTAGAGCTTAAAGACCCTGCACCCCAAACTAAGGACAACTGCTGTTACATGACACACTGCCTAACAAAATTTGAACTGCCTGCCTTTGTCTTCTCAAACACAAACACAGAGGGCATAATGAAGTAAACAAGGTAACTGCTTTTAACTGTAGTACAAGTGCCCCACTCCTTGCTGAGGTGTAATTCTCACAGAATCAGCCTGTTGTGTTTCTGCCCACAGTGTCTATTCTTCATTAAAACTTTTAAGTTAGTTCTGCTCTTGCAAATTCTTTTACTCCTGCACCAGAAGCTGACCATTCCCAAAATAACACAACTCTGAGGAATAAGCTTAGTGGTGGAGAGAGCAGCATCTACCTCACATCCTCTATGAGCCTCCCCTGGTGCCATGGGATGTGAAGAGTCTGTGTTAACTGACTCCTGTTCTTCTCTATGATTCTCTTTGACCCACCTTAAAAATCAGGTTCCAACTGCTCTTCTCAGCACTCAAACACATGGTCGAGTCTAATGATCAGTTCCCAGTCTGATCATAAAAGACATATCTGTGTGAGGTGTGAAGACCTCCTGGAATATTCCCTTCTGTTGTGTCTGGTGGGGGTTTGTTGTTCTTGTGTTTATTTGTTGGTTTGTGTGACTGATCGATTTTTTGGGTGGGGTATCACTCAAAACTATGCAGGAACTCACTGCAATCTCATTACTGACTAGATAATCAAACCTGCCTTTGAACTTGCAGTCATCTAACTTCCTGGGCCTCCTCAGCCCTTTAGTTGCAGGTGTGAGACAATACTCTTGCCTTGCTTTCTACTTCAGGGAACATTCTCTTCAGTGGCTTCCAGGACACTGAACTCTCCTGACCTCACTCCACCCCTCAGGAAGTTCTCTCACTGTGTCTGCTTGACTGTTTTCTGGTTGGTCACTGAGCCCACAGAGGCTGAGGTATTCCTACTCTTGCATAATTATTCCTGTGGTGACTTTATCTTATGACAGTACAGAAAAGGACATTAAAATATCAGGAGTTCAATCACTGTGAACTAAAGTCCTTATCTGTGCAAAAAATTCTGTATCAACTGCGAGTTGTTTGAAAAAGGTATCAGATTGACAAAATCCAAAAATGGGTGTGCCTCGCATGTCCTCACATGTCAGTAAACTCAACCCTCCAGAAGTGGGACAGAAGATCCTTAATTCAAAGTCAGCATGGACTCCATATTGAGCACTGGAAAGTATATGTAGCCCTGCAATTTGGAAAGCACAAAATCAGGAGTACAAGGTTATCTCTGAGTCTCCGGACTTGTGGCTCATGTAATCGCAGTACTCACAAGGTGTTAGCAAAAGGACTACTGGGGATTTGAGGCTAGCCTGGACTACACAGTTAGTACCAACACAGCCTTGGCTACACAGTGACTCTGATTTTGTCTTTATATAAAATAACAAGAAAGAAAAATAAAATAGAGACAAAGAAAAACGAAAAAAAATTAATCCTTGGCTACATATCAAGATGAAGGACAACCTGTGCTACATGAGGCAATATCTTGAAAAATCAAATTAATCAGGCATAGTACCCAGGATCTT
>JADRCG010009839.1:428451-494218 GCA_019844195.1 Rhabdomys dilectus | reverse complement strand
GAGAGGGAGAGGGAGAGGGAGAGGGAGAGGGAGAGGGAGAGGGAGAGGGAGAGGGAGAGGGAGGCAGGCAGGCAGAGGAGAGGCAGAGAAGCAGAGGAGAGGCAGAGGATCTCTAAGTTTGAGACCAGTGTGGTCTACAGAGGGAATTCCAGGACAGGCATGCTTTAGGAAGTGAATGAGACCATTGAAAACAGAAAGCCATGAAGACACAGTTGAATGAGGGGGCCATAGATCTAGCCCATTAAGCAGCAGAACTTGGCAGCTTCTCCATGTGGTTCTGGTGTTAGCATCAAGGAGAGAAGAAAGGGGTTATGAAATCTCTCCCCACAACTAAGGGAACCACTAAAGGTGTGTGGCAGGAGTGTCCCTGCAGGATCCAGACAGGCAGGTCATTGTGTGAAGCTGTGAAGGTGAAGCCTGGACTGCCTTTGAGACCCCAAGATGTTAGAGATGCCAGAGTCATGGGATGCTTCCTGATGAAAGCTGCTACCAGGGAGAGGAACCAGCCCAAAAGAAAGCAGTGTGTCATAGTCAACAAAGCTGAGAGTTGGAGATCTGAAGAGCGCTTTGACATCAGACATGGAGCTGCAGAGGTTGGAGTTTGCTGGGTTTTGGTCTTGCTTTGGTCCAGTATTCCCTGACTATGCTTCTCCTCTTCCTCCCTTTTGGAATAGTGCGTGATTGGGCCCAGAAATGGGATGCCAAGCCTCCACGAGGAGCGCTTCTTTGAGCTGCTGCTGTGACAGCAAGTGACTAAGCTGTCAGAGGATGTCCACTACTACAGCAGCTGCCCCAATGGGGATCCCAGCAGTCCGGGGTCCCATGAACCCTCCCCCACCTTAGGTCTCTAACCCCAGCAAGCGTGACCGAAAGACTAACCAACTGCAGTACATGCAGAATGTAGTGGTGAAGACACTCTGGAAACATCAGTTCTCCTGGCCTTTCTACCAGCTTGTGGATGCAATCAAGCTGAACCTGCCTGATTATCATAGAATAATAAAAAACCCAATGAACATGGGGACTATCAAAAAGAGACTAGAAAATAATTATTATTGGAGTGCCAGTGAGTGTATGCAGGACTTCAACACCATGTTTACAAACTGTTATATTTATAATAAGCCCACAGATGACATAGTGTTAATGGCCCAGGCCTTAGAGAAAATCTTTCTGCAGAAAGTGGCCCAGATGCCTCAGGAGGAAGTTGAACTATTGCCCCCTGCTCCAAAGGGCAAAGGTCAGAAGCCAGCTGCAGGAGCTCAGAATGTAGGTACACAACAAGTGGCAACTGTATCTTCGGTCTCCCCAGCAGCCCCCTTCCAGAACATACCCCGCACTGTATCCCAGACATCTGCCATTGCTGCCACCCGTGTACCAACCATCACTGCAAGCGTCACGTCAGTTCCAGTCCCCCCACCTGCAGCACTGCCTCCTCCTGCAACACTCATCATCCCTGTGGTCCCTCCCACACCGCCTGTAGTCAAGAAAAAGGGTGTGAAGCAGAAAGCAGACACAGCCACACCCACGACGTCAGCCATCACTGCCAGTCGGAGTGAGTCTCCCGCACCACTTTCAGAGCCCAACCAAACCAATGTAGTGGCCCGAAGAGAGAGCGGGGGACGCCCCATCAAACCTCCCAAGAAGGACCTGGAAGATGGTGAGGTCCCACAGCACGCGGGTAAAAAGGGAAAATTGTCTGAGCACTTGCAGCACTGTGACCGCATCCTCTGGGAGATGCTGTCCAAGAAGCACGCTGCCTATGCGTGGCCCTTCTACAAGCCAGTGGACGCTGAGGCCCTGGAGCTGCATAACTACCATGACATCCTCAAGCACCCTATGGACCTCAGCACTGTCAAAAGGAAGATGGATAGACGGGAGTACCCAGATGCACAGGGCTTCGCTGCTGATATCCGGTTAATGTTCTCGAATTGTTATAAGTACAACCCTCCAGACCATGAAGTGCTGGCCATTGCCAGGAAGCTCCAGGATATGTTTGAGATGAGGCTTGCCAAGAGGCCCAATGAGTTCATGGAGGTGCCTTCGCTGCAGGCTCCCACAGCCCCTATCGTGAGCAAAGGGGCTGAGAGCAGCCGCAGTAGTGAGGAGAGCTCTTCAGATTCAGGCAGCTCAGACTCGGAAGAGAAGCGAGCCAGTTGGCTGGCAGAGCTGCAGGAGCAACTGAAGGCCATGCATGAACAGCTGGCTGCCTTGTCTCAGGCCCCAGTGAACAAACCAAAGAAGGAGAAGAAGGAAAAGAGAAGAAGAAGAAAGACAAGGACAAAGACAAAGAGAAGGAGAAGCAAAAGGCCAAGTCTGAGGAGGAGAAGAAGGCCAAGGCAGCCCTAGCAGCCAAGCAGGCCCAGCAGAAGAAGGCTCCCACCAAGAAGGCCAATAGCACAACCACAGCCAGCAGACAGCTCAAGAAGGGCGGCAAGCAGGCATCTGCATCCTATGACTCAGAGGAAGAGGAGGAGGACCTGCCCATGAGCTATGATGAAAAGCGGCAACTCAGCCTAGACATCAACTGGCTGCCTGCTGAGAAACTAGGACGTGTGCTGCACATCGTTCAGTCTCGGGAGCCCTCGCTTCGGGACTCCAAGCCAGACGAGATTGAGATTGACTTTGAGACCCTGAAGCCAACCATGCTGCGGGAACTGGAGAGATATGTCAAGTCTTGTTTACAGAAAAAGCAGAGGAAACCGTTATCAACAAGCGGGAAGAAGCAGGCAGCCAAATCGAAAGAGGAGCTAGCTCAGGAGAAAAAAAAGGAGCTGGAGAAGTGGCTACAGGATGTCAGTGGACAACTGAACAGCAAGAAACCCACTAAGAAAGAGAAGTCCGGCTCAGCTCCCTCAGGAGGCCCATCAAGGCTCAGCAGTAGCAGCTCCTCAGAGTCTGCGAGCAGCAGCTCCAGTGGATCGAGCTCCAACAGCAGTGACTTAGAGTGAACTCGGACTGGAACAGAGCTGGACAAGTGGACGTGGTGCACGCCAACTGCAGTGTCCCCTCCTATGGTACTTTCGTTCCATGGTGAAAAAAAAAAAGTAAGTTGCAAACAACAGTTTCATATGACCTTGCTTTATTATAGTGCAAACTCGCATTCTCATCCTTGAATCTGACTTAGAATGAATGACTTTCACTGGTTACAGATCTGTACCAAGCCTATATCTCTTCTTAGTGCAATTTATAAAAGCCAGATTGTGCTCCTTTTATGCAGCTCTTACTTACTATTCCATGAGGAGAGGACACATTTTATTCTTGAATCTAACTTGTCATGTCTTGATGGCAAAATAACCAAAACCATCTCCTTAAACTTTTTCCTAAATTTATTTGACTCAAATCAGGAATTTATAAAATCATTAACATATCCAAACAGCCTTGTTCTATGTAGGTGCATCTTCACATTGATCATCAGGAAATTTTCCAAAAAGGGTAGGCTGATGCCCAGGAATCATCAGGCTCTGCCATAGTGGCAGGAATGGCTTATCAGCATCGAGAAGCAATCCTGGGATGAAGTCTCTGGGTCCTTACCTCACTAAACACACCCATCAATGCCATGCAAACTGGTGAGCCATCTCCAGAAAACTCACTTGCTTGCATAACCTTTTCTAAATGTCTTCTGTCAACATGTTTCCTTTATTTCTTTATATTGTGTTTTCCCCACTGAATAACAAGCTGTATAAATGTGAAGAATTCAGTCTCCTTTATGCTTAAGTGTAGTGAACTCTGTGAGGTAACTGTAGAGGAATGAACTCCTGAGTGTGCTGCCCAGCTCTTGAGGGACAGGATGGCCTGACTGTGAGCTGCTGCAGGCTGATGCCACAGCTGCTAGGATTTTAACAAATACTGCATAAAGCCCAGGAGTGCACAGTTCTTCCTGAGAGCTCTCTAAAAACACAGGAATGCCTTCCTTCCAATGCAGATCAGCTCCCAAATCCCAAATACTTGTCCTTCAGCTCCTGCTTTGCAGATGTGAACCCAGGCAGGGATGGAAGAGGTTCTCGCCTGCTTTGTGCACAGCTACTAATCACTCATCTTTTCTGGAAAAGCACATGAGGGGTAGTTGTGGCGATTCTGGCTGCAGGTCTGACTCCTTAGTGACCTGACATCAGAATACCAGAACAGAAGACAGACAGACAGGATCCACTAGGATCCAGGTAGCACCAGGTAGCACCAGCTTAGCCCAGTAAAACCAACAAGTGCTTGCATCTCTGATTGGCAATCTGGGTGCTTTGCAGTGACTCAGGTGACCACTCTCCTGCCTGTTGACACAGCCTGAGAATTCCCTGCAGCCAAACCATTGCTGACTCATGTTTATTCAGCCTTTATCTTAGACCAGAAGCTGCTCTTTCAGCCTGTAACAGAACTTGTGCAATGCTCCCATTTTATACATAAGGACATTGAGGTGACAATGTTAGTGTCTTGAATGAATTGAACACTGACTCCTCTCTCAGCTGTGTCTTAGGAGAGAAAAACTAACTTTTTTTTGACAAATATCTCACAGTTAGAATGATTTGTATTTCTTCAGTTTTTATGCCTCCAAATTGAAAAACTAAAATATTGCCTCTGGACATCTGGCCACTTTTATCATAGTAATCCATATCATAATAGCTACTGCATTGTCAACATTTGAAATCTTACTTAAAAAACAGCTCCTTACAATTCACCGCAGGCAACCATATGTCCCTCATTCCTCTGCACAAATATACAACCTGTATCTCACAATTTCTAGAAACTGCAGATGATCAACAAGTGACTTGATGGTCCCCAACATAAAGCATAACCTCAACACATTCTCTCTCTCTCAACACATTCTCTCTCTCTCTCTCTCTCTCTCTCTCTCTCTCTCTCTCTCTCTCTGTCTCTCTCTCATGTGTACGTGTTTCTGTCTGTCTGTATAAGTGTTTGTATGTCTTTCTGTAGCCCTAGTTAACTTGTAACTTGGCATGTAGTCAGGCTGTCCTCTAACACACAAACATTCACCTATATCACCCTCACGAGTGCTTAGATCACCATTATATCTGGCTTCTAAATCGACATGTTAAAACAACTCATGTTGTGGCCACTTCTCACCTAATAACTGGGCTCTTGTCTGATTACCATGTGAGAAGGGGAAGAATAAAGAAAAAAATTAAAGAATTTCTAGAACTCTATGAAAATGAAGACACAACCTACCTAAACTTATGGTACACAAAGAAAGTACTACTAAGAGGAAACTTTGTAGTACAAAGTGCCTTCAAAAAGAAATTGGAGAGGACCTGCCCTGTCTGCTTCTGGGGACACTGGATCCCTCCTAACCCACCCTAGAGGGTGCAAGGAACCCAGAGCAGTAGAGGATCCACTGAACCCAGAGTGGCAGAGGATCAAAGGAACTCAGAGTGACAGTCAACGTATCCTGAGACATAATAGAGGAGCCATGGCACTCAGAGCAGTGAACACATTAGCATGAGACATCCTAGAAGAGACATTACACCCAGAACAGTGGACACCTAGCTGGACTGCTACCTAGGAGACACCATATTCTGAGTCATCCTAGAGCTACCATTGTATTCAGAGCAGCTGGAGAAGATCAAAGAGACAATGGGAACCTGAGGAGACCACAAACAAGCAGGATAACTGGAAAAGAAGGCCTCAGTCAGAGACAGAAAGTACAGGGAGCACTAGAGTTAAACAAATGGCAAAAGGCAAGCGCAAGAAAGTAAGCAACAGAATCCAAAGTTACATGAAAACATCAGAACTCAGTTCCCCCATCATAGCAAGCCCTGAACACCCCATCACACCAGAAAAGCAGGATTCAGAATTAAAATCTCTTCTCATGATGATGTTAGAGGACTTTAAGAAGGACATATATAACACTCTCAAAGAAATTAAGGAGAACACAGGCATACAGATAGAAGCACTTAAAGAGGAAACACAAAAATCCCTTAGGGAATTGAAAGAAAAAATAACCAAATGGGAGAAGGAATCAAACAAAACCTTCCAAGATCTAAAAACAGAAGTAGAAACAATAAAAAATCACAAAGGGGAACTATCCTGGAGATAGAAAACCTAAAAAAAAGATCAGGAGTCATAGACACAAGTATCACCAACAGAATACAAGAGATAGTAGAGAGAATCTAATGTGCAGATGATACCATGGAAAACATTGACACAAATGTCAAAGAAAAGGCAAAATGCAAAAAGCTACTAACCCAAAACATACAGGAGATCCAGGACACAATGAGAAGGCCAAACCTAAGGATAATAGGTATAGATGAGGGGGAAGACTCCCAACTTAAAGGATCAGTAAATATTTTCAACAAAATTATAGAGGAAAACTTTCCTAACCTACAGAAAGAGATGTCCATAAATATACAAGAAGCCTACAGAACTCCAAATACTATAGACCAGAAGAGAAATACCTCCCGTCACATAATAATCAAAACATCAAATGTACAAAACAAAGAAAAAATACTAAAAGCAGTAAGGGAAAAAGGTAAAGTAACATATAAAGGACGACCTATAAGAATTACACCAGACTTCTCACCAGAGACTATAAAAGCCAGAAGGTCCTGGACGGATATCATACAGACCCTAAGAGAACACAAATGCCAGCCCAGACTACTATACCCAGCAAAACTTTCAATCAATATTGATGGAGAAACCAAAATATCCATGACAAAGTCAAATTTGCACAATATCTTAACACAAATCCAGCATTTCAAAGGATAATTGGGGGAAAACTCCAACACAAGGAGGGAAACTACACCCTAAAAAAGGCAAGAAAGTAATCTTCCAACAACCCTAAAAGAAGACCCCCACACAAACATAACTCCAACGTCAATAATAACAAAAATAACAGGAAACAACATTCATTATAACTTAATAACTCTTAATATCAATGGACTCAATTCTCCAATAAAAAGACATAGACTATCAGACTGGATACATAAACATAACCCAGAATTTTGCTGCATACAGGAATGCACCTCTGTGAAAAAGACAAACACTACCTCAGAGTAAAAGGATGGAATACAAACTTACAAGCAAATGGTCCCAAGAAACAAGCTGTAGTAGCCATTCTAATATCAAATAAAATCAATTTTCAACCAATAGTAATCAAAAAAGATAAAGAAGGACACTTCATATTCATCAAAGGAAAAATATACCAAGAGGAACTTGCAGTTCTGAACATCTATGCCCCAAATGCAAGGGCACCCACATACATAAAAGAAACTTTACTAAAACTTAAAGCATATATTAAACCCCACACAATAATAGTGGGAGATTTCAACACCCAACTCTCAGCTATGGACAGATCATGGAAACAGAAACTAAATCAAGACACAATGAAAGTAACAGAAGTTATGAACCAATTGGACTTAACTGACATCTATAGAATATTTCATCCTAAAACAAAAGAATATACCTTTTTCTCAGCACCTCATGGTACCTTCTCCAAAATAGACCATATAATTGGTCACAAAACAGGCCTCAACAGATACAAAAAGATTGAAATAATCCCTTGCACCCTACCAGACCACCATGGACTAAGACTCGTCTTTGACTTGGACAAAAACAATGGAAAGCCCACATACATGTGGAAACTGAACAATGCTCTACTCAATGATAACTTGGACAAGGAAGAAATAAAAAAAGAAATTAAAGACTTTTTAAATTTAAATGAAAATGAGGACATTTCATATCAAAATTTGTGGGACTCCATGAAAGCAGTACTGAGAGGAAAAATCATAGCTCTATGTGCCCAAAAAAATAAAATGGAAAGAGCATACACTAACAACTTGACAGCACACCTGAAAGCATTAGAACAAAAAGAAGCTAATATACCCAAGAGAAGTAGACAGCAGGAAATAAACAAACTCAGGGCCGAAAACAACCAAGTTGACACAAAAAGAACTATACAAAAGGTCAACAAAACCAGGAGCTGGTTCTTTGAGAAAATCAACAAGATAGACAAACCCTTAGCCAGACTAACCAAAGGGTGCAGAGACAGCACTCAAATCAATAAAATTAGAACTGAAAAGGGAGACATAACAACAGAAACAGAGGAAATTAAAAAAATCGTTAGATCCTACTACAAAGGCCTATACTCAACAAAATTGGAAAATCTGGATGAAATGGACAGTTTTCTAGATAGATACCAGGTACCAAAGTTAAACGAGGAGCAGATAAAACATCTAAACAGTCCTATAACCCCTAAAGTAATAGAAGCAGTCATCAAAAATCTCCCCACCAAAAAAAGTCCAGGGCCAGATGGTTTTAGTGCAGAATTCTACCAGACCTTCCAAGAAGACCTAATACCAATTCTCTTCAAACTATTCCACAGAATAGAAACCGAAGGAACAATACTCAATTTGTTCTATGAAGCTACAATTACACTCATACCAAAGCCTCACAAAGAAACAACAAAGAAAGAGAACTACAGATCAATCTCTCTTATGAATAATGATGCAAAAATATTCAATAAAATTCTTGCAAACCGAACCCAAGAACGCATCAAAGCAATCACCCATCATGATCAAGTAGGCTTTAATCCCAGGAAAGCAAGGTTGGTTCAATATTCGAAAATCCATCAATGTAATCAACTACATAAATAAACTCAAAGAAAAAAACCACATGATCATCTCACTGGATGCTGAGAAAGCATTTGTCAAAACTCAACATCCTTTCATGTTAAAAGTCTTGGAAAGAGCAGGAATTCAAGGTCCATACCTAAACATAGTAAAAGCAATATACAATCAAACAGTAGCCAACATCAATCTAAATGCAGAGAAACTGGAAGTAATCCCACTAAGATCAGGGACTAGACAAGGCTGTCCACTCTCACCCTACCTATTCAATATAGTACTGGAAGTCCTAGCTAGAGCGATTAGACAACAAGGAAGTCAAAGGGATACAAATAGGAAAAGAAGAAGTCAAAATTTCTCTATTTGCAGATGATATGATAGTATACATAAGGGACCCTAAAATTTCCATCAGAGAACTCCTAAACCTGATAAACAACTTCAGTAAAGTGGCTGGATATAAAATCAACTCAAACAAATGAGTATCCATCCTATACTCAAATGATAAACAGGCTGAGAAAGAAATTAGGGTAATGACACCCTTCACAATAGTTACAAACAATATAAAATATCTTGGAGTGAACCTAACCAAGCAAGTGAAAGATCTGTATGACAAGATCTTCAAATCTCTGAAGAAAGAAATAGAAGAAGACCTCAGAAGATGGAAAGATCTCCCATGCTCCTGGATTGGCAGGATTAATTTAGTAAAAATGGCCATCTTGCCAAAAGCAATCTATAGATTCAATGAAATCCCCATCAAAATTTCAAATCAATTATTCATAGAGATAGAAAGAGCAATTTGCAAATATATTTGGAACAACAAAAACCCAGGATAGCGAGAACTATTCTCAACAACAAAAGAACTTCGTGGGGAAATCACCATCCCTAACCTCAAACTGTACTACAGGGCAATAGTAATAAAAACAGCATGGTATTGGTACAGATACAGGCATGAAGATCAATGGAATAGAATTGAAGACCCAGAAATGAGCCCTCATACCTATGGTCACTTGATCTTTGACAAAGGAGCTAAAACCATCCAGTGGAAAAAGGACAGCATTTTCAGCAAATGGTGCTGGTTCAACTGGAGGTCAACTTGTAGAAAAATGCAAATTGATCCATGCTTATCTCCTTGTACAAAGTTCAAATCCAAGTGGATAAAAGACCTTCACTCAAAACCAGATACAATGAAACTAATAGAAGAGAAGGGGGGGAAGACCCTCCAATACCTAGGCACAGGGGAAAAGTTTCCGAACAGAACACCAATGGCTTATGTTCTAAGATCAAGAATTGACAAATAAGACCTCATAAAATTGCAAAGCTTCTGTAAGGCAAAGGACATTGTCAATAAGACAAAACAGCAACCAACAGATTGGGAAAAGATCTTTACCAATCCCACATCCGATAGAGGGCTAATATCCAAGATTTACAAAGAACTCAAAAAATTATACTTCAGAAAACCATATAACCCTATTAAAAAATGGGGAACAGAGCTAAACAAAGAACTCTCAACAGAGGAAACTCGAATGGCTGAGAAGCATCTTAAGAAATGCTCAACATCCTTAGTCATCAGGGAAATGCAAATCAAAACAACCCTGAGATACCATCTCACACCAGTCAGAATGGCTAATTAAAAACTCAGACGATAGTAGATGCTGGCGAGGATGCGGAGAAAGAGGAACACTCCTCCACTGTTGGTGGGATTTCAAACTGGTACAACCACTCTGGAAATCAGTCTGGCGATTCCTCAGAAAACTGGACATAGCATTACCTGAGGATCCACCTATACCACTCCTGCGCATATACCCAGAAGAAGCTCCAACATATAACAAGGACATATGCTCCACTATGTTCATAGCAACCTTATTTATAAAGCTGGAAAGAACCAAGATGTCCCTCAACAGAGGAATGGATACAAAAAATGTGGTACATCTACACAATGGAGTATTACTCAGCTATTAAAAATAATAAATTCGAGAAATTTATAGTTAAATGGATGGATCTAGAAATTATCATCCTGAGTGAGTTAACCCAATCACAAAAGAACACATATGGTATTTACTCACTGTTAAGCGGATGTTAGTCCAAAAACTTAGAATCTAGAAGACTCAACCCACAGACCATGTGAAGCTCATGAAGAAGAAAGACCAAGAGGGGATGCCTCAGTTCTACTTAGAACCAGCAACAAAAATACTCAAGGGAGCAATTATGGAAACAAAACATGGGACAGAAACTGAAGGAGGAGCCATCAGGAGACCATTCCACCTGGGCATCCAACCTATGTACTGTCACCTAAGCTAGACATTGATGTGGATGATTGGAAATGCATGCTGTCAAGAACTTATTATAGCTGTTTCCTTAGAGATCTGCCAGAGACTGACACATTCAGAGGACGATGCTCACAGCTAACCACTGATATGATCAAGGGTTTCCCAAGGGAGAACTTAGAAGACTGAAGGAGCAGGAAGGGTTTGTGACCCCAAGAGGAAAGCAACAATACCAACCAATCAGAGCCCCCAGGGTCTAAACCAGCAGCCTGGCAGCACATAGGGAGGGACCTACCACTCTAGCGGTATATGTAGGGGAGGACGGCCTTGGTGGGCATAGGTGGGAGAGGAGATTCTTGGTTTCATGAAAACTAACACAGAAGGGGGAAATGTGAGGGTGAGGAGGGGGTAGTGGGGGTGGGTGCTAGGTGTGGGCACAGCCTCTTAGAAGGGATATAAGGAAGGGGGATGGGATAAGGGGTTCCTGGGTGGTGGGGGGAATGGGATAATAGGATTAAACTTGAAATGTAAATATTATAACCAACTACATAAAGGTGGGAAAAAAAGCTGTTAGAACCAACATCTTAAAAAAAAAGTCAGCCCTTTAGGAAAAAAATTTTTTTTTCTTGATACTAAAACTTGTCCAGAGAATCATATATTGCAGAATACACAGCCTTGGTGTATCTAGTCATCAAGCAAAACGAGCAGACCTCCGGTTTTCAAACCTGTGGTGTCTGGGAATTCCATCTGGATGCAGTGAAGACACAGCGTCAGAAGCTTATCAATTTACTCTTCCCCTCCACCCCTCTTCTAATACCTCAATGCCCGTATTCAGCTTGAAGAAGTTAAAGAAGAGTCCGTGCCCCTATTTCCCGGGCTTGGGGACTAAGGTGGTTAATATTAGGCTGTCTCTCTGGGGAACAGCAGTGATTTTGTTGGAACAGGGAGGATTAGCTAGGATTTATGGCATATCCATAACCTGTTGGTAGAAATCTGTATTATTTAGTATCAAGATGAAGTTATAATTTCTTAAATGGTACAAAATTTACTTGGATTTCAAATTTAAGGTTTTCATTGGTATAAGCTTCTTATTGATATGAAAGTGAAATGAATATTGATACTCTCATGGGCATTGTGCCTGTATAACACATTTAGAAATACAAGGCTTAGATCCAGTCCTTCTTTAACTTTTTTAACTGACTTGGGATGATTAGTCTATGAGTTAAGGGACTATAGCAAATTCATGACTTTTAGTTTATTGTTAGGGTGTTTTCTATATTTTATTTAGAAATAGCTGAGAGGAGATAACAGACAACAGTCCAGGTTACCTTACATGGATAGTTGGATTTCAAAACGTCAGAAATCCATAGAATTGACATCACAAATATTTCTGTATTAATGTTCATTTTTGGATTTGAAAACGTCAGAAATCCATAGAATTGACATCACAAATATTTCTGTATTAATGTTCATTTTGATTAGAGACCTGTCTGCTCCTGACAGCTTCCTGTCTTGGATTCTAAGAAGAAATTGAACATCCTTGGAGTTACTTCAGTTCTGGTGAGACAGCCACCAGGCAAGAATTGCCTCTCTCCATCTACAGACAAATTACTGTCCAGAAAAGGACACACTTGCAGAATAGTTGACTGATTATATCTGCCTAGACAGAGTAACCAGCCCTTAATAATTCTGCAGCACTAAAGTCTGTCAGATGAGTTTGGGCCAGAAGGCTGAAGATTTGATGCTCCAACGTTCGGTAGTATAGGGGTTGTCCAGGTGTTCAGCAGTCTCTATAAATTGGCTAAGATTTAGAAGCTATGCTTATTGCTTCCCATAAATTCAGTTAATTTAGTCATTCTGGATTTCTGACGGCATTGAAGACCTATAGACTCATAGCCAATCCAGGCTATTTACCTTGAGAGAAAAGATCTGAGTGGATGGTTGTCAGCTGATATTCATTCTAAAGCCAAGAAAAAGCCAGGTTCAAAACTAAGTGTTCTTGTCAAGAGGGACGACAGAGGTTCTGGCTAGTCAACAAAAGGATAGACTGGGTATTAAGACTATCTTGTACCTCACTGGTACAAATAGGAATAATTATGCTCTAATTGTATTCTGAGAGAAAAGCTTTATTTTAACAGGAAGGGTAATATGTAGGTGGAGCTAAGGGGTAAGGAGCACCGAGAGGAAAATATGGAGTAAGGAGAGGAGAAGATGAAGTAGATGAGAAGCTTGGTAATGAGAGAGAAAAAGAGAGTAAGAGACAAGGGACATGGAGGCAGAAGTTCAAGTGTCTCCACTAGTCAAAGATAGTTTACATAGCTAGATTGGGTATTATGTTACACTTCTGAATGAGCATTACCATACTTATAAAGCCCTTGAATAACATTTAAAAAAAATATATCAAAGTCAAATGGAAAAGGGGGGGCACGGGATAGGGGTTTTCTGTGAAGAAGAAATAGGGAAAGGGATTGGCATCTGAAATGTAAATAAAATATCCCATAAAAAAATAAAAATAAAAAATAAAAAACAAGGAATTGGAGCGATCTTATTTTAGCAATTTAAGTTCACACATGAAAGCTCTACATCAAAAAGAAGCAAATACACCCAAAATGAGGAGATAAGAGATAATCAAAGTCAGGGCTGAAATCAGTCCAGATGGATTTAGTGCAGAATTTTACAAGACTTTCAAGGGAGAGCCAATATCAATATTCCTCAAAATATTCCAGAAAATATAAGCAGAAGAAACACTAACATATTCCTTCTATGAGGCCATAGTTACCCTGATACCTATATCACACAGACTCAACAACAACAACAACAAAAGAACTTCAGACCAATTTACCTTATGAACATCAACAACAACAAAAAATAAATACTCAATAAAATTCTCAGAAACCAAACCCAAGAGAACATCAAAAATATCATTCAAGCCCAATTGAGTAGGCTTCATCCGAGGAATAGATGGTTGATTCAATATACAAAACCCATCAATGTAATTTAGTATATAAACAAAGTGAGAGAAAAAACCAACATGATCATTTCAATAGATGCTCAAAAAGAAAACTGGAATGAGTTCTACCTGAAGACCCAACTATTCCACTTCTATGCATATATCCAAATGAAAATATCATATCACAAGGAAACATGTTCCACTATGTTCATAGCAGCCTTATTTATAATAGCCAGAGCCTGGAAACAACATAGATATCCCTCAACCGAAGAATGAAAATGTAGTTCATTTACATAATGAATTATTATTCAACTACTAAAAAACAAGGACATAATGAATTTGGCAGACTATGGATAGAACTAGAAAATATCACTCTGAGTGAAGTAATCCAGACTCAAGAGGACATGCATGGAATGTACTCACTGTAAGTGGATACTGGCCATAAAGTACAGAATACCCAGGATATACCTCACAGACCCAAAGAAGTTAAAAAATAAGGAAGGCCCACGTGGGGATTCTTTAATCACATTTAGAATGGGAAACAAAATAAACAAGTGTAGGAATCAGAGTGAGGGAAAGAACAGAGTAGAAAATAGAAGTGGAAGGGGGAGGGGCCAGGATGCTGTGTGGGGAGTGACAGGAGAAAGACTAGGAGGACAGGAGAATGAATGGAAATCTGCAACTGTAGGAGGTGTGGATAGTTGGCAGATTCTATAGGAAGTCTCAGAGACCTGGGATAGTGAGGCTCTCAGGAGCCAATTCAGGTGGCCTTACTTGAGATGCCTAACAGTGGGGACATGGAACTTGAAGAGTCCACCACCTGTAGTCAGGCAGGACCCACAGTGAAGGGCTAAGGACACCAATCTGCCCACAAAACTCTGACTCAAATTTGTCATGTTTACAAGAAATACAAGGCGAGCGATGGAGCACAGATTGAAGGAATAGACAACAAAAAACCAGACCAACTTGAAACACATCCCATGGGCAAGTAATAATCCTTGACATTATTAATGACACTCTGTTATGCTTGCAGAAAGGAGCCTAGAATAACTGCCTCAGAGAGGCTGTACCTAGCAGTAGACTAAAACAGATGCAGATACCCACAGCCAAACATTTAGTAGAGGTCAGAGATGCTTTATCAAAGCATTAATAAAGAGTTGTGGGAAGGATTATAGGCATTTAGGGTAATTAGACCCCCACAGAAAAACCGACAGAGTCATCTAACCTGGATCCATGGGAGGTCTCAGGGACTGAGTCACCAGCTGAAGAACATACACAGACTGAAACAAAGTTCCCAGCATATGTATAGCACACATGCAGTACAGTATGTATGCTGCCTTGTCTGACATCTGTGAAGGATGTGCCTAATCTGGCAGAGACATGCTGACAGGGTTGGAGTATAGCTAGGGGGCCCATCCTCTCAGATAAGGGGAAGAGCAAATGAGGATGGATTCTGTGAGGAGGAGGGCTGGAGGGCTAAGCTACATTTGGGATGGAAAAAAAGAAGGAAGGAAGGAAGGAAGGAAGGAAGGGAGGGAGGGAGGGAGGGAGGGAGGGAGGGAAGGAAAAGAAAGGAAAGAAGGAAGGGAGGGAGGGAGGGAGGAAGAAAGAAAGAAAGTAAAAGAAAGAGAGAAAGAAACAGAGAGAGAAACAAAGAAACAAAGAAGAAAAGATGGACATGAGAAAAATATATAGAGAGAAAGAGAGATAGGAGAGAGACAGTGAGACACACACACACACACAGAGAGAGAGAGAGAGAGAGAGAGAGAGAGAGAGAGAGAGAGAGAGAGAGAGAGATCAGAAGTTCATAACATACAGTGACTTGGAGACTGAGTAGAAGGTATAGGGCCACATTTGTTGACTTTCCTGATGGTACAGCATGCAGTACAAAGGCCAAGTGCTTAGACTTCAGAGCCAAAGCTCCAGTGGAATGAGAAATCCACACACTTCCAAGACAATCTGTACAGAGAATATCCTATTGATTGTATGGATGTATTACTTATCATTAAAAAAAACCTATGGCTTGTAGGAATGGGTAGAAGAAAAGGTAGGCTATCAGGTATGCTGAAAAGGTTCCAGAACAGAACCAGGCACAAGAAGACCTGACTCTAAAGAGGAGATGCATGGTACCTGAGCAGAGGTACCCTACCACATAGTAGAATGTAGATTAGAATAATGGGATATTAATTTATGAACTAGCTGGAGAAAAATACAGTGCTTATGGCCAAAGTGTTTGTAAACAAAATTTGAGTTTCAGAGTTATTATTCCAGAAGCCTGTGTCCAGGAGTAAAAACACCCACACGTATAACAACTCTATTCACTACACCCTTGATTGAGAATTAATATATGTTTATTGAGTGTTCAGAACACTGCTACCACATTTTTCTCAAGCCCCACATTCAGTTCAGTAATACCTCATGGGGTCTCATCCTCTCAGCTGGAATCTAGAGGAGGAGGCCAGCCTCCATGGTAAAATAAAGTATTTGTTAGACACCTGACTTCAAGTACACAAGATTTAATTATCTCTTACAACATAGCAAGACAAAAGGTATAATTGAGAAACGGACTGTGTCTGTCTCTGTGTGTGTGTGTGTGTGTGTGTGTGTGTGTGTGTGTGTGTGTGTGTATTGGAAGAAAACTGAAGACATAGTTAAGTGTTTAAGGACATGTGCTACATTTGCAAACTACCTAAGTCCCAGCCATAACATCTGGTGACTCACAACTACCTGTAAATCCAACTTGGGAGGTTCAACAGTTTCTTCTGGACTCTGGGGCAACTTCACACAAGAAACTCAAACAAATAAATACAAATGATTAATTTTTCTTGCCAAATCTTTCTCTTTTTTTTATTGGTTATAAGACAGTTTTTATTGGTTATAAGATTCTTCACAATCCTCTCAAGCAACCACTCTAGCAAAACATCATGTTCCCTCTCACAAGTCAGGCTTCAGAAAAACACCATGTGTGTTCTCAGCAAAGCATCCACTCACATGTCTGCTTCATCAAAACATCCTCTCAGAATACAGTTTCCAGAAAATTGTCATATGAAACAACTGAGTCTCCAAAGAATCCAAAAGTTTCTACTTCATATCCCCCTTTCTGTTTAAAATAAAATATCTTTTTCTCTAATATTAGCAGTCTACACACAAAAGAAATAATTATAAGAACCATAAAGCTTTACATATCATTTTAAATAAATGACTTA
The DNA here is from genome assembly GCA_019844195.1 of Rhabdomys dilectus. Classification (NCBI taxonomy): domain Eukaryota; kingdom Metazoa; phylum Chordata; class Mammalia; order Rodentia; family Muridae; genus Rhabdomys; species Rhabdomys dilectus. Next base: position 477,234 of record JADRCG010009839.1, on the reverse strand, counting down.
TGTACAATAAACAATACTCTAACAAAATAACCTAAAAATTCTTAGTGGTTATGGCCTCTGCAGTCATGCAGGAAGTCCTGAGTTCATTCCCCAGAACTGTGAAATTTGAGAAGTCAGAAGGGGTGAGAAGTTATGGAGACTTTTAGAGGATGGTGCATCCCTAACATTTACCAGAGACTGGTGATCCTCTCTGGGAGAGAAATTTGAGCACATAGAAGATGAGGGAAGGAGTCCCAAAGAAGTTGTCCTGACAGAAAACACTCATCATCCTCCAGGTCAGAAAATGGCCTCCTGTCTGACTATGATGAGAGAATGACCTTCATATTTCTGGTAAAGAGGGAGGGAGAGAAAAGTTTAATCCCAGTGGATTAACTAGGGAGCAGTGGGAGTAAAATACCAATGAATCCAGGGAATAAGCAATCCTCAAATCAGAGGACTAGAAAATATGAGAGGTTCAGAGACAGGGTAGAACTAACTCAGGGACACCTCAGACAGGAAATGAGGATTATCTCTGAATGCCCTGCTGCAGCACTTGGTCCCTGGGTTGTAAGAGGTCACCTTGGTTGCTCCAAGAGGCTGTCCCCAGATTGAGTACCATGTTTGGAAAGAATGTGGAAAAAGAAATCAAGGGGACTGGACTCAAGTGCAGGCAGGTTTATTTCACAGACCTTGGGAAGAGCTCACACTGTGCAAGCATGTTTCTCTTACAGACTAAGAACCTTTCCTAAGCTAGGACACAGGAAGGAAGGGACTATGTGCACAAGCAGGTGACTAAGCTATTCTTTGCAGAAAGGGTTGGCCTTCTGCAGTTAGGTTGTGTGTTCAAACACAGTTCAGAACACATGCAGCACACTGCTTTGTTCAAGATGTTTCCAAATACTTCTAGATTGTCTTGGGAACATGGGCTGGAGTTACAATATCTGGACAAGTTGTTTCAGGTCTCTGGAAGAGCAGTTAAGGATGATTAGCCAGTAGGCCATCTGAACCATCTCTCAAGCTAAAACTCTCCCCAAACTCCAGCCACCACCCCTAACACAAGGTCCTACCCTGTAACCAGGAATTTCCTGGAAATCATTCTGTAGGCCAGTCCTCCCTCAAAATCAGAGTTCGGTGTGTCTCTGTTCTGCAAGTCCTTCAATTAAAGGCATGTGTTGATACACTCAGCTTCTCCAATTACTATTGAAAGAATTTGATCAAACTGTTGTGTGACCTGCGCAATCGTCTTGCCGGCAAGAACACACGCGGGCACATAGGATCCTTCTGCAGCACGTGTTTATTCCCAAGTATGGAGGAGGAGATAGAGACCAGATCTAACATGGCGCTGCTTTATATACACCCTAGGGTGGGGTGGACATATCTGATTGGCTGCTTGCTCAAATTCCCATGTTACGTCCTGGGTTGGGCGGTGATAGGCAGTCCTTTGCCATTGCACATGCGCTATTTTACTTGTTTACCCACGAGTGTCAGGTGCCAGCATCATTGGCTCTCCACACCTCTCCCTTTTTGCTTTATTAAATGAGACCGTAAGGTCATCTGGCAAGACTCTAAGTCATCTCTCTTGTAGAGGAAGGTAGAGCTCTAGTCCCTTGTGCAGAATGTTGGGATATTGTAAAGAATTTCCACCCTGGTTGTTGAGTCCATGAGTGTACTTTTATCTATCCATCCCATTGCCTTTGACAGGGAGAGGATTTTGGCAACTTGACCTCTATGCAACCAGACATGCCTTCGAGGAATCTATCCCTGAGGAACATCCCCTGTATATCACAGTATACACTCTACCCAGAGACGTGCAGAGAGCGGGGCTTTTGCCTCACCGACCCAGTGCAATGGGATAGAACCCGTGGGGTGCATCGGCTGAGGGCTCAAGCGCTAGCTACTTTTGTAGCACAGACAGCCAGACTCTAGGGGAGGGACCTTGTTCTAAAGCAGCAAATGCTTGGGCAATCACCGCCTAATCACATTTCTGTTGGGTTTTAAGTTTGCAGACCAACCATAATATGAACACTAAACCACAGCATAGGGCTATACCAAACATGCCTATTCCCACCCATTCTTACAAGAAGGAAAAGGCCGAAGATTTCTCAACATTTCCTCGAACTCTAGGGTCCAGTTCTGCAGCAAAACCTAGAAAGGGATGATCCTCCATCTCAGCTCAGCATGTCCCACCGTCGGCAGTGTCAGCCAGAACATCACCGTCAGCAGGAGGGTCTTCATGTCTCTGGGCAGGATCAAGCTGAGATTCCAAGATTCTTCATGTTAGGCGTTCCGGTAGCCAGAATGGATTATCTTCTTCCTGTGGAAAAACACAAACAGCTCCCCTGGATCTTATTAAAATAGAATCCGGGCCTTTCCATTGTCCAGTCAAAACATCCTTCCATTTGACCATCTCTTTTGGCCTATCAAGCTCTAAACAATGACGGTCAGCTGCCGTGTGGCCTTGACTGTCCAGATTTAAAAAATTAAGGGTGAAAAGTACTATAGAAATGGTGACTCATGGCGCTGAGGGTAGAGCTTCCTCGACTCCCCCTTTTTGCTTTATTAAATAGGACTTAAGAGTGTGGTGAGCCCACTCTATAATACCTTGTCCTTGAGGATTGTACTGTAGACATGTTAAATGGGTCACCTCCATTTGGCGGCAGAAGTGTCTAAACTTCTGCAAAGTGTAAGCTGGTCCATTGTCAGTTTTAAGAATTTTAGGCTTTCCCCAGGCACTCTATGCCTCAAGGCAATGCTGAATAACATGAGCTATCTTTTCCCCATCAATGGGGAAGCAAATATAATTTCAGAACAAGTATCAATGGAAACATGTAAATATTGCAATTTGCCAAAGGATGGGATGTGAGTAACATCCATTTGCCAAATCTGTAGTGGCCGAATTCCTCGTGGATTAATTCCTACACGAGGCGCTGGTAAAAATTGACAACAATTTTGACATTGAGTCACTATATCCCTAGCCTCTTTTCTGGTTATGTTAAATCTCCAACGTAAAGTCTCAGCGGTTACATGAAATCTTTTATGGAAATCTTTGGCCAAGGTCCACTTTGGAGATAGGACAGCAGCTATTAACTTTGTGGCTCGGTCTGCCCCGTCATTTCCATGGGACATTGGTCCCGGTAGACCTGAGTGAGCCCTGATATGTGTAATAAAAACAGGAGATCTCCTATTGACTAGGGTAAATTGAATCTTTTGAAAAACTTTGGTAAGTCTACTAGAGGGCTTAATTAATCCAGCAACTTCCAGAACCTTAACTGCATTTACTACATAAAAGGAATCTGAAACAATATTTAAAGGACCTGGGAAGGTTTCAAGAACCTCCAATACTACCAAGCATTCCACAACTTGAGGTGAAGTCTCATGGTATTGTCTGACTGTGACTTCATTATTAAATACATAGGCACCCACACCTGTTTTTGACCCATCTGTGTAAACAACCACTCCATCTGGGAGCGGCTTCTGAGATATAATGCGTGGAAACACAACAGCTTGAGTTAAGGCAAATTGTAAAATAGGATGTTTAGGATAGTGATTATCTATTTGACCATTAAAGGAAGTGACCAACACCGCCCAAACATTAGAGGTAGCAGTTAATGTTTGAACCTGATGTGCAGTATATGGCACTATTAAAACTTTAGGATCCTTTCCAAAATGAGTAACAGCTGCTTTTAGCCCACGAAGGGCAAGCTGAGCGACTGCATCTGGATACCATTCAATAAAATTAGCATCAACTCCATATTTGTTAACTGATTCAGCAAGCTCCTTAATAGGGGTATACTCCATCAGCATGTGGACGCAACCTTCCCCCGCCACCTCAAATACCGAAAAAGCTTGTAACATCCTTCTTTTGTCTTCCTCTGAAAGGAAGGAGTCTGAGCAGCGCTTATCCGCATAGGCGGAAGAGTGTTGGGGACAATAAGTTGGAAGCGCATGACAGGCTGAGAAGCCATGCGATTCCCATCTCCTGCCTTTTCCCACCCTCCATCTTGTTGCGGCGGCTGCCTATCCGGATGGTACCTTTCCTTCTCATAGATATCCAGTTCCCCTATTTCTGAGCCATCAAGCCCCAAATCCTCCAGTTCCTTTACCAGATAAAGAGTTTTCTTTTTTGGAGCTCTCCCTCCCTTGTCACAATACTCTCCCAGGGCATTCTTTCCCCTCATTATCACTTCCGCGGACCGAACGTCTTTGGAAGGGCCTGCATTCTTGTGCGCATTTTTCCTATTCTCTTCATGAGTGGCTAGCCTCTTATTCAGCCCTGTTTCTGACCTGTCGGCTTGTAGCTGTTCTAACACTCCCTGACCTGCCACGATATTTGAGCAACTTTTCCCATCCTGTAAAATCAAAAGGAAGAGAGCAAACACTGCTAGCGCGATAGCGAAAGCTACCGGAGCTTCTATCGATTGGGGAGGAAAATGAAATAAATCAAATCAAGACCAAACATGCCTCTCAGAGCTTATCTTTATGCTGCAGTTCTGAATCCTCTCCGCGAACGGAGGCTCTCCTTGGTGTCGGCGATGGTGGGTTCCCGGGTTTCGGCACCAGCTGTGACCTGCACAATCATCTCGCCGGCAAGAACACACGCAGGCACATAGGATCCTTCTGCAGCACGTGTTTATTCCCAAGTATGGAGGAGGAGAGAGAGACCAGATCTAACATGGCGCTGCTTTATATACACCCTAGGGTGGGGTGGACATATCTGATTGGCTGCTTGCTCAAATTCCCATGTTACTTCCCGGGTTGGGTGGTGATAGGCGGTCTTTTGCCATTGCACATGCGCTATTTTACTTGTTTACCCATGAGTGTCAGGTGCCAGCATCATTGGCTCTCCACACTGTTGCATCAAGGTGTCAAATAAATAGTAAATTTTAAACCCATGTTAGGTTCTTGATTTTTGGTTTTTGTTGTTGTTTTTTGTTTTGTTTTGTTTTTTGTTTGTTGTTGTTTTGTTTTGTGCCACTTCTTTTTGTATCCCAGTCTAGCATCAAATTCACTTTGTAGCCAAAGTTAATTTTGAATTTCAAATCCTCCATGTTCTGACTGCCAGGATAGAAGATGTGTCACCACAGACATTTATGTGTTTCTTCTTTTTAATTGACAAATATTTATAGGTCACCATATTGGGCTTTACTTTAAAATACTCTGAATTCCAGGAAGACTGGGTGAGAGAGATGGGATAAAATTGTCTGTGATCATTGGTGTCTGGGCACATGTGTGCAGTTCAGAAACAAACTTCTGGAGTTGGTCTCTCCTTCCCTCAGTGACCTGACAGTATAAGTCAGCTCTTCTGGTGGGCCTGGCAATCACTTTTAATTTATTAAGTCATCTTACTAGACTGAAATTAATAAATGTTTAGAAAAGATGAAAGTAAGTACAGAGATCTTCAATCTTATACTCTCTGCTTTTGAATTCATTCCTAATCTTCCCATAATAAATATCAAATTAAACAGGATTATACTGCAGACATCTGAGTACAGCCTGCCTTGTTGCCACTTGAACTTCTGACACACACGTCAACTGTCTGCAGTACAGATCTAGTGTTTGTCATCCCTAGTTGTAAGATTACAAATGAAGTCTACGTCCTGTCCCTTCACAGTAAAGTTACCTGCTTTCCTGAACAAACAGACACACATACCCTCTGTCACTCCTCAGTAGCTTCCTGTTTCTGTAAATGACAATACTATTCAGGATGATGCTTACTGGTAACTTGGGAGTCATCCTTGACTCCTGTCTTCTGTCCTTTACATTCAATCTACAAATATGACCCCTTCTCAATATCCTGCTGAGAGCAGCCTTCCTTGTCAATTTTCCTGAGCTCTTACAAAAGCCTTCTCACTAGTCTCCCTGATTCTGTGCTTGTCCTCTGCACTTGTCCTCCACAAGAATCCAAGAAGTGCATTTAAGAACATCACCTGGTGTGTAGAGTTGGTGCAGCAGGTAAAGTCAGCTGATATCAAGACTGACATCCTGAGGTCAGTCCTTGAGTTCTATATGGATGACAGAGAGAACGGACTCCCCTAAATTGTCCTCTGACCTTCACAGTAACACCATGGCACATGTATAACAAGGCACAATAAATAAATGAATGTAATGAGAATTATTTTTCAGGACTGGAGTCTTGGTTAGTAATTGAGTGTGCACAGTTCTAATAGAAACCCACATTAGAATCCCAGCACCTACATCAGTTGGTTGACAGATGCCAGTCCTCCAGTTTCAGAGGCTCTAAAACCCTCTTCTGTCCTCCCTGGCACATGCAGACATGTGCATAAACATGTGTGCTCTTTGCATACTACCTGCCACATGTCTGGAAACATCTTACCTCAAATATGTTGGAGAGAGATAGCCACCGAAAGATCCACCTGTGCCACAGAGCTCTGATACCCCAAGGAAGTCCCTACTTTCTCATTAGTGGTGGATGGTTTTATGTACAGTGCAGGAATGGGATTTGACAAGGGCTGCTATCTTAGTGCAGATATCAAACTACTAAGTTTATTCTTTAAATGTTTGGGTGCCGGGTGTGATGGCACATGTTTATAATTCAGCACTCACAAGGCTGGGCCACAAGTGTTGCTAAACTTTGAGGCTAGTCTGAACCACAAATCAAGACTGCATTTCAATGAAAAAAATAACAGAAATTTAATATATCTGGTGGATCTAGGTTAGAAATGAGAACAATGGGGAAAAGGAAGACAAAGGTGGCACTACAGAGAAGCTCAGCTGTTGAGAGTTCAGATAAATTTAATTAAGTTCCAAGGTCTTCAACTCAACTCTAAGCATTGACTTGGCAGCTCTCAACTATCTATAACTATAATTCCAGAGGTTCAGTAATTCACTTAATGATGCATGCAGGAAAAACATACAGACACATAAAGTAATAAAATCATTTTCTTTTTAAAAAAGCAGAAGTCGCCTTATTAAATTTCTAGTAGAAACTGAGACATATCTTTCATGGGAGGCATTGGGCGTGTCTGAGGACCTACACTCTTGGAGAAATCAAAGGTGGCTGTCAGTTCCGGTGGTCAGAATAGAATGTATTGACAGTCACTTCACAGATTAATGGTTTATTTAATTTGTTTTTTGGAAACATCCAAACTACAGAGTTACATGTCTTTCATCCCAAAGTCTAAATACAAATCTCTTTTATATAAAATATAAACCAAGAGTACTTGTGGAGATGTCTCATTCATTGACTTGGTTAATGCAAGTGTGCAGAACTGAGCCTAGATCGCATGCTTATCCTTTTTTATAAAAAAAAATGGAAAGAAACAATTCCAAATACATTAGTAATCTGGAATGTCAGCACTGGAGTGGTAGAGACAGGACGGTCTCTGGAGTGATAGTTCAGTGGTCAAGTGTGTTTTCTTCTCTTAGAGAGGACTCAAGTCCTATTACTAGCATCCCCAATAGTGGCTAAGGATCTCCTGTAACTCATGCTTGAGGTGATGTCATGCCCCTCCTCTGCCTCTAGGGACACTGAGCTCAAATGCATTCATACTCACTCCAACACACACACACACACACACACACACACACACACACAAATGCTGGCGGCACCCAGCCCCGGCTTGGGGTGGCGAGGGGGAGAGAGATGCAGCTTCTTCTTCTTTCTCTCCTCCTCCCACCATCAGGTTCTTCTCCAGGTAGCCCCTATGCTGCTACAGCTGGTCTGCAGTCAGGGATTCTGTGGCCTGAAACTGGCACTTGCATCCCAGCCCTAAGACCAGCAAGGGGTTAAGTAAATAGCTTTGTGCTATCCTAAAAACTTCTTCTGAGGTTAAGAGACTGCAGACTAGGGTGATTAACACCTGTAGCCTAACAGCAAAGAATTAGGCAAAGTGGCCTTTGTTCTATCTCAGCAGGAACTGCTGGGCTCTAACTTATGGCTGGATCACAGGAAGAAAAGACACTTAGAAAAGTTGCTGTAGATTTATTTAAGTGTAAAAGGTATCCTATGCAGCTATCTGAGGGGGAAGGTGAAAAGTCCTGAGTGGGGAAAAAGAAAAGATTCTAACAAAGTAAAGATTCTAAGGGAGAAAAACTCTAGACAGGGGGAAAAGAAAGGGCGACCAGCTCCTAACTAAATAATTAACTCCATTCTAACTTGCTATTCTAACTCACTCTCTAACTATTCTAACTGACTATTCTAACTATTCTAACTCTATTCTAACTAACTATTCTAACTCTTCTTCCTTGTCTTTGTTTTCAGTATTTATACACCATTCAGAGCACATGATCACATGTTACAAAGTTCATCACAAGTTCACACCAAAAATCGGATCATAAATTGAAATAGAAGTTTACAACACAGAATGTTTACATGAGTATCCATTAGGAGTAATTATCTAGCTAGACATTCATCACCTGTCTAGCTCCACAGGTTCGCAGAGAGTTTGAAACTATAACTTAAGAAATTAGTGAAGTTTTGTATAGATAAACCCAGGCAAGATTTTCTCTTCTGTCCTGGTACCTATAATAAATTGTGGGTTTCATCTAGTAACCTAGGCTAATTGTTTTATGACCTCTTGGAATGTGCTCTAAGCAGGAGAAGGTCTACGGGCAATTAACTGATAACATTCAGGAGACTGGCAGAGTTCTCTTTGCAGTTTCAACTATGCCTGAGGGACTTAATAGCAGTTCTGTTATAGAAGAGCTTAGTAATCATTGATATAATTTTAGGAATTCATATAGGATCATCATTAAGACTTAAGAAGTCATCTATTTGCCTATATAGTATCACTACAAGACAGCACATCTTCGTGGATCTGCAAAGATCTGCTCCAAAGGGGTGTGCTATTGCTTAGTGATAGTTGCATATGTCTGATAATAATAATAATGGGGAAAGCATATTAATAGCAGGAATCTTTCCTAAAATCACACCCACCACAGCCTTGCTAATGGGGCACACTCATCGCAGATTATATAATAATTCAAGGCAAGCATTTCAGGATGATCATCTGCTCATTATTAGCTTGTCCCATTATGGCTCCTGACTCACAAACAGACAAAATTAATAAACTTTTACAAATTCCTGAAAGTAGACTTTGCCACCTGACAGAAAAACTGGTAATGTTGAAGAAGGTTCAAAACCTTGGCAAATCTCATAATTAAGAAAAGCAGGTGTTGTCAAAATGCTAGTATATGCTTTCTCCAGTTTCTCTTTGTAGGCAGTTAGAGCTGTGAGTTTTCCTACTAGCAATGCTTTCATTGTGCCCCACAGTTTTTGGTATGATGTGTCTTCATTTTATTAAATTCTAAAAGTCTTTAATTTCTTTCTTTATTTCTTTCCTCACCAACTTATCATTGAGTAGAGGGTTGTTCAGTTTCCATGTGTATGTGAGCTTTCCATGATTTTATCATCATTGAAGACCAGCCTTAGTCCATGGTGATCTGATAGGATGCATTGAATTATTTCAATTTTTTTGTATATGTTGAGGCCTGTTTTGTGACCAAATATGGTCAATTTTGGAGAAAGTACCATGAGGTACTGAGAAGAAGGTATATATTTTTTGGCTTTGGATGAAATGCTCTATAAATATCTGCTAAATACACTCGGTTCATAACTTCTTAGTTTCACTGTGTCTCTGTTTACTTTCTATTTCCATGATCTGTCCATTGATAAGAGTCGGGTGTTTAAGTCTCCCACTATTATTGTGTGAGGTACAATGTGTGTTTTGAGCTTTAATAAAGTTTCTTTTATGAATGTGGGTACCCTTGCATTTGGTGCATAGATGTTCAGAATTGAGATTTCATCTTGGTTGATTTTTCCTTTGAGGAGAATTGAAGTGTAAATCCTTATCGTTCTTGATAACTTTTTGTTGAAAATTGATTTTATTCAATACTAGAATAGCTACTCTAACTTGTTTTTGGAGATCATATGCTTGTCAAATTGTTTTCCAGTATTTTATTCTGAGGTAATGTCTGTCTTTGTCACTGAAGTGAGTTTCTTGTGTGGAGCAAAATGCTGGGTCCTGTTTACATGTCCAGACCATTAGTCTATGTCTTTTTATTGGGGAACTGAGTCCATTGATGTTAAAAGATATTAAAGAAAAGTGAGTGTTGCTTCCTGTTATATCTGTTAAGAGAGGTGGAGTTATGATTGTGTGGCTATCTTCTATTGGGTTTGTTGCAAGAAGACTACTTTCTTGCTTTTTCTTTGGTATAACTTCCCTCCTTGTGTTGGTGGTTTTCCTCTATAAGTAATTTCAGGAAGGAATCAACATTTTAGGAACAAGAAGTAGGCTTCAGACATGAAAATGACTTTGGGTTAGGACAGGAAAGTTGGCTCAGATATTTTGATCATCTTGATAAGCCCTTACAAACAGTGATCACAGCAGTGTTCACAGAATATTGTTTATTGCCTTGTTTGTTCTTTCACTATTTGCATCTATTTTATTGCTAGCTCCTCAACCTAGAACTGACCTTAATACTTGCAAGTAATTGAAATGGTATAAAAGCAAAAAGGAGGAGAGAGATGTGATAGAGAGTTTCTAGGGAGGGAAAATGGGGAAATGGAATGGCATCTCAAACATAAATAAATAAAATATCCAATAAGAAAAGAAAAGCAGGTGTAACCCAGCTCCCAGCCTTGCTGTACCAGTCCTGGGAGACATAACTATGACACCCCACTAGGAGGACCATAACTACCAGTCATGTAGGACATCACCTAATGTCCTCCCCCATGCAAAGAATGCATCCCTAATACTCAGACTGAGTCAATGGGAAGAATCTAACTCTGGATCCCACTCCACCCCAAAAAAATATATTTATAAGGTACTTGTCCACAGGGAATAAAGTGCACATGTTATTTCACCAAGAATCATCTGAGGGAGCCTGTCTGTCTTAATGAGGTGAAACTCCAGGGAACAGTTTTCTCTCCTAAAGTGTTCATCCCTGGACCCTGGCTCTGCCCAGCAGGCTGCCACAGCAGTAAGCAGCTGTGGCTACAGGATACCCTTTTTGGTTTATTGTTTCATTGTAGCCACCTACCACCATTCCACTTATGGCTCTGGCTAAGGTTTCTAACCACCTGCCACCAATAGCTCTGAGACTCCTGAGGTAGCAGAGATATGAATGAAAACCTGCACAGCCCCAGCTTTCCCTGTGAGAATTGTATCACTTTGGCCATTCCTGTCCATCCACAGCCCCACAGAATCTGTTGTCCCAGTCAAAATAAGATCCTCTGATTGCTTCTTGTCTCTCCTGAGATGCTGGCTGGCTATGATCTGGTATCCCAGTGTTAAGGATCAAATGCAGATTGACAAAAAAAAATATTATTTTTTTTCTTGAAAGAGAAAGTAGAGAGCAATTGAAGAAGACACTCAACATTAACCTCTGACCTCCAATCTCATACCAAAACATGTACATAGATACAGTGCAACGTGCACATGCACGCCTGTGTGCTCACACACACACACACACACACACATACACACACACACACACAGAGAGACAGAGAGAGAGAGAGAGAGAGAGAGAGAGAGAGAGAGAGAGAGAACACATTTAAACAAACAAAAGCATAAAAAATAAAGTTCCACAGAGCTTACAGTATATCTTAAGGATAATTTATTTTCATTCATATAGAGAGACTACTAATTGATTACAACCAATTTATTTAAATAAAAGAAACATTAATTCCATGAAAGTGTTACTATGAAACATAACACAGAAACTTGAGTGCTTCAGAGACTTTAAAAACAACGTAGCCACGTCTCAACTCAGGATCCTTAGGGAGAATCATATATACATGGGAGGTGACACATAAGACTCTGTTCTCCACATCCTGAAAAACAAGCAGTGAGATGACAATGGACAGGAATGTTGGTAACAGCATCTTCTCTAGAGTGTTGCTGATTTAGGTTGTGTGGATGTTGAGGGAGAATGTCTCCCTTAGATTCAGATATTTAAAAATGTGGTCCCCCATTGTGGTGTTGTTTGGGGATGTTATAGGCAGGTGCAGCCTTTCTGGAAGAAGTATATTACTGGGGTAGACTTTAAGGGTTCACAGCTTTCCCTAACTTTCGGTTTGGTCTTCCTGTTTCCTGCTTGCATTTGAAACTGTACTAAGGCATCTTCCTTCTCCTGCTGCCATGCCTCTCTGCCATAATGAACTCTTATCATTTGGAAAACCTAAGCCCATATAAACTCTATATAAGTTGCTTTTCATCATGGTGTTTTTATCACAGCAATGGAAAAGTCACTCATACAAGCTGAGACCCTTATATGTCCATGAGAGTTCATGAGCATGATGGCACAGCCTGCAATTCTAGCACTCTTGAGGCTGGGGCAGGAAGAAGAAGTTCCAGGCAAGCCTGGGCTATATAGCAAAATCCTCCTTCCCAAATCTAAACACAACAAATCAATGTGGAGATGACATGGAAGGGGAAGCATTCATGTAACACCATCTATCAAACCCCTCAGGAAACCCTCCGGGAACAAGCTGGAATCTTACCTCCGTGATGTCCTTGTCAATGTCTAGAGATGAAACATAAACTCCAGGTTTTTCCATTTGAAATATCATTTCCATGTCATCCATACTAAATGCTATATCCACTTAACAAAATGAATGATAGAAATTCATGAATCAAAACATTACTTCTAAAAGGTTTATTTAATATTTTATTTTATATACGGATGTAGCTGGTCTTTGTAGATTCTTTACGCTTCCACCCTTTAAATACCCTTTCATCCCCTGACAACTGATATGAGAAGAAAAAAAAGATAGAGGGGAAAGGGGGCAGCATTATTGTTAGACTACTTCCTGTTGATTTGGGGATGTTTAGTTCCTTAGAGATATTTGATCTTCACTATCAAGACATCTAACCTTTCATTCCTTCACTTTTGCACAGGAACTTGACAACAGCAACCAACAGCTACTAATAGTGATCCCCAGCCCACAGCACTGCTCAATGCCTTAGTATTTACGTTACCTGTAAATTTTTCCAAGATTCCACAACTGGACACAGGGCCAGACTGAGTTTGCAGCTGAGAAATTCATGCCCCTGAGAGAGGAAGAAACAAACCATAGTCAGCTCCTATGGACATTCTGAAGCAGCACCATATCCCTCACCTGGGATAAAAATAAAAATTTGTTCCCACAATATTTCTGTGCTTTTTAAACAAAACTAATTTCTCACTATATATGGATATTTTTCCTTCATGTATGTCTGTGCACTACTTGCATCTGGTAACCACAGAGGCCACAAGAGGATCTCAGGTCCCCTGGAACTGGAGTTACAGTTATAAGCTGCTACGCATTACTGGGAACTGAATCCAGGTCCTCAATTTACTTGATGAATAAACCATTTGTCTAGCGCCACCAACACAAATTCATAAAATTCAACATTACAAGACAGTATAATAGAAAGAAATATTAATTTGGCATTTACTCACTGAAGAATATATTACAACGCCTTGATTCTTATAACTAAACAATTGTTTCTATAAGAATATGAACCTCTTAGTCACAATAAAATATCTGGTGTTCATAGCATTCAGTGGCCTGAAGCAGAGGGTCTGAGGCAGCATTTGTTGGCATTCCTGGTGGGAGAGCATGTACAATGAATGCACAGTGCAAGTGTTTGGTGTTCAGAACCAAGGCTCCAGTGGAGTGGAAGGTGCAAACACTGCCAGGACAACTAGATTCACTTCTCTCTTGATTTTGAATTAATGTTTGTTCACTGTGTGTCTAGAATATTATTGCTATATTTTCCTCAGGCCCTACATTCAGTCTGATAACCTCCCATGGGGTCTTCATGCCAAGGCTGGTCCTGGGCACATATAGGCAAAATGCCCATATGGATAAAATAAGTAACAAACAAATCTCACAAACAACAAAATAAAAAGATAAAACCATAAGAAATAAAATGGGAAAGGATGAAAGGACATGACTGCAAGAAGACAGGAAATGGCCAACAGCAGCATTGCTCTTTACTAACATGCAAGATTAAACCACAAAGTTCTGACCCCTATCAAGACAGACTTCAATGAGCAATAGGAACACTTGTGCCCTATTTATGGAAATGGAACATTAATACTCCTGTGAAAAAGTAGAGCAGTGACAAAAGAATGTAGCTATCAAATGTCCAAGCAATTTCATTCCTAACTTTATACCAAAACGTATACAGAGCCAGTCAGAAACTTTACACAAAAGTTTGCAGTAACATTGTTAGTACTGGCAAGAGGTTAAAAAAAAACCCAAATGTCTGTTAATGAATAAATAATCTGTGGTATATTAGTATAATGAAACACTATTTACCTATTATAAATAGCATGCTGAAAAATGTCTCAAAAAGGATGAACCTCAAAGCACAATCCAAAAAATAAACTTTCACAAAAGACATAAATTATGGGATACCTTTTACATGTTATATATAGAGTAGGACATCCCACAACCATAGAACATGATCTGGAGGTTATCAGAAGTGAGGAGGAGAAAGGGGAAAAATGAATTAACCCACTGGAAGGGTTTCCTGAGTGCTGACAAGTTCTGAAATTACAGAGGAGATAAGATTCTCTCAGCTTGTGAACAGGCTCAATGCCCCTGAATTGAGCACTGAAAATGGTAAACCTGCTTTTACATGAATTTCACCTCAACACTAACAGATTACAGAACACTTCTTGCTCAGCTCTGTCCAACAGGTACTAACAAGGTTCAGAAGGCCATGTTGGGCTGGAAAAGTATCTCTGTTAATAGAAGGCTTGTCCAGCATGGAATAAACCCTGCATAGGATCTCAATGGTATGACCTAGACAATAAGTGCACATATATGGTCCCAGGATAGGAAAAATCAAGAGAATTAAAAGTTAAAGTTTTGCTTGGCAACTTAGTAAATTTAAACCACAAAAACAAAGGAGGTAGCCAGGTACAGAGACAGGAATCTGTATTGTCATCACCCAGAAGACTAAAGCAAGTTTATTTGCCTGGACCAGGATGAGGTACATGAAGTGCCTGAGGCACACAAAGGCAAAGGCTAAAAATGAAAAACAAAATCCCCTGGGTTTTGCATCCTGACAGAGTGACCTTTCCTGCTTTACAAATAACTAGTACATAATAAAAAGCCTGCACCTCAAATGGCCAGTCTCACAGAGGACAATTGCTGTTAGATGAGTCACAGCCTAACAAAATGTGAACTGCCTGCCTCTGACTGCTCAAACACAAACACAAAGTGCATAATGAAACAAGAAAGGTTTTAACTGTAGTACAAGTGCCCCACTCCTTGCTGAGGTGCAATTCTCACAGAGTCAGCCTTCTGTGTTCCTGTCCACAGTGTCTGTTATTCATTTAAACTTTCACGTTACTTCTGCTCTGGTAAATTGTTTTAACCCTGATGAATGCACCAGGTCCTGGCCATTTCCAACACAACACAACATTGTGAGCAACAAGCTTAGTGCTAGAGGGGGCAACATCTATCTCACATCCTCTATGGCTCTAGTAACTCTGGGATCTGAAGCAGCTTCACATGACCTGTCCATACTAACAGACTCTCATTCCTCTCTCTGATTCTATTTAACCGACCTTAAAAATCAGCCTCCAACTGCTCTTGTCATCACTCTGACACATGGCTGAGTCTAGCGATCAATTCCCAGTCTGCTCATCAAAGACCTATCTATGTGAGGACTGTAGACCATCTGTCTTTCTTCCTGTTGTCTGGGGGAGTGGGGTTCTTGTTGTGTTTGCTTGTTATTTTGCTTGTTAGTTTGTCTTATTGATTCATTTTAGGTTGGGTATCACTCAAGAGTATGCAGGAATTTACTACAATCTCACTACTGACTAGATAATCAAATCTGCCTTTTAACTCAAAGCCACCTAACTTCCTGGGCCTCCTCAGCCCTGTAGTGGCAGATGTGAGATAATACTCTTGGCTTCCTTCTTCAGGAACATTCTCTTCAGTGGCTTCCAGGACACTGAACTCTCCTGACCTCACTCCACCCCTCAGGATGTTCTCTCACTGCCTCTGCTTGTCTGATTTCTGGTTGGTCACTCCACCTCCAGGAGTTGAGGTGTCCCTACTCCTGGCATAGCCACTCCTGGGGTTACTTTATCCTATAACAGGACCAGACAGGACATGAAATTATCAAGAGTCACAGCACTCTGAACTAAAGTCCTCACCTTTGCAAATAATTCTGTATCACCTCTTAGTAGTTTAAAACAGTATCAGATTTAGAGAATCCAAAACTTGATGTGCCTCTCATATCCTCACATATCAGTAATCTCAACCCTCAGAAGTGGGACACAGGATCCGTAATTCAAAGCTAGCATGGACTCCAGACTGCACACTAGAAATTGTATATAACCCTACAACATAGAAAGCAGGAAAATAAGGAGTTCAAGGTTACCTCTGGGACCCTGGACTTGTAGCTCCTGTAATCCCAGTACTCACGAGGTGGAGGCAAAAGGGTCACTGGGGATTTGAGGCTAGCCTGGACTACATAATGAGTACCAACATAGCCTAGGCTACACAATGAGGGAGATTCTGTCTTTACATAAAATTTTAAAAAAGAAAAATGAAATAGATATAAAGCAAAATTTAAAAAGGTTATCCTTAGCTATATATCAAGATGAAGGACAACCTGTGCTATATGTGACAATATCTAAAAATCAAATTAATCAGGCATAGTTACCATAATTTTAATACCAGTACTTAGGATGCAAAAGAAAGAGGACCAGGAGTTTACATGGAAATTTGTAGATTACTATGGGCTATAATATTAAAGAAGGCTATAGGAAAGGTTGACATGGTACTTCTGCTGGCAAGCATAAGGACCTGAGTTCAATTGCCATGACCCATATAGGGGAAGAAAAGGAATGTATCCTAAAAATTGTTGTCAGGTCTTTACATGTTCTTTTACATGTTCTGTCCTGCACACACACACACACACACACACACACACACACACACAAACTAAAGCTCAAACTAACAAAATCAATAACAAAATGACAATAAAGAACCTTAATTTAAGTAATGTTAAATGCTGAACCCGGTTTTAGATTAGCTGTCATAGTGTCTGGCAATGTCTTCAAGCTGGCCTGGCCTGAACTCATGATCTTCCTGCTTCTCCCTCCTCAGTGATGGGATGACTGGCTTGTGACAACTGTTTTTGTTTAAAAGAATGATATCTCTCTCTCTCTCTCTCTCTCTCTCTCTCTCTCTCTCTCTCTCTCTCTGTCTGTCTCTCTGTATATGCTTGTCTCCTTCACTTATTGCTTACCTATCTCTCCCACTCACCTCTTTCACTCTGTTCCTCCTTCCACTCCCCCACTTTATTGCTCCCTACCCCTCTTCCTCCTCATGTACATACCAAGTACTCATTAGACATGCTCACCCCCCACAAATTATTCATCTTTGTAAAAAAGAATTTAACTGTCTATTTGTCCATGCTCCCAACTATGGTGCAATCTCTGCCTCCTTTGTCTTTCAGGCCATATCTAAATCTGTGACATCACCCTCAAATGTGTCAAAGTTCCACCACTTCTCCACACTTCATGGTATCACACAGCTGTCACTATAGTGACACTGTTACACTATAGTGACAGCTCTGAGCCACAGGCATCTTTGGTGTTTAATGTCTGCAGTTGCCCCTCTCAGCTCCTGTGACATCTAGAATTTATTCTCAACACAGCAATTAAAACGAAAAAGACACTGGTGGGACAAGACCAACAGGTTCTCATGCCTCTAGTCATAATGCCTGATCCCATAGGGTCTCTCTATATTCTTTCTACTGTTTATGAACCTTACTTGGCCCTAATCCGTCTTCACTATTTCACAGGACAAAGAAACAATCAACTAGCTATAGGATGAGGCAGAACCTTTATGCTAATAAATCCAGTCCCATCAAGGTCCTGAGGAAAATATCTCTTGTTGTTTCAGTTGTTAAGCAGCCTACCATCTTTGTAATCTTAATGACTCTACTCCTCAATGCCTATCTTTCTAATGACAGCCACAGATTTTGTTTCAGTAATCACTTGAAGGGTCTGCATGACCATCTAGTGTCATAAATATAAATAGTCACTCATTTCACTTTAAATTTTAGCTAAATACATATTATTATTTATGAGTCTCCCCATGTAGCTCTCAAACTTGCAGACATTCTCCTTTTGCCTCCTGAGTGTTGGGGAATTACTTCCATGAACTAGCTCTCTACAGGTTCTATCCGCCATAATAGGCTCAGAACAATTCTTTACACATGTAAAGTAGACACATTCTGCTACCCATCTCCTCACAAGTATCTAGTCCAATTCCAAGTCCTTACAATCAAAATCCCCAGCATATATGTCTACACTCACTTTCCTTTCTCCCTCTGCTCCTGCTACACTGATCTGGACACTTATATGCCTGGCTCAGGGCCTTTGCATCTACTGTTCCTTTGTCCACATCCATATGGCATCCTCCCTCATCCATTTCAGCTCTGCTCATGACTCAGTTGTCACTTTCTGGATGAACTATGTCCTAATAGACTACAAGCACATGCTCACAATTCAGGCTCTATCTTCTCACAGGTGTTAAGTCTGTCTCCAGTGCACACATCACAATTTGAAATGTTGTCAGGGTCCCATCATGACTTTCAAGTACTGAGGTGGGGTGCAGTAAAAGAAGAAGCTGATTCTTCTGTCAATTTAACCCTCTCTTGTTATTCTGGAGCCAAAAGCTGGTTGTTTCTGTCAGTTGACTCCAGCTGATAGCTGACAGCGGTAGGGATTAAGAAAAGAAACTTAGTTACTTGGACTTTTTACTCCTTACTTACCTTTTCATGAGCCAGAAAGAAAGAAAATGTCAAACAAATACACACACACACACACACACACACACGCACACACACACACACACACACACACACACACACTCCATAGATGGAGCAGAGCCCCAACAGCCGTGCTTTACTTTTTGCTCAGTCTTCTCATAGTTTCTTAGACAAAAGTTTATTATATCACAGATAAAGTGGTACACAAAGCAGTGTTATATCTAAGCTTCTCATAAGTTCCAAGCACCAGTGTCACAAGGCTTTGGTTTATCATAGTGCAATCCTGTGGCCTCATTCTTGGATCTGACTTGGAATGAATGATTACCCTTTGTCACAGATCTGTGTCGAGCCTATTTTTCTTCTTAGTGCAGCTTATGAAAGCTCAGTGTACTCCTCATAACACAGCTTTTATTTACTTTTCTATGAGAGGGGTACATTCTATTGTTGATTCTAACTTATCATGTCTTGCTGGTGAAATAACTAAAACTATCTCTTTAAATTTTCATCCTAAAATTATTTTACTCAAATCAGGATTTCTATTGAAATTAATATATCCAAATAGCAACATTATATATAAGTGCATCTTCACATTGATCATCAGGAAATGTGCAAAATAGCATCAACTGATGCTCGTAGATCATTAGGCTCTGTAATAGTGACAGGAATGACTTATCAGCATCAAGAAGCAATCCTGGGACAAAGTCTCTGGTGCCCTTGCCTCACAGAGCACAACCATCGAAGCCTCACAAAATGGTGGCCCATCTCCAGAAAACACACTGACTTGTAAAATCTTTCCTAAATGGTTTCTGTCTACATATTTCCCTTTTTCCTTTATATAATGTCTCCCCACTGGAAAGTAAGTTACATAAGTGTAAAGAATTCAGTCTGCTTCATGCTCAGGTGTAGTGAGTGCTGTGAGGTAACTGTGTGAAGGAATGAACTCCTGAGTGTGCTGCCCAGCTCTTCAGGGACAGGCTAGCATGACTGTGACCTGCTGCAGGCTGAGGCCACATCTGCAGGATTTTTTTTCTCCTATGCAGATCAGTACCCAAATACCAAATACTTGCCATTATAGCTCTTGATTTGCAGATGTGAACCCAGGTGAGAATGGTAGAGAGTCCTGTCCTGTGCCTAACTACTGATCACTCACCTTGTCTGGACAGTCACACAAGAAGTAGTTGCGGAGATTCTGGCTGTAGGTCTCACTCCTTATTGACCTGGCATCACAACCACAGAACAGAAGACAGACAGTCAGGATCCACCAGGATCCAGGTAGCAGCATCTTAGCTCAGTGAAAACAACAAGTGCTTGCATCTCTGACTGCCAATCTGGGTGTCTTGCAGGGACTCAGCTGACCACGCCCCTGCCTGATGACACAGACTGGGCATTCCACACAGCAAAACCATTGCTGCCTTGTGTTTCTTCAGCCCTTCTCTTAAACCAGAAGCTGCTCTTTCAGCCTGTAACAGATCTTCTGCAATGCACCCATTTTATACATTGTAATAGGACACTGCAGTGACAATGTTAGTGTCTTGAAAGAACTGAATGCTGGCTCCTCTCTCAGCTGTCTCTTAGGAGAGAACTGTATCTTTTCTGAGAACTGTGTCACAGTTGGAATGGTTTTTATTCCATTAATTTGTATCCCTCCAAATGGAAGAACTAAAATTTTGACCCTGGATGCCTCTCCCCCTTTATCATAGTATTTTCTATATTGTAATAGCAGCTGCACTGGCATCATTTGAAATCTTATTAAAAACAGCTCCTGACAATCCAGACAATCATATGTTCCTCATTCCTCTGTACACACATACAGCCTATGTCTCATAGATTCTAGAAACCTCAGATGACCAGGAGGTGACTAAATGGTCCGAAATGTGAAGCATTACTTCAACATCTCTCTCTCCTATCTTTCTCTCTCCTATCTCTATCTCTCTTCTCTCTCTCCTCTCCCTCTTTCCTCCATCTTTTTTCTCCTTCCCTCCCCTTCTTCCTCTTCCTCTCCTTTCTCCCTCTTCCTCCCCTCTCTCTCTGACTGTATGTGTTTTCTGCCTTTCTTTCTGTCACTTTCAATGACCTGAAAGTGATGATACAGACAGAGAAACCACAAAATTACAAAATTTACCTGAACTAGCCTTC
This sequence comes from Rhabdomys dilectus, assembly GCA_019844195.1. Classification (NCBI taxonomy): domain Eukaryota; kingdom Metazoa; phylum Chordata; class Mammalia; order Rodentia; family Muridae; genus Rhabdomys; species Rhabdomys dilectus. The sequence goes on along the minus strand of JADRCG010009839.1, from coordinate 456,367 downwards.
TGTGAGTTCGGACCAGCACTACACCTAGCAGAACTACAGAACTGCTTTCCCTAAATTGTCCTCTGACCTTCACAACCTCACCAGAGCATATTAGTAGTTGGTTATTCACTGCTCTAGCAAAAAAAAAGGGATCTCAACACTCAAATCAGTTGTTTCATAGATACCTGTCTTTCAAACTGTCTTCAAGATATCTGATATCATCTTCTAGCTTCTCCTGTACTAGGACACATATATGCTTAAACTACTACCTTCCACATATCTAGCAGCATCTTACCTACATAAAATCCTGTGAATTAAGTTAGGACAGAGATGCCACCTAATGATTCACCTGTGGCACAGAGCTTTGTAATCAGAAGAAAATTCCTATGTTCACATTAGTGGTGGCTACTTTGTCATAGTATACACAAATGAAATTTGGCAAGGTTAGTGGACTAGTGGGCACATCAGATTACTAACATTTGTCCTAAATGAATGAGTGCTGGGTGCACTGGCACATATTGATAATCAAGCACTCAGAGTGCTGAGATAGTAGTGTTAATAGACTTTGAGGCCAGCATGGGACACAAAGCAAGGCTTTATCTGCCCAAAGAAAACTAATATTAGGTTGATAAAGGTTAGAAAGGAGAAAAATGTGAATAAAGAAATTAATATCTAGAGTGTGGAGAAGCTCAGCAGTTGAGAACTGAGGTTGTTTGTTTGTTTGGTTGGTTGGTTGGGTTTTTTTTGTTTTTGTTTTTGAGACAGGGTTTCTCTGTGTAGCCCTGGCTGTCCTGGAACACACTCTGTACACCATGCTGGCCTAGAACTCAGAAGTCTGCCAGCCTCTGCCTCCCAAGTGCTGGGATTAAAGGCATGCACCACCACAGCCCATCGAGAGCTGAGGTTGTTAAGTTACTTAATTTCCAGAGGACTTCAGTTCAACTTCCATTGCTAACTTGGCAACTCACAAGTGTCTGTAACTCTAGTTCAAGAGAATCACATATCCTCTCAGACATCCATGCAGAAAAATACCCATACATCTAAAATAATAAAAGCAAAATTTTAAACAGTGGACTTATCATTAATGTTTATGTGCCATTAATAATGATCATATATTCATGGGAGGTATAGGGCAACTCTGAATCTTTGTATGCCTGGAGAAATCAGAGAAGGCTGTCAGTTCTGCAGGTCACATTGGAATGCATCAACCATGGATCACAGAACTACAGGGTTCCAGAATCTTCCTCCCCTAAGTCTCAATATAAATATAAATCTTTCATAAAAAATGAATAGAGCCACACTCGGTCTGCTCCTGTGTGGACACCAGATACCTCCTGAAACATTCTAGAGGGTCCACTGAACCCAGAGCTGTAGGTAAGAAGACCCACACACTGCACTATTCCCATAGCTGGGTGCGGGGAGGGCTCAGATTCCAGCAGACACCCAAACCCATGCGGAATAGCACTCCCCTTCTGCCACTCTCCCGGATCTGAGGCCTGGCCCAGACCCCTGCCTGGTCTTCTTCTGTGTGGACACCAGATTCCTCCCAAGACATCCTAGAGGGCCCACTGAACCCAGAGCGGCAGAAGTACCACTGAACCCAGAGCAGCTGAGGAACAACTGAACTCAGAGTGACAGACAACATATCCTTAGACATCCTAGAGGAGCCACTGCACACAAAGCAGTGGACACCTTATCTTGAAACATCCTAGAGGAGACACTGCACCCAGAACAGTGGACACCTAGCTGGTCTGCTACCTTGGAGACACCATATCCTGAGTCATGCTAGAGGTACCACTGTACTCAGAGCATCTGGAGAAGATCATAGAGACATCTGGACCCTGAGGAGATTAGACGCAAGCAAAATACCTATAAAGGCAGGTTTCAGAGACAGAGAGTACAGGTAGCACTAGAGTTAACCAGATGGTGAAAGGCAAGCGCAAGAACGTAAGTAACAGAATCCAAACATACATGGCATCATCAGAACCCAATTCCCCCATCATAGCAAGCCCTGAACACCTCATCACACCAGAAAAGCAGGATTCAGAATTAAAATCACAACTCATGATAATGATAGAGAACTTTAAGAATTTAAGGAGAACACAGGTAGACAGATAGAAGCCCTTAAAGAGGAAACACAAAAATCCTTTAAAGAATTGCAAGAAAACACAACCAAACAGGTGAAGGAATTAAATGAAACCATCCAAGATCTAAAAATGGAAGTAGAAACAATAAAGAAATCACAAAGGGAGACTACCCTGGAGATAGAAAACCTATGAAAAAGATCAGGAGTCAAAGAAACAAGTATCACCAACAGAATACAAGAGATAGAAGAGAGAATCTAATGTGCAGAAGATACCATGGAAAACATTGACACAACTGTCAAAGAAAATGCAAAGCACAAAAAGCTACTAACCCAAAACATACAGGAAATCCAAGACACAATGAGAAGGCCAAACCTAAGGAAAATAGGTATAGATGAGGGGGAAGACTCTCAACTTAAAGGGCCAGTAAATATCTTCAACAAAATTATAGAGGAAAACTTTCCTAACCTACAGAAAGAGATGTTCATAAATATACAAGAAGCCTACAGAACTCCAAATAGTTTAGATCAGAAAAGAAATACCTCCCACCACATAATAATCAAAACACCAAATGTGCAAAACAAAGAAAAAATACTAAAAGCAGTAAGGGGAAAATGTAAAGTAACATATAAAGGCAGACCTATAAGAATTACACCAGACTTCTCACCAGAGACTATAAAAGTCAGAAGATCCTGGACTGATATTATGCAGACCCTAAGAGAACACAAAGGCCAGCCCAGACCACTATACCCAGCAAAACTTTCAATCAATATTGATGGAGAAAACAAAATATTCCATGACAAAACCAAATTTACACAATATCTTACCGCAAATCCAGCACTTCAAAGGATAATTGGTGGAAAATTCCAACACAAGGAGGGAAACTACGACCTAAAAAAAACAAGAAAGTAATCTTCCAACAACTCTAAAAGAAGATAGCTACACAAATATAACTCCACAGCCAATAATAACAAAAATAACAGGAAACAACATTCATTATTCCTTAATATCTCTTAATATCAATGGACTCAATTCTCCAATAAAAAGACATAGACTATCAGACTGGATACATAAACACGACCCAGCATTTTGCTGCATACAGGAAATGCACCTCTATGAAAAAGACAAACACTACCTCAGAGTAAAAGGATGGAAAACAATCTTCCAAGCAAATGGTCCCAAGAAACAAGCTGGAGTAGCAATTCTAATATTAAATAAAATCGAAAAAGATAAAGTAATCAAAAAAGATAAAGAAGGACACTTCACATTCATCAAAGGAAAAATGTACCAAGAGGAACTGGCAATTCTAAACATCTATGTCCCAAATGCAACGGCAACCACATACTTAAAAGAAACTTTACTAAAGCTTAAAGCATACATTGCACCTCACACAATAATAGTGGGAGATTTCAACACCCCACTTTCAGCAATGAACAGATCATGGAAACAAAAACTAAACCGAGACACAATGAAACTAACAGAAGTTGTGAACCAATTGGACTTAACTTACATCTATAGAACATTTCATCCTAAATCAAAAGAATATACCTTTTTCTCAGCACCTCATGGTACCTTCTCCAAAATAGACCATATGATTGGTCATAAAACAGGCCCCAACAGACACAAAAAGATTGAAATAATCCCTTGAACCCTATCAGACCACCATGGACTGAGACTCATCTTTAATATAGACAAAAACAATGAAAAACCCACATACACGTGGAAACTGAAAAATAATCTACTAAATGATGACTTGGACAAGGAAGAAATAAAGAAAGAAATTTAAAACTTTTTAGAATTTAATGAAAATGAGGATACATCATATCAAAACTTGTGGGACTCCATGAAAGCAGTACAGAGGGGAAAAATCATACCTCTAAGTGCCCACAAAAAGAAACTGGAAAGAACATACACTAACAACTTGACAGCACACCTGAAAGCGTTAGAACAAAAAGAAGCTAATATACCCAAGAGGAGTAGACGGCAGAAAATAATCAAACTCAGGGCCGAAATCAACCAAGTTGAAACAAAAAGAACTATACAAAATATCAACAAAACCAGGAGCTGGTTCTTTGAGAAAATCAACAAGATAGACAAACCCTTAGCCAGACTAACCAAAGGGCACAGAGACAGTACTAAAATTAATAAAATCAGAACTTAAAAGGGAGACTTAACAACAGAATCAGAGGAAATTAAAAAAATTGTCAGATCCTACTACAAAGGCCTATACTCAACAAAATTGGAAATTCTGGATGAAATGGACAATTTTCTAGACAGATAACAAGTATCAAAATTAAAACAGGAACAGATAAACCATCTAAACAGTCCCACAACCCCAAAAGAAATAGAAGAACTCATTAAAAGTCTCCCCACCAAAAAAAAGTCCAAGACCAGATGGTTTTAGAATAGAATTCTATCAGAACTTCCAGGAAGACCTGATACCAATTCTCTTCAAACTATTCCACAGAATAGAAACAGAAGAAACACTACCCAATTTGTTCTATGAAGTCACAATTATGCTCATACCTAACCCTCACAAAGACCCAACAAAGAAAGAGAACTACAGACCAATCTCTCTTATGAATATAGATGCAAAAATACTCAATAAAATTCTCACAAACCGAATCCAAAAACACATCAAAACAATCATTCATCATGATCAAGTAGGCTTTATCCCAGGAATTCAGGGATGGTTCAATATTTGAAAATCCATCAATGTAATCCACTACATAAACAAACTCAAAGAAAAAAATCACATGATCATCTCACTAGATGCTGAGAAAGCATTTGACAAAACTCAACATCCCTTCATGTTAAAAGTCTTAGAAAGATCAGGAATTCAAGACCCATACCTAAACACAGTAAAAGCAATATACAGCAAGCCAGTAGCCAACATCAAACTAAATGGAGAAAAACTGGAAGCAATCCCACTAAGATCAGAGACTAGACAAGGCTGCCCATTCTCACACTACCTATTCAATATAGTACTGGAAGTCCTAGTTAGAGCGATCAGACAACAAAAGGAAGTCAAAGGGATACAAATAAGAAAGGAAGAAGTCAAAATTTCACTATTTGCAGATGATAGAATAGTATATTTAAGTGACCCTAAAATTTCCATCAGAGAACTCCTAAACCTGATAAACAACTTCAGTAAAGTGGCTGGATATAAAATCAATTCAAATTAATCAGTAGCCTTCCTCTATTCAAAGGATAAACAGGCTGAGAATGAAATTAGGGTAATGACACCCTTCACAATAGTTACAAACAATATAAAATATCTTGGATTGAATCTGACCAAGCAAGTGAAAGATCTGTATGACAAGAACTTCAATTATCTGAAGAAAGAAATAGAAGAAGATGTCAGAAGATGGAAAGATCCCCCATGCTCCTGGATTGGCAGGATTAATTTAGTAAAAATGGCCATCTTGCCAAAAGCAATCTATAGATTTAATGCAATCCTCATCAAAATTCCAAATCAATTTTTCATAGAGATAGAAAGAGCAATTTGCAAATTCATTTGGAATAACAAAAAAAACCAGGATAGTGAGAACTATTCTCAACAATAAAATAACTTCTGGGGGAATCACCATCCCTGACCTCAAACTGTACTACAGGGCAATAGTAATAAAAAAACTACATGGTATTGGTTCAGAGACAGGCAGGAAGATCAATGGAATAGAATTGAAGTTCCAGAAATGAACCCACACACCTATGATCACTTGAACTTTGACAAAGGAGGCAAAACCTGGAGGTCAACATGTAGAAGGATGCAAATCAATTCATTCTTATCTTCTTGTACAAAGCTCAAATCCAAGTGGATAAAAGACCTTCACTTAAAACCAGATACACTGAAATTAATAGAAGAGAAGGTGGGGAAGACCCTCGAATATCTAGGCACAGGAGAAAAGTTCCTGAACAGAACACCAATGGCTTATGTTCTAAGATCAAGAATTGACACATGGAACTTCATAAAATTGCAAAGCTTCTGTAAGGCAAAGGACATTGTCAATAAGACAAAACGGTAACCAGCACATTGGGAAAAGATCTTAACCAATCCTACATCTGATAGAGGGTCAATATCCAATATATACAAAGAACTCAATAAATTAGACTCCAGACAACCATACAACCCTATTAAAAAATTGGGTACAGAGCTAAACAAAGAATTCTCAACTGAGGAATTTCGAATGACCGAGAAGCACCTTAAGAAATGCTCAACATGCTTAGTCATCAGGAAAATGCAAATCAAAACAACCCTGAGATACCACCTCACACCAGTAAGAATGGCTAAGATCAAAAACCCAGGTGATAGTAGATGCTGGCAATGATGTGGAGAAAGAGGAACACTCCTCCATTGTTGGTGGGATTGCAAGCCAATACAACCACTCTGAAAATCAGTCTGGCAGTTCCTCAGAAAACTGGACATAGCATTACCTGAGGATCCAGTTATACCACTCCTGGGCATATGCCCAGAAGATGCTCCAACATATAACAAGGATATATATTCCACTATGTTCATAGCAGCCTTATTTATAATAGCCAGAAGCTGGAAAGAACCAAGATGTCCCTCAACAGAGGAATGGATACAAAAAAAGTGGTACATCTACACAATGGAGTATTACTCAGCTATTAAAAATAATGAATTCGAGAAACTCTTAGGTAAATGGATGGAACTAGAAATTATCATCCTCAGTGAGTTAACCCAATCACAAAAGAACACACATGGTGTTTACTCACGGATAAGCGAATGTTAGCCCTAAAGCTTGGAATAACCAAGACTCAACTCAGACCACAATGAAGCTCATGAAGAAGGAAGACCAAGTGTAGATGCCTCAGTTCTACTTAGAACGAGTAACAGAAATACTCAAGGGAGCCCATATGGAAACAAAATGTGGGACAGAAACTGAAGGAGGGGCCATCTGGAGACTATTCCACCTGGGTATCCATCCCATGTACCATCACCTAAGCTAGACACTGATGTGGATGGCTGAAAGTGCATGCTGACAAGAACATGATATAGCTGTCTCCTTAGATGTCCACCAGAGACTGACACATTCAAAGGTCGATGTTCACAGCTAACCACTGATATGATCAAGGGTTTCCCAATGGAGAAGTTAGAGAGAAGACTGAAGGAGCAGAAAAGGTTTGTGACCCCATGAGGAGAGCAATAATACCAACCAACCAGAGCATCCCAGGGTCTAAACCACCAGCCTGGGAGCACATATGGAGGGACCCATGACTCCAGCTGTATATGTAGGGGAGGATGGCCTTGTCAGGCATAGTTGGGAGAGGAGATTCTTGGTCTGATGAAGAACGAACACAGATAAGGGGGGAAAGTGAGGTTGGGGAGGAGGGAGTGGGGGCGAGGGGTAGGTGGGGGCACAGTCACATAGAAGCATGAGGAAGGGGAATGGGATAGGAGGTTTCTGGGTGGTGTGGGGAAGTGGAATAAAGGGATAAAATCTGAAATGTAAATATAATACCCAATAAAATAAAAAAAAGAAAGAATATTAATCGAGAGAGCCTGGGAATTTGGGTCAGTCAGGGAATTGCTTCCCATGCAAGCATGAAGAATGAAGCTTCAATTGCATTCTCTCTATTGAAAAAAGGAAAGAAAGAAAGAAAGAAAGAAAGAAAGAAAGAAAGAAAGAAAGAAAGAAAGAAAGAAAGATGAAAGAAGAAAGAAGAAAAGGAAAGAATGAAAAAAAATACAGACACCAGCAGTAAGTTGCAAATATTAAGTATGAGGAAATAGAAACAGGAGAGTCTCAGTCTGGACAACCAGGCAGTCTACCTCCATAGTTAGATACAAACTGACAAAAAAGAGTTTTCTTATAATCATCTTAATGACCACCATCACCACCAACAACAACAAATATTGTGTAGTTCAGAAGCCAAATATTAAGTAAATATATATGTTTCATGTTTTCAAGGATCCTGAGTGTCGGTGGCACAAGACTTTAATCCCAGTACTCTGGACATTGATATCTGTGTGTTAAGGCCAGCCTACTCTACAGAGAGAGAGAATTCCTGGACATTCTGGCATACACTAATAAACCTGATCTCAAAAAAAAATACAAGACTTTTTTTAATTTTTAAAGTAAAGTAGAGGATTGAGGAAACGGGGCAGTGGTTAAGTATGTTAGTTGCTCTTGGAAAGGACTCAAATTCATCTACACATTACTACAATCAGTAAACAGGTAGCCACTGTACTTACCTATGGGAATGTGACACACACACACACACACACACACACACCACTTTTAAACTTATTTTTTTCTAGAATTAAGGTAGAGAGCAATTGAGGAAGGCATCGAGCATTGAATCTTGACCTCCACATTCAGTCCACGTGTACACCTATGAAGACAAATATGTTCACACAGAAATATATACAAATACTAGAATATAAGAAATTAATTAAGTTCCACAAGATTTTTATATGCATATCTTGAGGACAATTTCTTTTCATTGATATGGGAGAATCTCCAAATAATTACAGTCAAATTATTTGACTAGAAGAAAGGATTCCTTGTTACTATATAGTAGAAGGATACTTACAGGAACTGGACTCCATCTGAGTATGTATCAGAAATATAACTTTGACTCAAATCAGGACCTTTAGAATCTGACACACTTGGAAACTGGCATTCCAGAGGTTTTCCTCCACCTCCTAAAAGAGAAGCAGTGAAAAATTATAGGATGGGATTGTTAGTGTGAGAAACTTCTCTCAAAGAATAAGTGGGATAAATTGTGTGGTGGTTTGAACAAGGATGTTTCCCATAAACTCAGGTATTAAAACATGTGACCACCAATTTGGAGCTCAGTTAAGGGATGTGATTGGGAAGGGCAGTCTTACAGAAAGAAGAATATCACTGGGGCATCATTTAAGAGTTCATGGCCTTGACTTAACTTCAATTTGCTGTCCTTTCAACATGTTTGCAGTAGAAGCTGTACAATCTCACCTTCATTCTCCTGCTGCCATGCCTTACTGCCATAATGAACTCTTATCATTTTGGAATGAATATCCCATACATATAAACTATACATAAGTTTACTTTCATCACGGTGTTTTTATCACAGCAACAAAAAGGAAATTATACAATGGAAGACGTTCATATCTCCATTAGAGTTTATGAGAGTGATGTAACATGCTTGCAGTCCCAAAACTCAGGGGTCTGGGCAGAAAGGTCAAGTTCCAGGCAGGCCTTGCCTAAAGGGAAAAACTGCATTAATACATAATAAAACGCTCTTCCCTTCCACCCCTCTCCCGGATCTGAGGCCTGATACAGACCCCTGCCCAGTCAGCTCCTGGGGACACCGGATCCCTCCTGAACCACCCTAGAGGGTGCACAGAATACAGAGCAGTAGAATTATATATTGCAGAATACACATCCTTGGTGTATCTACTCATCATGCAAGCTGAGCAGACCTGCTCAAATCTCTGATGTCCTGGAATCCCATCTGGATGCAGTGAAGACCCAGCATCAGAGGCTTATCAATTTACTCTTCCCCTCACCCCTCTCCAATATCTCAACGCCTGTAATCAGCTTGAAGAAGTTAATAATGAGTCAGCACCCCTATTGCCTGGGCTTGGGGACTAAGGTGGTTAATATTGGGCTGTCTTTCTAGGGAAAAGTACTGGTTTTGTTGGAACAGGGAGGATTAGTTAGGATTTATTTCAGAGCCATAACCTATTGGTAGAAATCTGTATAATTATTCTCAAGATGAAGTTATAATTTCTTAAATTGCACAAAATTTACTTCAATTTCAAATTTAAGGTATGAGCTTCTTATTGATATAAAAGTGAGATGAATATTGATACTCACATAGGCATTGTGCCTGTATAATACATTTAGGAATACAAGACTTAGACCCAGTCCTTCTTTAACGTTTTTTTTTAACTGATTTAAGATGCTTAGCCTGTGAGTTAAGGGACTATAGCAAATTCAGGGCTTTGAGTTTATTGTTAAGGTGTTTTCTGTATTTTATTTAGAATAGCTGAGAGGAGTTAACAAACAACAGTCCAGATTGCCTTACATAAATAGTTGGATTTCAAAAAGTCAGAAGTCCACAGAATTGACTTTACAAACATTTCTGTATTAATGTTCATTTTGATTAGAGACCTGTCTGCTCCTGACAGCTTCCTGTCTTGGATTCTAAGAAGAAATTGAGCATCTTTGGAGTTACTCCAGTTGTGGTGAGACAGCCACTAGGCAAGAATTGCCTCTCTCCATCTACAGACAAATTACTGTCCAGAAAAGGACACACTTGCAGAATAGTCGACTGATTATATCTGCCTAGACAGAGTAATCAGCCCTTAATAATTCTGCATCACTTTGGTCTGTCAGAAGATCCTGGGCCAGAAGGCTGAAGATCAGATGCTCCAATGTTTTGAAGTATAGGGACTGTCCAGGTGTTCAGCAGTCTCTATAAATTGGCTAAGTTTTAGAAGTTATGCTTTGTGCTTCCCATAATTTCAGTCAACTCAGTCATTCTGAATTTCTGACGGGGTTGAAAACTTATAGTCTCATAGCCAATCCTGGCTATTTACTTTGAGAGAAAAGATTTGAGTGGAGGGGTTTCAGCTGACATTCATTCTAAAGCCAAGAAAAAAATCCAGCTTCAGAACTAAGTGTTTTAGTTAGGAGAGATGACAGAAGTTCTGGTTAGTGTACAAAATGATGGACTGGTTATTAGGACTATCTTGTACCTCACTGGTACGAATCGGCATAATTATGCTCTAATTGTATTTTAAGAGAAAAATTTTATTTTAACAGGAAGGGTGATATGTAGGAGGAGCTAAGGAGGGAGGAGTACTGAGAGGAAGAGAAGGAGTAAGGAGAGGAGGACAAGAAGGACAGGAGAAGCTAGGTGATGAGAGAGAGAAAGAGAGAGAAAGAGGGGAGGGGACATGGAGGCAGATGTTCACATGTCTCCACCAGTCAAAGATAGTTGATATATCTAGGTTGAGTATTGGGTTACACTTCTGACTGAGCATTACCAAACTTATAAAGCCTTTGATTAACATTTTTAAAAATTGTATAAAAGCAAAAAGGAAAAGGGGGCATGGGATAGGGGTTTTCTAGGGAGGGGAAATGGGGAAAGGTGATGACATCTGAAATGTAAATAAAATATCCAATAAAAAAAGAAAGAGAAAGAAAGTTAGTTTTGATAAAATAAAAAAACATAATAAAACTATACCAATGGGAATCTGTTTTGCAAGGAAGTGTTCAAATAGTTCTGTCTATCAAAGCCCTGACGAAACAAACTAGCATCTAATGTACATTATGTAGAATCTTTTGTGTATTATGTATGTACTCAGTCCTTCTGAATTTCTGACAAGGTTGAAAATCACTAGTGGCAAATGTAATTTTCAGGTATTGCCCTTTTAATAAGCTTTTAAATGGTATCCATGATTATGAAGTCTCTTGGCGACAATAAGGAAGATGGTGTTCATGAACCAAAACATTATTTTAAAAGATTTAATTTTGTGTGTGTGTTTGCGTGTATGACTCTTTTTTTCTACATGTATGCCTTGTGTACTCTGGCCACAGAGGCCGGAGGAGGAACTGAGATCCTCTGGAACTGGAGTGACAAACAGTTGTTTGCTGCCATGTGTGTGCTGTGAATGGAACCTAGGTACTCAAGTGTTCTTAAATCACTGAAGCCCTTCCGACCCTCGCTTGGTCCTTTTGGCTGGGGCAGATAACTAGCTTGTCTACTCCTGTGAAGACACCATATAATGAACCATCTTAGAGGAACCACTGCACTCAGAGCAGCAGGATTTCAGGATCCCAGAAAAAGCCTGAGTCCCAGGAACTCCTGAACCCAGGAGCTCAGAATCACAGGATCACAGAGACAGCTAGACTCTGAGGAGTTCTGACACAAGCAAGATAACTGGAAATACAGGCTCCAGTCAGAGACAGTGAATGCAGGTAGCACTAGAGTTAAACAGATGGTGAAAGGCAAGCACAAAAACATAAGCAACAGAAACCAAAGTTACTTGGCATCATCAAAACCCAGTTCTCCCACCATAGCAAGTCTTGGACACCCGTATCACACCAGAAAAGCAGAACTCAAATTTAAAATCACTTCTCATGATGATGATAGAGAAATTTAAGAGGGACATAAATAACTCCCTTAAAAAAATACAGGAGAAGATAGGTAAACAAGTAGAAGCCCTTAAAGAGAAAACACAAAAATTCCTTAAAGAATTGCAAGAAAACACAACCAAACAGGTGAAGAAATTAAATGAAACCATCCAGGATCTAAGAATGGAAGTAGAAACAATAAAGAAATCTCAAAGGGAGACTATCCTTGAGATAGAAAACTTAGGAAAGAGATCAGGAGTCAGAGATGCAAGCATCACCAACAGAATACAAGAGATAGAAGAGAGAATTTCATGTGCAGACGATAGCATGGAAAACATTGACACAACTGTCAAAGAAAATGCAAAACACAAAAAGCTATACTAACCCAAAACATCCAGGAAATCCAGGACACAATGAGAAGTCCAAACCTAAGGATAATAAGTAGATGAGAGTAAAGATTCTCAACTTAAAGGTTCAATAAATATCTTCAACAAAATTATAAAGGAAAACTTTCCTAACCTAAAGAAATTGATGCCCATGAACATACATGAAGGCTACAGAACTCCAAATAGACTAGACCAGTAAAGAAATTCCTCTCATCACATAATAATCAAAACATCAAAATCACAAAGCAAAGAAAAAATACTAAAAGCAATAAGGGAAAAAGATAAAGTAACATATAAAAGCAGACCTATAAGAATTACATCGAACTTCTCACCAGAGCCTATAAAAGTCAGAAGATCCTGGACAGATATCATTCAAACCCTAAGAGAACACAAATGTTAGCCTATGTAGCCCGCTGATCCCGATCCGGCATTACAAGATGGCACTGGTTTCCTGTTGCACCACTTGCAAACAAGTCTACTGTGCATGCGTCAGCAGATTCTGGCGCAAACCCCTCCCGAGTGGGTATATGCAAATGAGGTATTGGTGCCTTAGCCAATCCCTGCACGGCAATCCCTCCCCGAGTGAGGCTTATGCAAATAGGTCCATGCTAATTAGGTCCAGGTAGAACGACCAATCAGAGAGGGTATGCAAATAAGGTCCGACAGGGCAACCAATCAGAGAAAGCCATGCCCCCTCTCCCCTCTATATAAGCAGCACTGTCTGGCTGCTCTGGGTCCCGGCTTCACGATGGGGTGCTCCTGCAATAAAGCGTGTTGAGAAGATCCTGGTCGTTGCGTCCTTCTTCCCGGTCGAGCGAATGTAGATCTTTGCGTGTCTTTCTTCCTGGTCAAGCAGACGCAGGCGTCTTTCTTCCTGGTCAAGTGAACGCAGATCATCGTGCGTCTTCCTGGTCAAGCGGTCGCGACAAGTGGTGCCAAAACCCAGGTACCGAGTGTGAGAGACTCGCGGGATCAGATAAATCTCTCCCGTCTAGCAGGTAATGCTAGCATACGGACTAGATCCATGGGTGGTGGCAATCATTCTTGTTTTTGCCTTCATTTTTGGAATCCCTTGCTGTTTTTTCTTACGGTGCCATAAACCTGGCAACGAGTGCATCTGTTGGGATATAGAGTCCTCAACAGACCTCTCATAAGTAAGAAAGCAGCATGGGGAACTCTTCTTCAACATTATTTTTGAAGGCAATACAAGAATTATTAGCTCAGAAGAATTTGAAAGTCCCTGAGAATGTTCTTAAGGGTTTTCTATAAGAGGTAGATGTCGCTGCTCCATGGTTTATGCCTACGGGGTCACTGACTATCGCCTCTTGGGAAAAGCTTGGTAGGGACCTGGATCACAGAGCAGGGGAAGTGTCCCTTAAAGCGGGCACTAGACCTCTCTGGTGAATGATCCGCGCATGTCTAGAAGACAAGCGATGTAGGGAAGGTATAAAGGCAGGGCAAAAGGTTCTTTCTGAGCTACAAGAAAGCATGTCGGAAGAAGACAGGAAGCCACCAGAAAAAGAAAAAAGAAAAGTACAGAAAGGGAGAGATCAAGAGAAGGCAGGTAAAAGCCAGAAAGAAGAATCTGCAGATAAAATAACAGAAAAAGAAGAAGTAACAGGAAAAAAGGATAAGAAGGGGAACTCAGTAGATAAACTGTACCCTTCTTTCAAGGAACTAGCTATTTTTGACCCAGAGTCGGAGCTAGATAAGTATGATTTAGAAGAAGGAGCAGCCATATATGAGCAAGATAGATATGGCCTCAGTGAAGGAAAGGTCCTTAGGGATCCAAGCAGTAAAAACAAAGGATCTGGAGTGCCGAGCGTGCCACCTCATCCTAATTTTGCAGAACCGAGGCTGATAGGGCATAGCTCATTTTGCCCACAGACTTGGAGGGAGGCAACTTCTGCCTTCCCAGTATTTGAACATCAGCATAATCAAAGGTACCATGAGCCTCTAGATTTTAAGCAGTTGAAGGCATTAGCAGAGTCAGTGCAGGCATATGGTGTCAACGCCTCCTTCACCCAGGCACAAGTAGAAAGACTTGCTGCACAGGCCATGACCCCTACGGATTGGCTTGGCACTGTAAAGGCATGCCTCACTATGGGACAATATCTAGAGTGGAAATCTTTATATTCAGACCTCGCCCAGAGTCAGGCTAGAACCAACGCAGCCAATCAACAACCAGCTTGGAATTATGACATGCTTATGCGTCAAGGTCAATGGATTGTCAGTCAGATAGCATACCCCTTAGAAGTTTATGCCCAAATTAACAACATGGCAGTTAAGGCTTGGAAGTCTTTGCCTAATAAGGGAGAAGTCTCGGGTAATTTAACAAAAATTATTCAGGGTACTATGGAGTCTTTTTCAGACTTTGTGGCTCATATGATAGAAGCAGCAGGTAGAATTTTTGGTGACCCTGACATGGCTATGCCGCTGATTGAACAATTGATATTTGAACAGTGCACAAAGGAATGTAGATCAGCGATTACACCTTGGAAAGGGAAAGGCCTACAGGCCTGGATGAAAGCATGTAGAGAGTTAGGAGGGCCTCTTACCAATGCTGGACTGGCTGCTGCTGTGCTTCAAGCCACTAAGAGAAACGACAAACAAGGGGCGTGTTTCAGGTGTGGGAAGACAGGGCATTTTAAGAACCAGTGTCCTGGTAATAAAATAGGAAGCTCAGGGAGAACTAGCCCAGGGCTATGTCCCAGGTGTAAAAAGGGCAATCATTGGGCAAGTGAGTGCAGGTCAGTGAAGGATATTAATGGCTAGCCATTGTCCTTTAATACTACAGGCACTCGGCCAAAAAATGGGCAGAGGGGCCCTCGCTCCCAGGGCCCGCAAATGTATGGGGCATTACAGGCATCAGAAGTCTCCTTGCGCCCGAAACAGGCCCACGGAGAGCCACTGCGGACTCCGCAGGCTTGGACCTCTGTTCCACCACTAGAATAGTTCTGACCCCCCAAATGGGAGTCCAGCCCATACCATCAGATTTGTCTGGTCCTTTACCAAAAGATACAGTAGGACTCCTTCTGGGGAGGTCTTCCTCCACCCTCAAGGGATTGCTGGTGGTGCCAGGAGTCATATATGCAGACCACACAGGCACAGTGCAAATCCTATGTTCCTCCCTTCGAGGGATCACATCTATCTCACCTGGAGACAAAATTGCTCAATTACTAGTGCTTCCCAACCTCCATAGACAGTTTCCTGTACCAGATAAAGTAAGGGGAGAGAGAGGTCTCGGATCTGCAGGATCCCGATTTGCCTATCTCTCCTTGGATCTGGACCATCGGCCTATGCTTACTCTCCAGGTTGAGGGACGTGACTTCATTGGTCTCATGGATACTGGAGCTGACCGCAGTATCATTTCTAAACTTGATTGGCCTGAGAAATGGCCGACTCAAGCCTCTTCTCAAAGCCTTCGAGGCTTGGGGTATGAGGCAGCTCCTTTAATTAGTGCACGAGAACTCACCTGGAGAGATAAGGAAGGAAGAAAGGGCAAGTTCACCCCCTATGTAGTCAGTTTGCCAGTGTCATTGTGGGGCAGGGATATCCTATCAAAATTGGAGCTAAAGTTAACAAATGAGTATTCCCAACAGTCACAAAACATTATGAAGAAAATGGGTTATGTTTTTGGGAAAGGCCTTGGAAAAAATCTTCATGGCTTACCTGAACCCATAGAAACACAGCCAAAATTTAACAGGTCTGGGCTGGGTTTTTCTTAGGGGCCGTTGAGGCAGGCATACCCATAATGTGGAAAACAGAGGATCCGGTATGGGTTTCTCAATGGCCTCTTTCCTCCAAAAAATTAGCCGCGGCCAAGACATTAATACAGGAACAACTGACTGCTGGACATCTTGAGGAATCACAGTCCCCATGGAACACACCTATTTTTGTCATAAAGAAAAAATCAGGAAAATGGAGACTATTACACGATCTCCGTGTTATAAATAATCAGATGCAACTCATGGGAGCTATTCAACGAAGGCTTCCACTACTTACAGCTCTACCTGCCAATTGGCCTATGATAATAATTGATATAAAGGATTGTTTCTTTTCCATCCCATTAGCGGCCTGGGGGAAACCTGCCATTATAAAAACAGATAATGGGCCCGCCTATACATCCAAATCCTTTCAATCGTTCTGTGCACACATGGATGTTGCTCATATTATGGGCATAACTTATAATCCACAAGGACAGGGTATCGTTGAATGTGCTAATCGCACATTGAAAGAATATCTCACAAAACAAAAAGGGGGAATAGCCTTAGGCTACCCTCCCAAAGATCAACTATCCCTAGTCCTTTTTACCTTAAATTTTTAAAATTTGGATTGCTCAGGGCATTCTGCCGCCGATCGTCACACACAAATTCCTACCCTAAATAATGACACTGTAAAGTGGAAAGACGTGTTAACAAACACATGGCATGGCCCAGATCCGGTCATATATAGATCCAGGGGAGCTGTTTGTGTTTTTCCACAGGACAAAGACGAACCTGTCTGGGTGCCAGAGCGACTCACCAGGAAGATACGGCTGAAGGAAGATGGCTGTCTACCACCTGCTGATGAGCCTGAGCTTAACACCTATAACCGCAATCCAGCTTTGGGCAGTGGCTAAAACATGGCCAGTGCCCATTCCAGTTCATGGCGACTCTACAGTGCTTCCCATCTTTTTTTTCTACATCCTGTGAGCAGGATTTGCCCTGCATTGTCCCTTTTGGGGAGTCCCCACAAAATTATTCAAACACAAATTTTACCTTAGATGGTACCTTATGTTTTTCCCTTATTCGTGACAATAGTTCTTGTATTTATTTAAGTAATCAGATTCTAGTCAATTGGCTTGATCCCGCAAATAATATTCAGGAGACATCTGTGTTGGCAGGTATGAACGAGGCTCTCAAACAGGTTGCCTACGGCTGTTCTAGTGGCAAAGGCACACTCAATACAAATTCAAATGGTAATTTGAATATTGCCACCCTTTTGACATGCCAATATCTGACCATGCCTCAGAGGATGACTAACTCTATGGGACTGAACTCCACTTTTAGGAGAGTCTTGCCTTATTGCACCCCTGGCCAAAGCTTTCCACCTGTATTCTCCTCCTGCCAAAGTCGCCTTCATGGCGAAACCCAGATTGCACCTGGGTTTGAGTTTACACCACCGTTATTTAAGGCAAGATTCATCAATGAGAATCGTACTGCCACTAGGGCAGGCAATATTTGGCCTTGGGATCAATGGCTGCTTTCCAATAATAGAGGGGCATTCACATCCCTGTCCCCTTTTTCCAGACTGAAGAGTGGTAGTTTTTCCCTATGGAATGTTATGGCAGTAAGACATAGCAATGCTAGTCTGAGCAACATAAGATATATGAAGCAGCTTGCCAATTTGTCTTATGGACAATCCCCTGTGTATGTAAAACTGCCCTTCTTTTTTCTTCTGACCAACCTGAGTGATGGTCGAGCTGTAAATTGCAATCCCTGTCTTCTGGCAGAGTGCTGGAATGGCTCTTATAATACAGCGTTGGTGGTAAAATTGCCAACATTTGTGCCAATACCTGTAGAAGCTGATCCCAATAACTTTCCTATCTTGGGACTCTTGAGAGAAAAAAGAGATTTCGGCATAACTGCAGCCATTATTTCTGCTATAGTTATCTCAGCTGCAGCAGTCACCACAGCCGCAATTGCTATGGTTAACCAAATACAAACAGCTGAAACAATTAATTCGGTGGTACAACAGTCTGCTGAAGCCTTGCTTCTTCAGAAGGAGATGAGTGCTCATTTGGCTTCTGGATTGCTTATAGCTAATCAAAGAATGGATCTGGTTCAGGATCAGGTTGGAGATTTGTTTAAATTGATCCAATTATCCTGCGTGCAGGCCTTGAAGGGTATTTGTGTCACCCCTTACGTGTCAATTTCTCGCAATCCATTAACCAAAGCAGAGAACTCTCTCTGTACCTACAAGGAAAATGGTCACAAGAAGCAGAGCAACTTAATGAAAAACTTCTTTTCCAGATTGCACAGCTGAATGGAACCCGACTTGATCCTGTGTCCTTGGGGGATTTGACCTCTTGGCTCTCAAATTTGTTTTCCTATTTTAAGGAATGGGTGGGAGTTTTTCTGTTTGGTGCTGTGCTAATTTTTGGCTGTGCACTTTGCCTCTGGCTATTGTGTAAACTAAAGCGCACTCAAGCCCGACAACTAGCTGTGGTCTATCAGACACTAGCGGCCATAGAAGATGGTGCATCTCCTAGTATTTGGTTGGCTTCCCCAAAGGAGCTATGAAATGAGAGCACATTCCTAGGGTTATTCTAGCCTCTCCAGTTTGTTCAATTGAGAACTGGCATAGACTCCACCAAGCCTTTGCTCTCTGGGCGTCCCTGGGTAGAGTGTATATGTGTGGTATACAGGGGATATTCCACAAGGATAGATTCCTCAAAGGCATGTCTAGTTGCATGGAGGTTAAGTTGCCAAACCCTCCCCCTGACAAAAGGCACTGGGATGGGTAGAGTAAAGTACACTCATGGAAGCAACGACCAGGGTGGAAATTCTTTACAATATCCCACCATCTTGCACAAGGGACTAGACCTCTACCTTCCTCTACAAGGGGGACACTACCATTGAGTGTGTGGCACAATTTGAAGCATTGCTGACCACATTGGACATCTGTTTATCTGGCTACAGCCTTTAAGGAATTGTCTGTTGCTCATTAAATAAAACAAAAAAAGGGGAGATGTAGCCCACCGATCCCGATCCAGCATTACAAGATGGCGCTGGTTTGCTGTTGCACCACTTGCAAACAAGTCTACTGCGCATGTGTCAGCAGATTCTGGCGCAAACCCCTCCCGAGTGGGTATATGCAAATGAGGTATTGGTGCCTTAGCCAATCCCTGCACTGCAATCCCTCCCTGGGCGGGGCTTATGCAAATAGGTTCATGCTAATTAGGTCCAGGTAGAACGACCAATCAGAGAGGGTATGCAAATAAGGTCCGACAGGGCAACCAATCAGAGAAAGCCATGCCCCCTCTCCCCTCTATATAAGCAGCACTGTCTGGCTGCTCTGGGTCCCGGCTTCATGATGGGGTGCTCCTGCAATAAAGCGTGTTGAGAAGATCCCGGTCGTCTCATCCTTCTTCCCAGTCGAGTGAACGTAGATCTTCGCGTCTTTCTTCCTGGTTGAGCAGACGCAGGCGTCTTTCTTCCTGGTCGAGTGAACGCAATTCATCGTGCGTCTTTCTGGTCGAGCGGTCGCGACAAGCCTAGACTATTATAGTTGGAGAAACCAAGATATTCCATGACAAAACCAAATTTACACAATATCTTTTCACAAATCTGTCCCTACAAAGGATAATAGATAAAAAACCTCTTACACAAAGAGGGAAACTACAACCTAGAAAAAGCAAGAAAGTAATCTTCCAGCAAACCCAAAAGAAGATAGCTATACAAATGTAATCACACCTCTAATAGCTAAAATATCAGGAAGCAACAATCATTTTTCCTTAATATCTCTTAACATTAGTAGACGTAATTCCCCAATTAAAAAAAAAAGTAGACTAACAGACTGGATTCATAAACATGACCCAGAATTTTGCTACATACAGGAAACACACCTCAGTTACAAAGACAGACACTACCCCAGAGTAAAAGGCTGGAAAACAATTTTCTAAGCAAATGGTGCCAAGAAACAAGCTGGATTAGCCCTTCTAATATTGAATAAAATTGACTTTCAACCAAAAGTTATCAAAACAGATAAGGAAGAACACTTTATACTCATCAAAGGAAAACTCTACCAAGATAAACTCTCAATTCTGAACATCTAAGCTCCAAATGCAAGGGCACCCACATTCATAAAAAGACAAAACAAAAACAAAAAACTCTACTAAAGCTCAAAGCTTGGTACCTCATTGGTACCAAACTTTGGTATCAAAACATTGGGCCTCACACAATAATAGTGGGGGATTTTAACACCTGACTCTCAGCAATGGACAGCTCATGAAACAGAAACTAAATAGAGACCCAGTGAAATTAACAGAAGTTATGAACCCAATGAATTAAACCGTATCTATAGAACATTTTATCCTAAAACAAAAGAAGATAAGCTTTTCTCAGCCTCTCATGGTACTTTCTCCAAAATAGACCATATAATTGGTCACAAAACAGGCCTTGACAGTATATCTCAATACATTGAAATATTCCCTTGCATCTTATCAGATCACCGTGGACTAAGGCTGGTCTTCAATAATAAGAAAAACAATGAAAATCCCACATACACATTGAAACTGAACAATGCTCTACTCAATGGTGACTTGGTCAAGGAAGAAATAAAGAAATTAAAGACTTTTTAGAATTTAACGAAAATAAAGGCTCATGATCTTATGGAAAAATCTTATAGACACAATGAAAGCAGTGTTAAGAGAAAAACTCATAGCTCCAAGTGCCTATAAAAAAGAAAGTGAAGAGAGCATACACTAGCAACTTGACAGCACACCTCAAAGCTCTAGAACAAAAAGAAGCAAATTCACACAAGAGGAGTAGAGGAAGGAAATAATCTCAGGGCTGAAATCAACCAAGTAGACACAAAGAAAATTACACAAAGTATCGACAAAACCAGGAGCTGGTTGTTTGGGAAAATCAAAAACATAGATAAACCCTTAGCCAGACAAACCAGAGGGCACAGAGACAGTATCCGAATTAATAAAATCAAAACTGAAATGGGAGACATAACAACAGAAACTGAGTAAATTAAAACAAATCATCAGATCCTACTACAAAAGTATATACTCAACAAAACTTGAAAATCTGGATGAAATGGACAATTTTCTAGACAGATACCAGGTACCAAAGTTAAATCAGGATCAGATAAACTATCTAAACAGTCCTGTAATCTCTAAAGAAATAGCAGCAGTCATTAAAAGTCTCCCCACCAAAAAAAGCCCAGGACCAGGTGATTTTAGTGCAGAATTCTATTAGACATTCAAGGAAGACCTAATACCAATTCTCTTCAAACTATTCCACAAAGTAGAAACAGAAGGAATACCACCCAGTTCGTTCTATGAAGCCACAATTACACTATACCTAAACTTCACAAAGACACAACAAAGAAAAAAAAAGTCAGACCACTTTCCATTATGAATATTGAATCAAAACTACTCAATAAAAATTTCAGAAACTGAATTCAAGAACACATCAAAACAATCATCCAACACAATCAAGTAATCAAGTAGGCTTTATCCCAGGATTGCAGGGATGGTTCAATATTTGTATATACATCAATGTAATCCACTATATAAACAAACTCAAAGAAAAAAGACACATGACCATCTCACTAGATGCTGAAAAAGCATTTGAAAAAAGTCAACACCCCTTCATGATAAAAGTCTTGAAAAGAAAAAGAATTCAAAACCCATACCTAAACACAGTAAAAGCAATATACAGCAAACCAGTAGCCAACGTCAAACTAAATGGAAAGAAACTTGAAGCAATCCCACTAAAATCAATGCCTAGACAAGGCTGCCCACTCTCTTGATACCTATTCTATATAATACTGGAAAATACCTATTCTATATAGTACTGGGAAAAAAAACCTAGTCAGAGCAATTAGAAAACAAACGGAAGTCAAAGGGATACAAATAGGAAAGAAAGAAGTCAAAATATCACTATTTGCAGATGATAGGATAGTATTTTTAAGTGACCCCAAAACTTCCACTAGAGACCTCCCAAACCTGATAAACAACTTCAGCAAAGGGGCTGGATATAAAATCAACTCAAACAAATCAGTTGCCTTTCTCTACTCGAAGGATAAACAAGCTGAGAAAGATATTAGGGAAATGACACTCTTCACAATAGTCACAGATAATATAAAATAACTTGAAGTGAATCTAATCAAGCAAGTAAAAGATCTGTATGAGAAGAACTTCAAGTCTCTGAAGAAAAAACTAGAAGATCTCAGAAGATGGAAAGATCTCCCATGCTCATGGATTGGCAGGATTAATGTAGTAAAAAATGGCTATCTTGACATAAGCAATCTATAGATTCAATGCAATCCCCATTAAAACCACAACTCAATTCTTCACAGTGATGAAAGAGAAATTCTCATATTCATTTGGAATAACAAAAACCCAGGATAGCAAAAACTATTCTCAACAATAAAAGAACTTCTGAAGGAATAACCATCCCTGACCTCAAACTGTACTACAGAGCAATAGTGATAGAAAACTGCATTCTATTGGTGCAGAGACAGAAAGAAAGATCGATGGAATAGAATTAAAGACCTAGAAATGAACCCACACACGAATGGTCACTTGATCTTTGACAAAGGATAGCATTTTCAACAAATGGTGCTAGATCAACTGTATATCAGTATGTAGAAGAATGCAAAATCCATTCTTATCCCCTTGTACAAAGCTCAAGTCCAAGTGGATAAAGGACCTTCACTTAAAACCAGATACACTGAAACTAATAGAAGAGAAGATGGGGAAGACCCTCGGATATTTAGGCAGAGGGGAAAAGTTCCTGAACAGAACACCAATGGCTTATGCTCTAAGATCAAGAGTTGACAAATAGGACCTCATAAAATTTCAAAGCTTCTGTAGGGCAAAGGACATTGTCAATAATACAAACCGGCAACCAACAGATTGGGAAAAGATCTTTACCAATCCTACATTGGATAGAGAAGGCTAATATCGAATATATACAAAGAACTCAATAAATTAGACTCCAGACAACCAAATAACCCTATTAAAATGGGGTACAGAGCTAAACAAAGAATTCTCAACAGAAGAAACTCGAATGGCTGAGAAGCACCTTAATAAATGCTCAACATCCATAGTCATCAGGGAAATGCAAATCAAAACAACCCTGAGATACCATCTCACACCAGTCAGAATGGCTAAGATCAAAAACTCAGGCGACAGTAGATGCTGGCGAGGATGCGGAGAAAGAGGAACACTCCTCCACTGTTGGTGGAATTGCAAGCTAGTACAACCACTCTGAAAATCAGTCTGGCGGTTCCTCAGAAAATTAGACATAGCATTACCTGAGGATCCAGCTATACCACTCCTGGGCATATGTCCAGAAGATGCTCCAACATATAACAAGGACATATGCTCTACTATGTTCATAGCAGCCTTATTTATAATAGCCAGAAGCTGGAAAGAACCAAGATGTCCCTCAACAGAGGAATGGATACAAAAAAAAGTGGTACATCTACACAATGGAGTATTACTCAGCTATTAAAAATAATGAATTTGAGAAAATCTTAGGTAAATGGATGGAACTAGAAATTATCATCCTTGGTGAGTTAACCCAATCACAAAAGAACACACATGGTATTTACTCACTGATAAGCAGATGTTAGCCCTAAAGCTTGAAATAACCAAGACTCAACACACAAACCACATGAAGCTCATGAAGAAGGAAGACCAAGTGTGGATGCCTCAGTCCTACTTAGAAGGAGTAACAAAATTACTCAAGAGAGCAAATATGAAAACAAAATGTGGGACAGAAACCGAAGGAGGGGCCACCCTGGAGACAATTCCACCTGGGTATCCATCCCATGTGCAGTCACCTAAGCTAGACACTGATGTGGATGGCTGAAAGTGCATGCTGACAAGAACCTGATATAGCTGTCTTCTTAGAGGTCTGCCTGAGACTGACACATTCAGAGGACAATGCTCACAGCTAACCACTGATATCATCAAGGGTTTCCCAATGGAGAAGTTAGAGAGAAGTCTGAGGAGCAGAAAGGGTTTGTGGCCCCATGAGGAGAGCAACCAACCAACCAGAGCTCCCCAAGGTCTAAACCACCAGGCTGGGAGCACATAGGAAGGGACCCATGGCTCCATCTGTACATGAAAAGGAGGATAGCCTTGTCGGGCATAGGTGGAAGAGGGGATTCTTGGTCCCATGAAGGATGAACACCGAATGGGGGGAAATTCGAGGGTGGGGAGGTGAGAGTGGGGGGTAGGTGGGGGCACAGCCTCATAGAAGCATGTGGAGGGGGATGGGATAGGAGGTTCCTGGGTAGAGGGGAGAAGGGGGGTTAGGGGACAAAATCTGAAATGTAAATATAATATCCAATAAAAATAGATTAAAATAAATAAATAAATAAATATTTCTTACAACATAGCAAGACAAAAAGTATAATTGAGAAATGGTGTGTGTGTGTGTGTGTGTGTGTGTGTGTGTGTGTGTGTGTGTGTGTGTGTGTGTGTAATGGAAGAAAATTGAAGACATAATTAAGTCTTTAAGGGCATATGCTACATTTTTAGACTATCTAAGTCCCAGCCATAACATCTGGTGACTCACAACTACCTGTAACTCCAACTTGGGAGGTTCAACAATTTCTTCTGGCCTCTGGGGCAACTTCACACAAGAAACTCAAACAAATACATACAGATCGTTAAATTTTTACAAGACTTCCATTTTTATTTTATATGTGTGGATATTATGCCTGCGTATATGTATGTGAGGTATATATGTGTACTCCCTGTGTACATGATTCCTGAGAGAGCAAGAAGAAGATCCCTATTCTGTGGAGCAGAGGTACAAGCAGTTCTGGGCTGCCCTATGCATGCTGGGAACCCAACCTGGGTCTGCTGCAAGAGCGTCTAATGCTCCTAACCACTCAGCCATCTCTCAAGTGCCAGCTCTAAAACTTAAAAATTCAGTCTTACATGGTGGTGGTTGCCTTTCTTCCAACATTCTGGACAGCCTGATCGATGTATCAATGTCCAGGAAATCAAGATTAGATAATGATTGCCTATCTCAAAATAAATAAATAGTGCTAGAGAAAGGACTCAGCATTTAAATCCACTGACAGCTCTTCCCAACACCCACACTGCAGCTCATAATTTTCTATAACTACAGTTCCAGGGGATCCAAGACCCCCATCTGCCCTCTGTCAGCACTACGTGCACATGATGCACAGACACAGACTCAGACAAAAAAAACCCATCCACATAAAATAATTAGCAAGTAGATCTCAAACATCAGAATAAATGCAGCAAAGCAGAGAAAAATGGGAAAGAATTGGAAAAGGTGTCTGCAAGAAGATGGCCAAAAGCGCTACTTGTTCTAGGTAACCAGCATGTTAAAACAAAATGTGAACCATACTCAGAGAGAATTTGAGGACATGGAGAATAGGAGCACTGGAGCCCTTCTGATACACATGCAACAATGCAACTCCGGAGAAAAGCATGGCAGTGTCTGACAGACAAATAAGAATAATTATCAGACTACAAAGCAATGCTACTTCTACCTTAATATCTAAGAAAAATGAAAGTCTACGTCCAGATAAAACTTTAAATAAATGTTTACAGTAGTATTGTTAGTAATAGCAAAAGGTAAAAAAAAAATGTCATGCTGAAAAAATAACTGATATATTTATACGATGGAATAATATTCACCATACATAGAAATAAAGTACTGACCTATACAATTTGGATGAATCTCAAAGCTTGATCTGGAAAGTAATACAAGAGAAAAGACAGATTATCAGATAACTTTTACCTGTTAGGTCCAAAATGAGACACCTCAGAAACAGAAAATATGCAGGAAGTTATCAGGAGTGAGAGTATGGGGACAAAAACAATGATGTAACACATATGGAGGGTTTCCTGGATCCTGAAAAATTCAGAAACTAGAGAGAAGATATGGTTGCTTCAGCATATGAACAAGTTCAACGCCCCAAATAGTGCACTGAGAATTGGGAGCCTAATGTGTGGGCTTAGATTTTTCAAAACCTGCTTTATTAAGAGTTCTTAAACATCACCTGGGGTGTGGAGATGGTACAGCAGGTAAAATCACTTGATATCAAGACTAACATCCTGAGGTCAGTTCTTGAGTTCCGTATGGATGACAGAGAGAATGGACTCCCCTAAATTGTCCTCTGACCTTCACAGTAACACCACGGCACATGTATGACAAGACACAATAAATAAATGAATGTAATGAAAATTATTTTTCGGGACTGGAGTCTTGGTTAGTAATTGAGTGTGCACAGTTCTAATAGAAACCCACATTAGAATCCCAGCACCTACATCAGTTGGTTGACAGATGCCAGTCCTCCAGGTTCAGAGGCTCTCAAACTCTCTTCTGTCCTCCCTGGCACATGCAGACATGTGCATAAACATGTGTGCTCTTTGCATACTACCTGCCACATGTCTGGAAACATCTTACCTCAAATATGTTGGAGAGAGATAGCCACCGAAAGATCCACCTGTGCCACAGAGCTCTGACATCCCAAGGAAGTCCCTACTTTCTCATTAGTGGTGGATGGTTTTATGTACAATGCAGGAATGGGATTTGACAAGGGCTGCTATCTTAGTGTAGATATCAAAGTACTAAGTTTATTCTTTAAATGTGTGGGTGCTGGGTATGATGGCACATGTTTATAATCCAGCGCTCACAAGGCTGGGCCAGAAGTGTTGCTAGAGTTTGAGGCTAGCCTGGGCTACACATCAAGACTGCATCTCAATGAAAAAACAGAAAGTTAATATATATGATGGATATAGATTAGAAAGGAGAACAGTGGGGATAAGGAACTGTGGCCCTACAGGGAAGCTCAGCTGTTGAGAGCTCAGATAAAGTTAATTAAGTTCCAAGGTCTTCAGCTCAATTCTAAGCACTGACTTGGCACCTCCCAACTATCTATAACTATAATTCCAGAGATTCAGTAATTCTCTTAATTAAGCATGCAGGAGAAACATACAGACACATAAAGTAATAAAATCTTTGTTTTAAAAAAAGCAGAAGTTGCCTTACTAAATTTCTAGTAGAAACTGAGACATATCTTTCATGAGAGGTATTGGGCATGTCTGAATAACTATACTCTTGGAGAAATCAAAGGTGGCTGTCAGTTCTGGTGGTCAGAATAGAATGTATTGACAGTCACTTCACAGATTAATGGTTTTTTTGAAACATCCAAACTACAGAGTTACATGTCTTTCATCCCAAAAGTCTGAATACAAATTTATTTTATATAAAAAGTAAACCAAGAGTACTTGTGGAGATGTCTCATTCATTGACTTGGTTAATGCAAGTGTGCAGAACTGAGCCTAGATCACATGCTTATCCTTTAAAAAAAAAAAAAGGAAAGAAACAATTCCAAATATATTAGTAATCTGGAATGTCAGCACTGGAGTGATAGAGACAGGACGGTCTCTGGAGTGATAGCTCAGTGGTCAAGTGTGTTTTCTTTTCTTAGAGAGGACTCAAGTCCTATTACTAGCATCCCCAATAGTGGCTAAGGATCTCCTGTAACTCATGCTTGAGGTGACGTCATGCCCCTCCTCTGCCTCTAGGGGCACTGAGCTCACATGCATTCATACTCACTTCAATACACACACACACACACACACACACACACACACACACAC